>JAMPIV010007262.1:75000-115000 GCA_024509875.1 Oreohelix idahoensis | reverse complement strand
GACTCTAGCTGCGTCAATGCTGTTCAGGATTGTTTCAGGTTATACTCAGCTGGAGACCAACTTCAGTTGTCAGCGTAGTTTTAGGAGTACCAGGATAAGACACAAGCATGTAAACTAAAGTCACTCATAACACCAATTTTAAATATTAGATCAATTCACATGACACCAAGATACTTTGTAACCTAATGATCAATACAAGATTAACATGCCATTCAGACACAATATTACGGAACTGTGACGATTCGGCTCGTTTGCTTTTTCGTTATTTTTCCTTTCATCATTTTAAAAAATCTATTATTTCGACATATTTAACGCCCATAATTTCGTGCCTATTCTCTACTCAGAATTGTTATCCTTTTTCCCTACTGTCATATCTTTCACGCTTCGATGCATGACAGGGCAAAACAAGCGTATTGCCTATCCCCGAGAGATTAATTGAATCACTAAAAAGTAATAATATCACTTTGACTCCAGGTAAATGCGAGCATGAAGTGTTTGCGTGAGATTGCATAATCACTTCTGACTCGACAGCAGAATGAACTGGCAAGACAGGTTTAATTGTATAAACCACAAATCTTCTAGACAGGCAGTCGGATTTGCGACGTCCTGTGATGTAAGAGATCGGCAGAATCTGATAAATTAAGTACTCAGACTTCCGAATTACTTGGGAGAGGCGATTATAGATAAACACAGTCTTTGAAGACATTTTGAAGAGTGAGCAGGAAGTGTGATACAGGTAGACTTTGACAACATTTGTCGGATGTAGCAAATCCATATACGAGGATGACTGTTTGCAATTTTCAAACGCATGAGTCATGGGAAATATTACATGAGGAAAAGTTATAATAACATGTACTTTTAATGTATTGACTGGCATTTGAGGTGCTAATAAACAATCTATATGATTGGGAGTTTGTCAGAAAACGCCAGGTGGAAGCGTGGGCCCAACGATATAACGTAGAAGAAATTTGACATACGGCACTGCATTCCAAAAATCATCAACGCAGACAGCTTGAACCTTGCCACAGACAAAAATAGAGTTGCATTCTGAATATATAGGATGCACCGGACAAAAAGTATTAAGAGCATCTTTGTTCTTCAGTAGAAAACTCGCCAATATTAATACGGAACCCGGAATTCTACAAGACCACTCACAAGTCACAGAGGGATTCTGAAATAGAAATAATACCCCCGACGGGTGTTCGAGGCATCTGTGTTAAGTTGCCAAGACTATTATACCGAGGAAGAAATCTATCATCCCTATTGGGGTAAGTTGTAAACATAAATTGTGTGCTGTGAATTTGATATAGTGGTGTTAAAGATTCATACTAGGCTGGCAAACTCAGCATGTGAAAAGGATACATCAATGAACCACCACAGCAAGCGCTGGTGATTGCTTCATGCTAGTTCTGACGGAAGAACCAAAAGCAGAGGTAATCCCAGACTCCGAATGGAGCAGGGAGTGAGTGATGATTACATCAAGCTTTGCATAGTTGTATATTATCATTTTGTGAATGAATGCAAACTTAATATGTTCCTTCAGGCACAAGCCACCGTCGTTGTCTAGTCACACAAAGATGGAAAAGCAACTTGTCCAGATGGCATTCCAGCAGAGGCCATCAAAACAGATATTGATATCTCTACAGAGATATTATACAAACTACTTGGCAAAGTCTGGGAGAGAGAGGAAATACCAGCAGAATGGAAGGAAGGTTATCTGGTCAAGTTGCCTAAGAAAGGAAATTTACAAGAGGGCACAAATTATAGAGGAATAATGTTACTATTAGTGCCAGGAAAAGTATTAAACAGAATCATCCTTGAGAGATTAAAAGGGTTCGTTGACAAGCAACTGAGAGATGAACAAGCAGGTTTTCGACAAAACAGATCCTGTACAGACCAGACAGCCACATTGAGAATAACAGTTGAACAAAGTCTGGAATGGAATTCACCGCTATGCATCGGATTCGTAGATTATGAAAAGGCATTTTACAGCGTAGACAGATAATCACTTTGGAAACTGATGAGTCATTATGGAGTTCCCATGAAGATCATTAACTTAATAAGGAAGACCTATGAAGACATGATATGCAGAGTTCTTCATGAAGGACAACTTATAGAACCGTTTAGGATTAGAAAGGGAGTGAGACAGGGATGCATCTTGTCTCCATTTCTTTTCTTACTAGCAATAGATTTAGTTTTGAAAACATCGACATCACACAGCAGAAATGGAATCCAGTGGAATCTTACTAAACAGCTTGATGATCTGGATTTTGCAGATGTCGTGGCTCTTCTGTCCCGTGACCATAATCAGATGCAAGAGAAAATGAAAATTCTCGATGAGACGTCACAACAAGTGGGCCTAAAAGTACACAGTGAAAAGAAAAAGATTATGAGAATAAAAGCAAGACATGATAACAAGGTTGAACTTGAAGAAACACCACTACAAGATGTAGAATTGTACACATATCTTGGCAGTAATATAGACAGAGTTGGAGGGACAGACAATGATATCAAAATAAGAATACAAAAAGCACGAGGAGCTTTCATTGCATTGGGAAACATATGGAGAACAAGAGAAATCAAGTCCAACACGAAAATTAGAATCTTCAACTCAAATGTCAAGTTAGTCCTATTGTATGACTCTAAGACATGGAGAGCAACAAAAATAACAACCAAAAAGCTACATATTTTTATAAATGGGTGCTTGTGTAGAATAGAAGTACTGAAATGGTATGACAAAGTCACAAATGTGGAATTGATGACTGTGATAAAATTAACCGTGATACAACGTTAAAATATCTCCAAAGATAAAATGTAGGGATAAAAAAATAATGCGTAAGCTACTAGAAAACATGATCGCCCATGCCGCGGGTCACTACCCGCCATGGAAACTAACTTGCTAGACGTGAAGGCAAAACGTTTACCCTTGGGACGGGATGAGAACGGAGATCAAAAAGAAAATATGACTGAACACGTGCTTGAAACTAGCAAGGCTAAAAAGACGCAATTGGTGGGGAAAGGAAAAAAATTCACGTCCCCAAGTTGACACAAGGTAAAGAAATGGACAAAAGGGACCTTAGCTATTATACGCCACAGTCATTTCTTGGACGCTTTTACGATACTGAGTCCTTTATTTGAATTCAGCGGCAAACGCATTACAGAAGATGCTCGAACATATTTCAAAAAAAAAAAAAAAAAAAACTAACCTTGAAAAGTAACTTTTTCTTAATAATAATGTTAGGAATATAAAACCTAGCTAGCCTGATGGCCCATCTTGAGCAGAGAAATAATATGCTTTCATTTATACAGACGGATAGATAATAATGAAGATATTGACAAAAGACTGTGTTGTTCATATCAGCGAGCGACTGCATTGAAACAAAAAATGTCACTAATTTTCAAAAAAACTACGGCCTTGAGACTCAAGTGCTAAAATCTAGTTAGAATGAAAGAGAAGGGGAATTGGTGGACGGTTGTGGCTAAAAATAACTCTAGAGGCAGATTCGTGTAGGAAATGCATGTATAAACAAGTGTGTTTTTGTAAAAAACGCAAGTAGAGACAGACGGACCAACAGACAATAATACATACTTGACTGAGGTATGACTGAATTGACTTTTGGTAGGAGGTTTGAAATTTGAAAAGGAAAAAAGGCGGTGATTGGCCACAGCTAAACATATTATCGGCGCTCAGACGCGCATCTTTGCCATTCATCATAAGTTGTCCAGTAGTAGACACAGTAATTCTTCAGTGGTGTGATTCCCAGAAGCTAATTGCAATATTTAGAGGGACGCCATACTAGAGCCAGCAGCTCAGCTGAGTTTTGCTAGCATATAACTGTGTTCTCTATTCATAATTCTGGTAAGACTGAAAGTATTTCTTTGTATATTTTAATATTGTTTAGTGTTTCGAGTGATTTGATACTGCCATATCATAATCTATCCCTTACAACAAGTAAGGATTCGCTCTAGATCCCCAGCCCCAGTTCAGGGTCTAGAGACAAACAAAATACATAAACGCCAGCAAGGATTATGAAGGGCGGATCAAGTGTTGAGATCAGTGGAACATATCACCTATCCTATTCAATGGCAGGAAGCTAATGAACATATTTCAGAATAGGTAGTCTTGGGGAACTTATACTATGTGAAACCAACTTGGTAAGATGTGCTGTATGGTCAGAGAGATCTGACCCCGTCTATGTGGTGTTGTTATGTAGTGTTGAGTGTAGAAGTGGCTCAGGAGGTAGAGTTCTGACACATGACCCAATACTTTTATTTCAGAACTGTGAGTTTTTTATTTGGCACCAAAGTGGTGTCAAATGCTATGTTGAAAAATCCAAGTGTGGACCCGTGCAGTCGAGAATTTTGGCAGAGCAGCCTATATTGCCCCCAAGCACGGAGAGGTGGGGCCACCAGATTCTAGCACCAGAACTACTCAGTCAAAGATACGTGAGCGTCTGGCCTGCTGGACATTCACCAACTTATTTAATAACTAACACCAACTATATTCCCATCAACTAGAACATACCATGTTGGGAAATAAACTTGTATTCCTCCCATCAATAAATGGACAATGTTTAGTAGCCATAGACTGGGAGTGATGAGGCCACCCCAACAGCACATCCATTAATCGTTCTCCCAGATAAATTACAAATATAAACAGTAGTAATATTAACTAGTCTTGTAAAATTCATATGTACACACCTTTCATTTATTATGCCATATATTCATGCATTTCATTCATAATTTCAAAACCTTTCATAAGTTCTGACCAAAATAAAACCTTGGTTCAGAACAAATAAACTTAAAGAAAATTTAATATATCAAAATTTTAACCAGCTTGAGTTAGTTCAGTGTGTTATAAATTTTATTAATATTATTAGACTTATTAAATATCTGTGTGTGTGTTGGTATATACTAATACAACACCTTACATTTCAGTACCCTAGATTTTTAACGTAGCCACATTCATTAGTAAAAAAGATATGTGTGAGGTCGTAAGTGGTAGCAAGAAGGGCCTTCTGTAAATTCACAGCTACATTTATCTCAGGAGCCTTCACAGCTGACCTCATGCATCACCCTAGGTAATATCACAACCATACAGTACCATCAAAATCCACTACATATATTGGGGTCTTGTCCGGGGATAATTAGCTTAACAGTAATATTAGGATCTCCTGGTGGGAGAATTAAATTAAGGGAACAAATTGTGAAAATTAAAAGTGTCCCTTAAAATTAAAAGTGAAATTAAAAGTTGATGAATCTTCACAGCCAGTGGTAATTAATTAGTTAACTGGCTAATTAGAATTACTTTAGACTATAGTAATTAGAATTACTTTAGTGGTTAGAGATTTATCTTGCTCATTGCTAAATTGTCTAAAAAGTATGGCGGAGCTAGCTAAGTTCAGATCAGCTGCTGTGCTAACGGCAAAGGATATGGGAATGGATGGTCAAGTTTTAATTCAATATGTAACGGCTAAATGTGATAAGTATATTGAACGGGAAGAAAGAAGATTAGAAAAAGAGGCTGAAAGAAAATTAGAGTCTGAAAGGTTAGCTGAAGAGAAGAGGCTACAAATTGAGGCTGAGACTAAGAGGCTGCAGATTGAGGCTGACAAAGAGGCTAAAGCATTAGAGGCAGAAGAAAAACGACAGCAAAGGGAAGCAGAAGAAAAAAGATTGACTGCCGAAAGGGAGGCAGAACAAAAAAGGTTGACTGCCGAAAGGGAGGCAGAAGATAGAACGTTGCAAAGGGAGCACGAATTACGACTAAGGGAGCTGGAGCTACAAGGCCAGGCTCCTGAAAATGGTGCCAGCCCTTTTGCCTCAGATGCTACGCCCAGTCTGGGAACCTCAACATCAGCTATGGGGTTTCATTTAGACCATTTTGTTGAAAAAGACGATGACATAGAGGGGTACCTCGGACGTTTTGAGTTATTAGCTACTACATATGGGTTAGAGAGAGAGAGAGGTGGAGTTTAAAGTTATCACAGGGACTGAGAGGTACTTCTTATGAAGTCTTCGCAAAAATGAACAGAGAAGACCAAGACAATTATGACATGTTAAAGCAGGCTTTGTTATTGAGGTACGAAAAAAATGGTGAATTTTATCGTAAGAAATTTAGAAATGCCAAACTGTTGTCTGGGGAGACATACCACCAATTCTCTGCCAGACTGGAAACCTATTTGGAGAAATGGACTGCTCTGGGGAAGACCCAAGATCTTAAAGAGATGATCATGATAGAGCAATTGAGAGAGTCCATGGCTCCAGACATGAGAAAATTTCTCATGGAACAAGGTGCAGAGAAGTTGGGGGAGGTTTTAAATGTCGCTGAGAGGTATCAGGCAGCCCAGGCAGAGGTAAGTGACTCTAAAAAGAAGCACATAGAAACTTTTAAAGCCCCACAGCCATTTAATAAATTTGAAAATAGAGAACAGGGTAATAAGGGCAGGACAAACTTTGAACGGCCAAGAAATGACTATCGAGACAGAAACTCACAGTTCAATGACCAAAAATCCAATGAAAGAAAACCGTTTAACCAAGGAAAAAGATGGTGTAAATGGTGCAAGAAAGATAACCATAACACCGAATTTTGTAGAAGGAAACCTTCAAACATTGCTGCAATGAAGTCGGGGACTCAAAGATTAAAGGTTAATCCTAATGGACAGCAGGAACCTTATCACCCCCCAGTTTGTGAGGATGTTATTTGTAATGGGGTCACCATAAGGTGCCTTTATGATACAGGTTTGGATTATGATTCAGTTGTGAAGTCTAGCCTAGTGGACCCAAGTCAGTATACCACAGAAACAGTGGAAATACAAGGGGCGGCTAAGGACATACCACTCATGACACTTCCCATCGCAAGGATAACGGTGAAAACTCGCTATGTGGAAGGAGAAATCAGAGCAGCTGTGATAGATGAACCAATCTACCCTCTGATATTGGGGTGTAGATACGTCTTCTTGGGGAATCCCGAGAGACCTGTGATCATGGCGACAGTGCAGACCAGGTCACATAAGAAGGAGGAAGAAGGTGAACCTATAAATGCTCATCCAGAGGAGATGAGGAAGGCGCAGGCTGAGGATAGGACACTCAAGCCATGTTTTAAAAAATTGCCCAAATGCCACACACCTCCGAGCAAGGGGGAATATTTTATGAAGAACAAACTATTATACAGGAAGGCCGGAACTGGAACAAATGGTCACAACCAGCTGGTTCTTCCCACTTCATATAGGGATAAAGTGATGGAACTCGGGCATGCGATTCCCTTCAGTGGTCACATGGGGATCAGCGCCACAGGACAGCGTATAGCTTGTCATTACTTCTGGCCAGGGATAACGGAGGATATAAAAAGATATGTCAAATCCTGTCCAGAATGTCAAAGGGTAGCTCCAAAGCACTGGACTGCTCCTGCAACTCTAGGGGAAATGCCCATAGTGGGAACACCTTTTGAGAGGGTTGCAGTGGATATTGTGGGACCTCTCACTCGGACCAAGAGGAGGAACAGTTACATCCTTACTCTGGTGGACACTTGTTCTATGTGGGGAGAGGCGGTAGCCCTGCCATCAATTGATTCAAAACATGTAGCAGAGGCACTACTTACAATATTCACCCGATTAGGATTCCCGCATCAAATCTTGACTGATAATGGCTCCCAGTTCAAGGGGAAACTAACGGAAGAAGTTTTTAAGCTATTTCAAGCCAGACACTTTCATTGTAGTCCGTACCATCCGCAAGGGAACGGCCAGGTAGAGAGGTTCAATGGGACTCTTATTTCTATCCTGAGAACGCTGGCACACGAAAAACCGGATCTGTGGGATCAATTCCTGCCCGCCGCATTGTTTGCGTATCGGGAGGTACCACATAGTTCAACCGGGATGGCTACCGCAACTCTGCTATTTGGGAGGCCAATAAAAGGTCCACTAGAAGCGCCATTAAAGACCTGGACAGATGAGAAGGCGGAAGAGACTGTTACCTCATCTTATCAATACGTGAACGAACTGACCACTCGTTTGAAAGCTGGATGGAAACTGGCAAATGATAATCTGAAACAAGCCAGGAAGAAACATGCAGCATATTTTAATAGGAAGGCAAAGGACAGAGAACTAGCTGTGGGAGAGAAGGTGCTGCTTCTACTACCCGTCAGCCAGAATAAATTACAAATTGGATGGCAAGGTCCATATACGGTTCTAGAGAAGGTGTCTAGAACAAACTACAAAATTGACAAAAAGGGGAAGGAGAAAGTTTATCATGTAAACCTGTTAAAGAAGTATCTGGACAGACCACTCCAGGAAAGCACCCCCTTACTGACCTTGGCTATCGCAACTCAAATGCAAAAGGAACCACTCACCTCACATGAATACCCATTACATCCTTGTAAAACAGCAGCACAGGTAAAAGTCAGTAAGCACCTGACTAAAAACCAGAGGGAGAGAGTTCAACAGGTTCTGGAGGAACATACAGATGTATTAACAGATAAACCAGGCCATACAAATTTGCTAAAGTATGACATGAAACTGGTAGACTCAAACCCAATCTGTATGAGAGCCTATTCTATTCCGTTCGCGAAGGAGAAGGCATTGAAGGAAGAAATAGATTATTTGTTGAAGGAGGGGATTATTTCACACAGTGAATCATCTTTTAGCTCCAGTGTCGTTTTGTTGAGAAAACCGTCTGGGGAACACAGACTGTGCATAGATTACAGGAAACTGAATGCTGTCACAGAAGGACAAGTGGATCCATTTGATACCGTCTAGATTTACTGGTTTCTCACTGAATGTAATTAAACGTTAATGTTATTAGTCTGTTTACACCCACTGTTGCGAGTGTAGTGGTTTGGTCTATATCATCGCCACACAGGCTAATTCAATATATGTGTGCTGCTGACCTGTCACTGTGTCTGGAATGTTGACCTGGGTGTGTGTTGATATGTTCGCACACCACAGTACGTACCTAAGGGTACATGCAGGAGTCAAGAAGGGTTGCAAACGACTGGAACAGTTCGATACTGTTTATTCCGTTACAACACAGATACGATGACATAAATGACACACATTCGACAGCAAAACACGAATCATAGTATATAATTTCCACACTGCATCAATACCTAATACGGCCTGTCCTAATCCTGGACTTATAATAGCTTAATAGCTTCATACATCTCCACACTGCAGTTAATATATAATATGGCCTGTCCTAATCCTGGACTGATAATAGCTTAATAGCTTCATACATCTCCACACTGCAGTTAATATATAATATGGCCTACAAAAGTACTTCAATACATAGCAAAGCCTGCATCACACGGCAGCTTCAATAATCTTCAAAATATGGCCTACAAAAGTACCTTAATACACAGCGAAGCCTGCATCACCCGGCAGCTTCATTAATCTTCACAATATGGCCTACAAAAGTACTTCAATACATAGCGAAGCCTGCATCACCCGGCAGCTATAATAAGGTTCATATGGCCTAAACAAATCTTCACTGCAGTGTATCACATAGGCTGTACACACAGCGAAATATATAAGTCGACATTTTCTCAAATCCTACGTAGGCATACATTATCCAAAAACACTGGGACTCGACCTACACGGTCCACGCCCAAAACACAACTCCCTCAATCACACACTAGTCCCGCCAAAAAAACCCGTCACGAGATTCGGTTGTCTTGAACACCGTTCTCGATAACACATGCAGACTAGCGAGCTATTCACATGACTCAAAACAGTACAGAATAAATACATTAAACAGCGTTCACACGCTTATCTGTACTCTGTCACCCGAAAATAGGAAAAAGATAATTCTATCCTAAAGTCAAACAAGTATCCGCTTAATCAAGCGTTGCAACTCGAAATTTAATATGTTCAAAACATTCTAAAGATTACTTCCCCTTCCATAAGTTCCACCTGCAACAGTTACCACCCGCTCCGGGAAAAAAAAATGATTCTATCATTTTTTTTGAAAAAATTAACTCCCAAAAACGAAAAATTTAGAAGACAATGAAGCTCTAACATATGCCTACAAAAATATCTTATTTTAAATCAAAATTATATCTACAACAAATATCAGCATTAAAGTGTAAAGTAGCAATTAAAGCATACAGCATAATCAGCTAAGTATAAAAAGTAATTAGCTAAATATAAAAATATGATCAGTTCCAAAATTAAGTTACGTATATTTAGTACAAACCAAACCGAAAACAACCAATCGAAAGAGAAAACACAAGATCAATCAAAAGAAGAATGATCTGTAAAAAAAAAGAAAGTAAGATCTCAACAATACCATATACTCACAATTAAGTTGGACAATTACATGTAAAATAAATACAACTATCATAAGTAGATATGTTATATCAAGTCATATAACCACTCCAACAATACAAAGAATAGAGGTATAAGTGTTGAAAGAAGACAAAAGTATACAAATAGAATCAAGTAAAACGAAGATGAGGTACGAAAGTATAAACAAGATATGAAATCCATACCGAAAAGACAACAGAAAAGAAGGAATGAAATGAAGAATAGTTACCAAAGACAGATAGAAAGCAAAGGCACGAACGCAGAGAAAGTCAATAACGATACATACTAATAACTGTTTTGATCAGATAACCTATTCAAAAATAAATATATAAACATGATCGAAAGGCACAACACAAAATATCAAAGTATATCTATACTAATACCATCAAAAAATAATTTATAACTAAACAAAAGCTAATAAGTAATTTAACTAAGTTATAAGAGTTATACAAAACTAACATAAATAAATTATAGGCATCGAACAAACAAGTAATAGCATTACTATAACTAATACGACCAACGCACAATCAAGCGCTAAAAATAAAAAAATACATCATAATAAAAAACAACTTTTTACAAGAACTAATCAAACTACATATCAATGATATCACGAAGTCAAATGCTGGGCACACCCAACAAAAAATTACAATGCCAAAAAAAAAATCATTTTTTTTTTTTCAACAGTACCGTACAAACATATTTTTTTTCTCGATAAGTTACATAAAAACAGTATTTAATTTTTAAGTAATTCAATAATACTTTAAGTAAAGCCTAATAATGAAATCAATATTTTAACAAAATGAGTGAAATATAAAACAAAAATCCTATCTCGAAGAAACCTTTAAATCAACACATGTAAATTTAATTTATTCTTTAAGTTCTTTCTGCTGACAATTACGTTCAGCTCCGTACAATGCTATTTAGCTATAACTTTATCTCTTATTCAAATCGATAAGATATACATCTATAAATAAATCTACAATCTGTTGCTAATATGAAATATAAAAAAGGTTCTATAAAAATATCTACAAAAAATAAGTTTTTTTTTTTTTTTAAATAATCTGCTAGGAAAATAATCTGCATGCCTGACTGGCAAGAAAATCAAGTTCTGGAAAAATCGAAGTTTCACAAAAAGTTAACAAATCCAAATACAAGATCATGTATGATACATGCAAGCTATTTTCAAAATTACATTTCACAACATACCAGATAATACACATCTTCTCTGTATGTTCTATATATTAATTAATCATGACATCAAAACATGAGAAAAATATAAATTAAGTGAATAACGAACACTCAGGACTATCTAAAAGTAACCACTACATCAACACAATAAATGAGTTTGTGCAATCTCATCATGTACAAAACTATCCTAAACAACACAGTTGCAAAAATTCTAAGTTGAACAGAGTAGTATAAAGGATACACATCAACACAATAATATATAAATAGCATAAAAATGTATTAATACATCATCAAACTACCGACATAAAAATAACAACAATAATAAAAAAAAATTATGGCAATCAAAAGATGCATAGAAATAATCATGACAACAAAATTATATGTTATTTCAAAACAACAACATGTCATGTACTAATATAGAATACAAAAAATTATCATCTTCACATTAAAAAAAAAACAAATCAGACGCGAAGTCTCCCACTGTCTTGTAAACATGCTTGACCTTCAGAAAGCAACACCTCAGATTTTAGTTTGACGCTGACAGGTTTCGGTTGACTACTCGAGCGGAAAGTTGACTCACATTTCTGACCGTCAATATGTCACAGAAGCCTTGACCCTTATCGCAACGTAGCTTCTGTCAACAAATACAAATGAAAATTTCCATTTTACTCAGTAGTGAAATTTAATGAAAAAAACGTAGAAATCACGTTTACAATTACCCAACACCGGCTTGTGTAAAAACCCGGTCTCTTCACGATGTCACTAGCTCTCTCTATCACATGTAGATATCATAGAATTCTTGGGGACAACATGACCGACCTTGAATGTCGCCGCTGTCTTACGCTGAAACAAAGTCTCACATTCACAACAACAAGTAGAGCAATCAATAGTATTCAAGCATCCACTGTTATTTTTACTCTGTTTACTTTGATTATAAATGACTCTGGGCTCATGTTGAACAAAATTAGCACAATTGCGCTTATTATTTGTTCTATGATCACAATACTTATTATTACCGTTGTCTTGTTTACAAAAAATGACTTTAGTCTTTTGTTTAGGAACATTACTCTGGTGATGTAAAGCAACATTTGAAAAGCTATTATCTCTATCATACTTTCCAACATTCTTACAATCAAAACTTTGAGATTTGTTAAATTGTCTACAGTATCTACGAGAGGGAAAATTATTATTTTCTGATCTCCCTTGGTACTGTTTACTCTTGGGGTTATCTCTCTTTCTAGAACTGTTTTTTCTTTTCCCTTATGGGAATATATTTACCAATAGTTTCAAACTGACTGCGCTGAGTTTGACAACTGCCAGAAACAATAGTATCTCTATTGTTCCGCATATGGGTTTCATCTTTGGAACAAGTAGTAATAGTCTCAACACCCGCTATTAATTTCTGAGTATTTCCAGTAGTAGAGAAATATTTGTTCTTATGAATCTTGACCTGAAATTTATCACCTATCTTTTCCTGACCAACAGAACTGGCTGTTACACAAGAATCTTTGTTGGTCTGACGCCAAGAATTATTACTGGAACTACCAGTAATATTAGAACTTTTAAAGTTGTATTTACCACGATAAGATCTATCTTTACCATGAATGAAATCTCTCTGAGCAAAAAGTGTATGGGGTTGACTTTTCGCAACTTTCTGTCTATCATTGTGAACATTGACAGAAGAGCACCTTTTGTTTTTCAAAACCATATCTAGTAAGCCAAATATTCTTTCCCTTGCTTCCGCAATTTCATTATCTTTAAGTGAAATCGTTTCACTTAACCTTTTATTTAACTCCTTAACAGCCAAAACTTTGTCGCTTTCTTCTGCTAGTAAATTTTCAATTTTAGCGACCTTCTCTTTCTCAGCCGTCAACTCCACTAATGTCTCTTTCTCTAACTGTTCTTTATTTGCTCTCAACTGAGTCAACTCTAGGTGTAGTGACTGAATCTTAATATAATCATTCCTATTATTAAGCTCATCAATCTTTTCTGGAATCATCTCATTCTTTTCTTCCTGCTGCAGACCAAGATTCGCAATATCATCCATTAAATCAAGAAGTGACTCTGTATAATCTCTATCACGTTTATCGGTCTCAACTTTCAAATTCTCATAAATCTGTTTATTTTGTTGGACCTGCTGTGTAATATTTTCTACCTCAATTTGCTTATCTTTCATCTGGACTTCCAATTGCTTTATCTTCAACAATGCTAAATCCAAACTTGCCTGCACACTAGCAAGTTCTGAGTTTGACTTTTGCAATTCACCCGTAAGTCTAGACACTGTTTCATGTACTTTACTCACTTCAGCGGTACTCTCTAAGAAGTTTTCCCTTTCCTGTAGGGCACTCCGTTTGTTCCTTCTTATTTGCTCCTCATCTTCTAACCTCTTTTTCTGATCAACAGAAATGTCGTTGCGCATTATCTTACGTATACTCTTCAATATCTGATCGCGCTCAACACCCATATAGTGGTACGAAAACAATCGAAGATCCATAAGCAGTAACTGCGCTAAATCTTTAGCCATCCTTAGATAAATGTAACCGAGTGGTTTCAGTATGAATGTTATTACTGGCCATAAATGTACTCGCATTCGCTAGCAAAAATACGAGTCAATATAACATAATTTCCCGGGCATTAATTATCTAATACGTCCTGTCCTAATCCTGGACTTATAATAGCTTAATAGCTTCATACATCTCCACACTGCAGTTAATATATAATATGGCCTGTCCTAATCCTGGACTTATAATAGCTTAACAGCTTCACAAATCTTCATACTGCAGCTAAACATAATATGGCCTGTCCTAATCCTGGACTAATAATAGCTTAATAGCTTCATACATCTCCACACTGCAGTTAATATATAATATGGCCTGTCCTAATCCTGGACTTATAATAGCTTAATAGCTTCATACATCTCCACACTGCAGTTAATATATAATATGGCCTGTCCTAATCCTGGACTTATAATAGCTTAACAGCTTCACAAATCTTCATACTGCAGTTAAACATAATATGGCCTGTCCTAATCCTGGACTAATAATAGCTTAATAGCTTCATACATCCCCACACTGGCCACCATAAATGTAACCGAGTGGTTTCAGTATGAATGTTATTACTGGCCATAAATGTACTCGCATTCGCTAGCAAAAATACGAGTCAATATAACATAATTTCCCGGGCATTAATTATCTAATACGTCCTGTCCTAATCCTGGACTTATAATAGCTTAATAGCTTCATACATCTCCACACTGCAGTTAATATATAATATGGCCTGTCCTAATCCTGGACTTATAATAGCGTAATAGCTTCATACATCCCCACACTGGCCACCAACTGATACCGTCTAGATTTACTGGTTTCTCACTGAATGTAATTAAACGTTAATGTTATTAGTCTGTTTACACCCACTGTTGCGAGTGTAGTGGTTTGGTCTATATCATCGCCACACAGGCTAATTCAATATATGTGTGCTGCTGACCTGTCACTGTGTCTGGAATGTTGACCTGGGTGTGTGTTGATATGTTCGCACACCACAGTACGTA
Source organism: Oreohelix idahoensis (assembly GCA_024509875.1). Classification (NCBI taxonomy): domain Eukaryota; kingdom Metazoa; phylum Mollusca; class Gastropoda; order Stylommatophora; family Oreohelicidae; genus Oreohelix; species Oreohelix idahoensis. The sequence goes on along the minus strand of JAMPIV010007262.1, from coordinate 99,967 downwards.
CCTAAGGGTACATGCAGGAGTCAAGAAGGGTTGCAAACGACTGGAACAGTTCGATACTGTTTATTCCGTTACAACACAGATACGATGACATAAATGACACACATTCGACAGCAAAACACGAATCATAGTATATAATTTCCACACTGCATCAATACCTAATACGGCCTGTCCTAATCCTGGACTTATAATAGCTTAATAGCTTCATACATCTCCACACTGCAGTTAATATATAATATGGCCTGTCCTAATCCTGGACTGATAATAGCTTAATAGCTTCATACATCTCCACACTGCAGTTAATATATAATATGGCCTACAAAAGTACTTCAATACATAGCAAAGCCTGCATCACACGGCAGCTTCAATAATCTTCAAAATATGGCCTACAAAAGTACCTTAATACACAGCGAAGCCTGCATCACCCGGCAGCTTCATTAATCTTCACAATATGGCCTACAAAAGTACTTCAATTACATTAGCGAAAGCCTGCATCACCCGGCAGCTATAATAAGGTTCATATGGCCTAAACAAATCTTCACTGCAGTGTATCACATAGGCTGTACACACAGCGAAATATATAAGTCGACATTTTCTCAAATCCTATGTAGGCATACATTATCCAAAAACACTGGGACTCGACCTACACGGTCCACGCCCAAAACACAAACTTCCCTCAATCACACACTAGGTTCCCGCCAAAAAACCCGTCACGAGATTCGGTTGTCTTGAAATACCGTTCCTCGATAACACATGCCAGACTAGCGTAGCTATTCACACATGACTCAAAAACTGCTTAACAGAATAAATACATTAAACAGCGTTCACACGCTTATCTGTACTCTGTCACCCGAAAAATAGGAAAAGATAATTCTATCCTAAAGTCAGACAAGTATCCGCTTAATCAAGCGTTGCAACTCGAAATTTAATATGTTCAAAACATTCTAAAGATTACTTCCCCTTCCATAAGTTCCACCTGCAACACCATTACCAGACACAAAACAGTTATTTGCCAGATTAAACAAGGCAAAATACTTTTCAAAGGTGGATCTTAGTAAAGGCTATTACCAGATTCCAGTGAAGCCTGAAGTGAGACCTTATTTAGCATTTAGCAAATCAGGAAGGACCATTATTGGAATTCATCAAACATGCCTACCATTCGGACTGAAAAAAAATGCCTCCAGTAGTGTATTTTCAAGGATGATGCGCAAATTGTTGGATCCCCTGAATAACCCATGTATCACGAATTTCATGGATGATATTCTCGTCGCCACAGAGACATTTGAAGAACACACTGACGCTCTAAAAATGTTATTTAATAGGCTTAGGGAGGCGAACTTAACTGCTAGGCCAACAAAATGTTGCATTGGATGCAAAGAGTTGGAATTCTTGGGACACACTGTATATCAGGGTAACATGAACCCACTTCGACCCAAAGAACTTGGATTTAAAAATCTGCAGCAGAATTGAGAGCACCTAGACCTTGTATCTCAAACAAAAAAGGACGTGCGATCACTTCGTGTCGTTATGCGGATTTTATCAAAAAATACATCAAAAGATTTTAACTCTATTTGTGCTCCTCTGAATTGGATGAAAGATTGACTCTTGGGGACTTCCAGATAAAATTATTTGGGACCTGCGCAAAAGAACTTGAATTAAGCGTTTGTCCAAGACTTAAAGGAAAAACCTACACTAGCAAGCCTATTCTCAAACTGCCTGATTTGACAACAGGGGACTTATGTCTTAAGAACCGATGCAAGTAATGTAGGAATCGGAGCGGCTTTGTTGCAAAGATCATCTTCACCTGATGGGGAACTGAAACCAGTCGCTTATGCAAGCCGCAAATTGAATAAGGCGGAACAAGGATACTCCACAAGCGAAAAAGAATGTTTAGCGTTAATCTGGGCAATAAAGAAGTTTCAAATCTATCTATGGTCTGTTATTGGTCAGCCGTACGGGAATAAGGCGGAGCTGATATTCCACAAGGTCCAGACGTTTAGATCATAAAGCAGTTTCCCTCGTATTCTTATCTTCAGGCTATCTCAGCATGAAAACGCAAGATTGCTGAGGTGGTCTTTATTGCTTCAACCTTATCAGTTCAGTATCCAATATATCCCAGGCAAATTGAATGTCGGTGCAGATTTCCTCAGTCGGCACCCCTGTGATCAAAATTAGAGTAGTGGCAGACGTGAGGAGTAATTTTACCTATGTGTATCGCTGGTTTTGGAACTTGCCGTAGGCATGTTTTCAAGTGGGGAGATGTGTGATAAAATTAACCGTGGTACAACGTTAAAATATCTCCAAAGATAAAATGTAGGGATAAAAATAATGCGTAAGCTACTAGAATACATGATCGCCCATGCCCATGCCGCGGGTCATACTACCCGCCATGGAAACTAACTTGCTAGACGTGAAGGCAAAAAACGTTTACCCTTGGGACGGGATGAGAAAGAACGGAGATCAAAAAAGAAAATATGACTGAACACGTGCTTGAAACTAGCAAGGCTAAAAAGAGACGCAATTGGTGGGGAAAGGATAAAAAAATTCACGTCCCCCCCAAGTTGACACAAGGTAATAGAAATTGGACAAAATAGGGACCTTAGCTATTTTTACGCCACAGTCATTTCTTGGACGCTTTTACGATACTGAGTCCTTTATTTGAATTCAGCGGCAAACGCATTACAGAAGATGCTCGAACATATTTAAAAAAAAAAAAAAAAAAAAAAAAAAACTAACCTTGAAAAGTTAACCGGATTATTCTTTTAATAATAATGTTAGGGAATATATAAACTATCCTAGCTGGCCTGATGGCCCATCTTGAGCAGAGAAATAATATGCTTTCATTTTTATAGACCGGATTTTATTAGATAGATAATAATGAAGTTATTGACAAAAAGACTGTGTTGTTCATATCAGCGAGCGACTGCATTGAAACAAAAAAAATGTCACTAATTTTCAAAAAAAACTACGGCCTTGAGACTCAAGTGCTAAAATCTAGTTAGAATGAAAGAGAAGGGGAATTGGTAGATGGTTGTGGCTAAAAATAACTCTAGAGGCAGATTCGTGTAGGAAATGCATGTATAAACAAGTGTGTTTTTGTAAAAAACGCAACTAGAGACAGACGGACCAACAGACAATAATACATACTTGACTGAGGTATGACTGAATTGACTTTTGGTAGGAGGTCTGAAATTTGAAAGGAGAAAAAAGGCGGTGATTGGCCACAGCTAATAAACATATTATCGGCGCTCAGACGCGCCATCTTTGCCATTCATCAAAGTTGTCCAGTAGTAGACACAAGTAATTCTTCAGTGGTGTGATTCCCAGAAGCTAATTGCAATATTTATAGAGGGAACGCCATACTAGAGCCAGCAGCTCAGCTGAGTTTTGCTAGCATATAACTGTGTTTCTCTATTCATAAATTCTGGTAAGACTGAAAGTATTTCTTTGTATATTTTAATATTGTTTAATGTTTTCGAGTGATTTGATACTGCCATTTCATAATCTAATCCACCTTTACAACAAGTAAGGATTCGCTCTAGATCCCCAGCCCCAGTTCAGGGTCTAGAGACAAACAAAATACATAAACGCCAGCAAGGATTATGAAGGGCGGATCAAGTGTTGAGATCAGTGGAACATATCACCTATCCTATTCAATGGCTAGGAAGCTAATGACATATTTCAGAATAGGTAGTCTTGGGGGAAACTTATACTATGTGAAACCAAACTTGGTATGATGTGCTGTATGGTCAGAGAGATCTGACCCCGTCTATGTGGTGTTGTTATGTTAGTGTTGAGGCTGTAGAAGTGGGCTCAGGAGGTAGAGTTCTGACACTTGACCCAATACTTTTATTTCAGAACTGTGAGTTTTTTATTTGGCACCAAAGTGGTGTCAAATGCTATGTTTGAAAAAATCCAAGTGTGGACCCGTGCAGTCGAGAATTTTTGGCAGAGCAGCCTATATTGCCCCCAAGCACGGAGAGGTGGGGCCACCAGATTCTAGCACCAGAAACTACTCAGTCAAAGATTAAGTGAGCGTACGTGCTGAGCGTCTGGCTGCTGACATAATCACCAACTTATTTAATAACTAACCCAACTATATTCCCATCAACTAGAACATAACCATGTTGGGAAATAAACTTCTATTCCTCCCATCAATAAATGGACAATGTTTTAGTAGCCATAGACTGGGAGTGATGAGGCAACCCCAACAGCACATCCATTAATCGTTCTCCCAGATAAATTTACAAAATTGTAAAACAGTAGTAATATTAACTTAGTCTTGTATAAAATTCATTGTTTGTACACACTTTATTTATTATGCCATAAAATTTCATGCATTGTTATTCATAATTTTGGATGGGTAAAAGTGAAAACCTTTCATAAGTTTGACCAAAAATAAACCTTGGTTTCAGAACTAATAAACTTAAAGAAAATTTAATATATCAAAATTTTAACCAGCTTGAGTTAGTTCAGTGTGTTATAAATTTTATTAATATTATTAGACTTATTAAATATCTGTGTGTGTGTTGGTATATACTAATACAACACCTTACATTTCAGTACCCTAGATTTTTAACGTAGCCACATTCATTAGTAAAAAAGATATGTGTGAGGTCGTAAGTGGTAGCAAGAAGGGCCTTCTGTAAATTCACAGCTACATTTATCTCAGGAGCCTTCACAGCTGACCTCATGCATCACCCTAGGTAATATCACAACCATACAGTACCATCAAAATCCACTACAATGACAAGAACCAGACAAGAGCCAGTGGAACAAGAGTTGAGAAAAAGACGCTGGCAATGGATAGGACACACATTGAGGAAACCTGTCGACAGCATTACAAGGCAGTCCTTGTTCTGGAATCCACAGGGAAAGAGAGGCAGAGGTGACCAAAAACACATGGAGAAGAGAACTGGGTACAACGCTGAAAATGATGAGGAAAACATGGAAAGAACTTGAGCGGATGGCATAGGACAGGAAGACTTGGTATGTGTTTGTTGAAGGCCTATACTCCTCGAAGAGTTAAAGGGTATTAATTGACTAACCAGTCACAGAGGGATTCTGAAATAGAAATAATAACTCAGACGTGTGTTCGAGGCATCTGTGTTAAGTCGCCAAGACTATTCTACCGAGCAAGAAATCTATCATCCCTATTGGAGTAAGTTCTAAACATATATTTTATGCTGTGAATTTGATATAGTGGTGTTATAGATTCATACTAGGCTGGCAATCTCAGCATGTGAAAAGGATACATCCATGAACCACCACAGCAAGCGCTGGTGATTGCTTCATGCTAGTTCTGACGGAAGAACCAAAAGCTGAGATAATCTCACACTCCGAATGGAGCAGGGAGTGAGTTATTATTGCATCAACCTGTGCATAGTTGTATATTATCATTTTGTGAATGTATGTAAACTTAATATGTTCCTTCAGGCACAAGCCTCCGCTGCTGTTCAGTCACACATTTTTCCTTCAATTAACTGACAAACTAGTGATTTTTCAGCACATTCCCTGAGTGATATGATATACGCCCAGGGAGAGTAAAAATCTGAGAAAACAAAGGGCTGATGGACAGCGGGAGAAGGCGCCTGATTAATATTAGGCAAACAAATATTTAGCAGCGAAATTGTTCTTTTTTCCCTCTAAAGTTTGTGGTATCAGTACGAGGCGACCCGACTATTTGCCGTACGACCCGGAGAGACCATTTGCTGCACTACTAGTTTGTGGTTCGAAGCTTGAGATCGACACCTGAAGATTCTTGCCTTGACCCGAAGAAGTTACTTTTTGAACTGATCTGGAAACGTGCCCCTCATCACAGAGAAGAATCTACGGAAAAGCAGCATCGGTACTTCAACATTTTGGCGAGTCCAATTTTTAACAGGCAAAACCAAAGAACTGTATTCCAGTCCTAAAACCCAGTTTCAATGACGAAACTTATTTTTTTTTCATAATCAACAGTCATATTTGTTTACATTTGTTACAAAGTAATTGATCATTAAATTTTTATATGTTGATTTTGACAAAGTCATTGTTTAATTATTTATCACAGAGCGAACTGCACACGTGTGAATCCGGATTTTAAAAAAATATATATAGTTAGATCTACATCTGAAGAGTTAAAATGAACAATAATAATAAGAGGAATTTCACTGAATTAAATCAGCTGGGGCGTAAACGAGCTAAATCATACAATATACATCTTCACAAAAGGGAGCGGGTCAGATAAAAAGTTAACGTGCTCAGACTTCCCAGACTTGACTATGCAAGCTGGCTCACATATATAATTTTTCTTCTTCTTTGATCTTGAGCCACCGACTGTCAAAGCAGTCAGTGGCCATCACACCTGGTGGCGTCTTGTAGGGCAGTGACAAACTGCTTCCACTTTGTTCGGTTGGCGGCCATCCTTTGTGCAGTGCCAGCTCTGGTTCATTCTTTGCATCTTGGCCTCCACAGTTCTCCGCCAAGTTGCTTTTCGTCGGCCTATCTTTCACTTTCCTTCGGGGTTCCATAGCATAGCTGTTCATAGTTTCTTTTCCTCTTCATATATTTCCCAATGCAATGAAAGCTGCTCTAGCCTTGTGTATTCTTATTTTGATATCATTGTCTGTGACGCATAACGATTCGCCTATCTACATTTTATGTTTTTAAATTCGCTCTATCATTTAATTAATTTACTGAATGGGACGAACTTCCTTCAATTCTAACGCTTTCTATAGACTTAAACAGTCCCTCTTCACAATATCCTTAGACCTAAGGGTCTTTTATATTTGGACATGCGCCTTAATATAACGGACTAGGTTGAACGGGACGCACCTCTCCAAAACGAGGCAAATGTTTTACATAAAAAGTCCCTCTTCATTCCTCCATTATTTCTCTCTCTCCTCCCCTCTCGTGAGAAGGAATGCATTTCCTGCCTTGCCTGGGCGATTAAAGAAATTCTGTTTTTTTTTTTAATGGGACCATGGCAAGCCTTGTACCGGCCTGAATTATTTATGAGAAAAGTGGCATGGCTTGACAAGCTGACCCACGCTACATCACGTGGGCACGCTCGAAGCTTGGGCGCGTCTTGTTAAATATATGTATCCCCAAAACTGTGAGACCGAACATTCCCCAAGTAGCCTGGTAACAGGGCTGTTCTCTTTGTGAAGATGGTTCGAGCAGAAATTTGCTAAAAACAATAGTCAACTGACGGCTATTGCATTTTCGTCACTGGAAAGATGGGCTTTTTAAGCTATTAGCGCTGCTAAACACTTAATCAAATAGAATTAGGTGCCTTCACAAAAGAGACAGTTTAGATTAGTGGCCACAACCATCATATGCAAAAACTAGAATAGGGGACCACTATTGCTACCGCTGTGAGATGAACAGGCAAGCCACCTCGAGAAGCAATCTATGGTTGACCTTTGGGACGGCCTTAATGTCGTACATAACAGCTGGAATCTTGAGGGCCGAAACATGGAACTGCAAAAGAAGCCTGACAGAATTATCCCAGGATTCCTGAAGAAGAGTCCAACAGTCCAGGAGACCAGTAACACTTGGCTAACTTTAGAGCCAGGCAGACACACACAAATTAGAAAGCTGAGTATACAATACCAGCATTGAGAAACGTTAATACATTTGTCAACAGGAAGAAAACCTCTGTATGAACCAACGAATAACATATTCAAAGCAAAAATTATATTGTATTTGAAAAGATACCAAACCATAAATTAGATTTCCATTTTTTGTCCCATTTAGTGTCATTCAAAGTAAAACTTGTATTTAATATTTGTAAAAACAATACTATAGATTGGGTTTTCTTTGACACTATATTTCTTTTGGAAATTCTATTTGACATTTGTATAAATCAAAAACATCGAGTCTGTTTTATTTTCTTTGGGTCACATTTATGTTGAATGTAAACATTTTTGGTAATAAGATAAAGTCTTTTATTCTTTTACCTGAGTGAACGAGCCAAAATACACTGTAATTGTAGATGACAATATAATTGCAGAAGCCAGGGAAGGGATACAGTGTGACGAGAATGCCTAGACATCTGCCTATATTTTTTTTTTCAGTAATCTCTCTACAGATTCACTAAGAGGCAAGTTTTACTATTCTTATAATGTCCCTTTTCACGTTCTTAAAACGAACTGCACTGATTAAGAGAGAGAGAGAGAGAAGTGTTCTTTCATGTGTCCGTGGACAGCAGGGCTTCTTCATAGAATAGCTCATGCTTCTTTCTTTTGTCACTCTTTTATTCATCCACACACCTTCACTCAGTCACTCTCTGCTGTCTATAAAATAACGTCACAGTCTGTCCCTCCATCTTTGTCTATATTGCTGCCAAGGTATATCTATGATTCTACATCTTGTAGTGGTGTTTCTTCGAGTATGGTATTGTTATCATTTCCTGCATTTATTCCCTTTTTCTGTGTGTTTTACCTGTGTATTCTCAGACTCACTTGCTGTGATCTCTCATCAATTATTTTTATTTTTTCTTGCATATGATTACAGTTATCGGACAGAAGCGCCAGGATGTCGGCAAAAATCTAGATCATCAAGCTGTTTAGTCAGAGTCCACTGGATTCCATCTTTGTTGCCTGAGGTCGATGTGTTCATAACCAAATCTACAGCCAATAGGAAGAGAGATAACGACAAGAGGCATCCCCGTCACACTCCAGTTCTTATCCCAAATGATTCTGTAAGCTGTCCTTCGTGAAGAACTTTGTATGTCAGGTCTTCATAAATATAGCGACATAAATTATAATTTCTGTTCAGTTCAACCACCTTCATTCAAACAATTACGGTACGTCTTCACTTATTTATTAGTATTCAAACAAACACTTCAGTCGTTATGCCAATTTATCTACTCTGCACTCTTTCCCTTATGAATTGCTTGCATTTTGTTTGTTAAAACGTTCCAGGTTCAAGTTCGTTTTCTGCTTTGCATTTTTGTTGCTTGTTTTATTCTTTGAGTTGGTATTTCTTTCTTTTCTCGTTCCGTACTTTGACTTGCTCATTTATTGTTCTTTTTCCCCAGTGTTACATGTGTTGCTTTTTTCCCCTTCATCTTTCTAGGTTGCTAATTTTATATGGTATTTGCTTCGTTCGTCTATTTTTTACGTGTTTTTACGTGTCTAAAGTTGTCTTAGTCTTTTTCTCGTAACCTGTCTATATTTATTTTCTGTGTCTCTTTTGTTTGTGATTCTGGCTGAAGAAGAATAAAACCCGAAACGTCCCATGTTTTTGGATTTTCTAATTTTTATTTTTACTATATACATGCTTATTCGAGTTTTGCATCGTTTTAACGGGGCGCCAACAGTTCAGTAGGCACACGATCCATCCTTTATTTTTATGTTTGGCTTATGACATGGATTGAAGCATGAGTTGATAGCGTTTTCTTTGGTTTAAATTAAGAACAGGTGTGGGCGCATGTTTGAAACGGCCTTGGAAAGAAGTAAGAGGCGTAGTAATAGGAAGTAAGGTTTACGGTTTTTTTTTTTTTTTTTTTCTCTAACCAGCGGCACTCGAGCTTTCCAGCTCTTTTGGCCCAATGACATGTCATTGCGAGGCTGGGGGGTCAGTGGACTTTACTTCCAACCCGGTCAGGAGCTTTGCTCCTTCCCATCCACACAGGATTTATGTGCAGGAGCCGTTCAGGTTATTCAGTCAAATTTCCGGTCGTAAACATTCCTTCAAACGCTGACGCCCGGGTTTGAACCATAAAAACCTGGTCGCCAGTACAACGTCGTAGCCATTACACCAGCGCGGCTCCCAAGGTTTACGGTTAAGTATAGGAATCCTTAACTTAACCTAAAATCAATACCCTTTAGCTTCCCAAGGAGCATAGGCCTTCAACAAACACGTGACTAGTCCTCCTGTCACGTGCCACCAGCTCAAGTTCTTTCCAGGTCTTCTTCATCATTTTCTCTTCCGTTTCTTGTTTGTTTGTTCGTTTTTTGTTTTTGTATAGTCTACCTCTATCCCTCTTTCCCTGGGGATTACAGAACAAGGACTACCTTGTAATGCTATTAACAGGTTTCGTCAATGTGTGTCCTATCCATCGCCAGCGTCTTCTTTTCTCATCTCTGTTTCCACTGGCACTTGTCTAGTTCTTGTCATCAGTTCCACTGGCACTTGTCTGGTTCTTGTCATCAGTTCCCTACACCTTAACCTTAATCCCAGCCCCCAACGACGTTGGCATCGTATTTGAATGGCATCAATGAAAACGACCCACTCTTCTTAAAATCCAACTTTTTCACCTAGTGCTGCGTAAGACGTTCGCCTCGTCTATATCCGGGGGGGGGGGGGGGGGGAATGAGGAGACACATGAAAGCGTGTCCTCAGGCATGTCGTGTAAGGCGGCTAATGAGAGGTTGTGAATGGGGCTGGCAACCTCATCATGAAAAACAAATTGCCACAGAAACCCCCGCCTCGGCTATGTACATGCTTCCTGCATGGGACTAGCTCTAGTGGTGGGGCTCCATGCTCCGCAAGGAGCACAAAGACAAATTATGAAGATAAACAAGAATATCGTATTCAGAAACAAGAGAGTTTGGTCTATTGTTAGTAACAATCCTTCTTAGTTGTTTTGTTATCGGATTTCCTATATCACCTTGACGGGTTGTTTACTCTGATTTTGTGTTTTCTTCTTCTGCATGTCCTTCTCTCTTTCATAAAAAAAATTAGTGACGTGTCTCTTTCAGCTATTATTTTCTCTCACTGGGTCGACCCAGCCCCAAATGGGTACCAGAGCAACTCTGGGAAGGTTAAGGCGGCTGGCGTGATGCTGACCACATCACCCCTAGTGTGCCGACGGTCGAGAAAATATGGGCCTAACACCATATTCCCAATATGCCTTAATGGGCGTGTAACGGGATCCTTTACCTTTACCTTTACCTATATTTTTAATGCAGGCCAATTCAAATGAATCAGACAAGTGCCCGTTGAACAAGAGACGAGAAGAAGACTCTGGCGATGGGTAGAGCATTCCTGGAGGAAACCTGTAAATAGCATTATAAGACAACCCTTAATCTGAAGTACACGTCTCCTTAATCTGAGGAGACTGAAGAACACACCGAGAAGAGAATTGGAGACAGACATGAAAGTGATGAGGAAGACATGAGTTGATGGTACAGGGCAGGAAGATCTTGCTTAAGTTTGTTGAAGACTTATGTTCTTTGGGACGTTGAATGATGATGATGAGTATTCATATAGCAGAATATTTGTACAGCTCTAATATGGCCGACTATCACGCATGTTGTAAAAAAGCGATTAAGTCGGGTTGGGCATGGGGTTGGTTACTCAATCCTGTAGAAATTTTAAAACCACAGTACCTTCCATCTACGGTGTCTACGCCACATCCTCGGTATTTCGTGGAAAGACAAAGTGACAAATGTCGAGGTGTTGTCACGTGCTGGCGTTCAGAGCATGTATACACTGGTTAGACAGCGCAGACTACGCTGGCTTGGCCATGTCCGCGGCATGAAAGATGATTGCAACCCGAAAGATATCTTCTACGGACAACTGGTAGATGGCAAAAGAACAATTGGGCGACCACAGCTGAGGTTCAAAGACGTGTGCAAGTGAGACATGAGGGCACTGGACATAAATCCAGCAACCTGGGAGGATGAAGCTGCCAATCGCACCAAGTGGCGATGCTCTCTACGGTGCCACTTCAGATTGGGCAAAAAGAAGCTCTCACAGCAAGCAGAAGAGAGACGAAAACGTCGAACGAAACTTCGGGACAATAAGCAGCTGAGGGCTGTCACCTTATGGGCGCAGTTCCCATAGTCAGTTATGACATAAAGGGGCTATTATTATTATTCAAAAACCACAAAAACTTCAACAAACAACGTGGACAGGTCAACTAAAGACAAGGAAAGCCTTGAGCTGATGGCACGTGACAGGAAAACGTGGCATGCATTTGTTGAAGGATTATGCTCCTTAGGTAGCTGAAAGGTGATGACGAATAAAACTGACAATTCTTTTGTTTTCTTATGGTTTGAATGGAATGCACTTCTTCTGAACGAGGCAGAACCCAAGACATTATTGTCTCTCTCTCTCTCTCTCTCTCTCTCTCTCTCTCTCTCTCTCTCTCTCTCTCTCTCTCTCTCTCCCTCTCTCTCTCTCTCTCTCACACATACATACACACACACACATAATATTTAAACGTTCTCATTCTGTCTTACATAAACAAGTAATCACACTCTGTCGCATTCAAACACTCATTCACACTTTATTACACACACACACACGCACGCACACACACACACACACACACATTATATGCCCACTTTCCACTCCTATTTTAATCACATGAATGCATTTACCATCAAAATTATTCGACGAAGTGAAGAAAACTTCCAGATTTTATGAACTTTATTTGCTATCTACAAGAGATTAGAAAGATGATTCTTCGATGTGATGACGGTAAGAAAGCTGAATAGTGACACGAAATAATAACACTTTTCTATCTTTACCTTTAACTTTGAAAAATAGTAGTATCACAATACGCTTGACTGAGGAACTCTATATTACAGAGTGTTTCAAAAATTATGAATGCACACTTTGAATGCATATTGTTGGCAAGAATAGAGCGGAATAATGCTAGATACAAATGAATAATGCCATAAGTTTATTACACGTGAAGTTTTTTTTTTTTTTAAATTTGTTATAGAAGGTTTGGCTGATCTCAAAACGCGCACTATGAGGGACAAGGGACATCAAATTAAAACTGCATGTTTCACTATTCATTTAGTAACAATACAGAATGGCAGTCAGTTGTTCACCTCTGTGAACAATGTATTGTTGCAAGTCATCGATAAGTCACACATGTGAGACTTTAAATGCGAAAATTCTATAATTCTATTAAAAATAATAATTGAGTTATCGGCATTCGAAATGTGTATGCATAAGTTTGAAACACCCTGATATTAGAGTTTCACTTCCATTTAAGCAATTACGCCGAGTAATTTGTGTTTTAAAACAGTAATGCTATTATAATACTTTATATGGTTACAGAAAACAAAGAAACTAGGACCATAGGACAAAAACATAAGTGATACTTGTTATGGTCCACGTACCTAAAGGACCATAAAGAAATCGGTCGAACTACAAATACCGATTGAGCGGTAAGAAGAAAAAGCCAACAGTTTTTAAATTTTTTTTATATCTAATGAGTGCATAGATTTCTTCAAAGAAAATCACTTCGCACAGCTAAATGAAATTACTCATTAATTACTTGTTTCTAATTGTATGTATTTATTGCCAGTTTTTTTTTCTTTCAAAATGGAGGAGTATGCTGTTTACATATACTTGAAGAAAACAAAGACGCACGCAAGCTTAATTTTAGCGGAAAGGTCTATAGATGTTAAGTTTTAAAAAAATCACAAATCAAGTTGCACCTATACGAAAGAAAATCGAAAATGAAAGAAAAAATATATGCAAAAACAACAAAACTGACTTTCATACATCTTTGTGACATTCGGAAGACATATTTGCGAATATGATGTGTTCAGGTAGAAAATGAAACACATTTTAGGCTTATTATTCCAACATTTTGCTACCTTTCATGAAATATACATTGTTCAGTATTTCTTAACACTTCTCCAGCAAAACATTTTCACTAACAATTAAAAAAAAAACACAGTTATCATGCACATCTATACACGTAAGTATTAATACAAAATGACGCAGGTACTGTTATAAAAGCTTATTTTGAGCCTACAGATCCATGTCCATCTCCACGACCTCCTACGAGCACGAGGATTCCACCCAAAAGGCCAAGACCGCAAGCAACCACAGCAAGTGCAAAGGAGTAGTGAAGATATTCATCAAAATCTGTATTTTCCGCACCATATATGGCAACTGAAATCAGCCAGCCAATTGCTGTAGAGGTAGAAAAACACACAATAGAGGATCCTAGAACATAATTTTTTAACGATGGAGACAGAAGTGATTGCTTGTGTGAGGAATGGCATGGGATAATTGTATATTGTAGTCGCAAATGTTTGTATCAGTGGCCAATGTATATATTTTTAAACCAAATATTATTGCCAATAAGACGTTGACGTTAAGGTAGTGATATCAAGTTAATGATAAGCTAAAGTTTGACAATAATAACGATGATGATTGTGGTACTGATACATTACCAGAGATGATAAGGAGGAAGGCTGATGCCAGGCGCACTTCACGGTTCCCTCTGCAGTTTCCCTTAAACATATACAGGATGAGGAGGAGAAAGCCCACGTTTTGAGTCATGAAGCCCACAATTGCGAATGCCTGGACGACGCCAAATTTTGCTGAAACAAAACAACATTTTTAAAATGTATTTCAAAAGCATGTAACGTGCCCAAAAAATGACGGGGGAAAGGGGGTAATTATGTTATGGTCTCTCTCATGCGTGTATGAAGATGGCATCATTTCTTCTGTGGCCAATTCTTTCCTTTACGTTCCATTTTAACTTCATTGGATCTGTGTAGACAAACTTTTAATTGAAGATCCCTGGTCCACGCACTATGAACAGACTTCAAGACTTGCATGCTCTTTTATTAATGGTTGTTCAATTTAGTTTTCCCGGTGCAATGCACGTCTTTCCCATATTTTTCCGAAAAAGTAGCTGAATTTTTTTGTTTATTGTTCCTTGCAGGACGTTTTAGTTAGAATGTACATTGACAACATGCAAGATATATGCAGGCATGAACTTCCTTCGGTTTATTTGCCTGCATTCCTCCACAATCTCCGCATCTTTCAGAGATTGCTCGGCACTTTACGGAAATGGATGCAAACCAGAACACCAAATCTATTTTTACAATTCATTTATTTCCTTCACTGAGTTTATAGTATTGCAGGATGTGTTTTTATTTTGTGGGAACATGAGATTTTGCATCATATACATTGCTGGAGTTTCTAATGAGTGGAAGAACGAGTTGATCTACTGCTTCCTCATACATCTTGTACAAAGCGACTAATATGAAATTGTGCTTGAGGTTGGCAACCTCGTCATGTAAAATGCTAAAGGAACCACCGCAGGAAAAGGATGAGGTTGCTTGGTGCATGCTTCCTGTAAGGAGACAAGGTGCAGTAATGCTTCCATGCTCCATACAGAGTGAAAAGAACAATAATGATGTCGTGGAATATTCTAATCCACATATATAAATTATCTAGTAAATATAAAGCCTAATAAATACATATAATAAATAAAGGAAGAAGAATGGTAAAGAACAGTGCTGTCACAATGACAGTACTCGAAATCCCCTTTGTTTTATGCTTCGTCTGCAAATTGTAACGTTTCCACGTTAAATATAGGCCTTCTGCAACATACACGCGTTTCCCAAACACACAATAAAATGTGCTGCCTTTCTAAGAAAAACCTTGAAATATGCAAGTTGACCTAAATTTTAAATTCCATTCATGTCTTTTTCTACACTGCGTTACCAAAACGAACGAACAGATGGACTAAAGGATAAAGAGAGAGGGAGGGCTGAAAATCAGGAACGCAGGCAACACGCGTCGCGCGATACACAAATGCTACCATCACGCGTGTAAGACTACATGCACTAATTTTTTTTCAGACGGACAGTGATAAAATACACTACCCTTCCCAGACAGCACATCTTCGAAACAGGAGGTAGAAAATACATATTTTGAACGCAGCCACGTAGCTCCTTTAAATTTGGATATTTGGGTTCCTTAGGGTTTGCTGACAAAGAATATGTAAAACGTTACGCAAATAGTCTAGGAATTAACAAGTTATAACCAAAATAAAATATTGGGGATGCCTGACAGCATGAAATCATTTCTGCTCATAAAATTTTTTTATAACGTGTTTGAAAAAAAACCTTACGTTACATAAATAGCCTACCATGTAAACTCCAAATTGATTGGAGCGCAACAAATGAAAAACTAACCACGATTGGTCGGGCTATAAATACTATCTTGGTTGTTAGGGAAACGTAATAAGGTAACATTTTTTCAAACACTTGTCGAAACGTGGCCTCATTGGCTAGACTCGCTGATATACTCACTTAGGAGCGTTAGTTCGAGACCACTAGTGCAAATAATCTTGATAAAGCAACAGTGCGTTGAAGCCAGCTCACATTTTTGCTAAAATAAAAGCCTGGAACATAAGCAGATGGGAATTTGTGCCAGTAAATGTGCCAGAATTCATTGCTAATCAACGTATCTGTGTTTATTTCCATGAAATTGTGGTAAGCTTGAACCATTCAGTATCTTTTAATGAAAATTGAATGTAAATTGTTAATTTATGCCTGTATATATATATGTGTAGTTCAGTGGCAAACAGGAGATAAAGCCTATAATGCTCCAGCCTGAACAGAGGGTGTCGGAGGGAAGTAAAACGGCATGGAATGGCCAAATAGTACACTGACACCTGGATGATTGATTAGACAGAAATAATGCTGGAAGTGCAGAGGCGTGGTAACCATTAAGGAGGTAAATACTGGTAAAAAGTATTTCAGATGAAGCTGACAGTTGGCCTAACGCTCTGAACTCAATGTTTGTGCTGTATTGTGATCAGTGTAAAAGAGAGTATAAGTTAGTTATGAAGTAGAAGGTACATCCTTCTTGATTTCAGGGACCGTGGTCTTGATGGTACTGAGCAGCACCTGGTCAGAGCTTTGCTGAATCCAGAGTCGGACAGCATACTCCTTGGTCTTTTTAGCTATCAGTGAGGTGTCTCCAGAGCCCAGAGGAGAATACGAGCAGAGGAGTCTTTTCCTGCCGCCATCACGCAAGATAAGCTGATTTGGCCAGCTGAGCTCAACATTATGTCCCCTCATCTTGAAATGACTTTGTAAAAATAACATTCAGAGGGGAATTTAATTGTTTTAATATCAGGAACTGAGAACATCTCCAATACTAGTCCCTAAAGACAAACTATTGAAGTCATGATGACAAATACCAACAGAGCTTGAACAAAACAAAACCAGTATTACCTCATTTTACTACTACACAACTGACACACATAGGATATTTGTAATAATATATGTCACTACTATATTCATATTGGTAAATTCTGTACATATAACTTGTAATTTAAATTGATTGTGATTCCTGGTTCCCTTGTAGTTGAATCAGGACACATATTCATTCATGCCAGTAATGAATACATATTGTTATTTGAAAAGTTATCAGTGACTCTTTAAGATATCCTTGTAGAGTGTTATATGTATGTGAGTGTCACAGTGTTGTCAAGTGTAGTGGAATAAATTAAATTGTTTATCCGTCTGTTGTTGTTATGACTTACACTTCATCATACACATACCCTAGACACATAACGTAGTCATCACACTATTCCAGAATAATTCTGACTGAGATATATAGATATGTGGTAGCAAGTAAGGTTATCTATAATACACTACTCTTCTTAGATATAGATACCTTCACAGCTGATCTCAGTCAGTCCACTAAGTCCCCTATAAATATTTATACCATCCCACTTCACCACAAATGATAAAGATGATGATCTGAGATTTTACAGTGGCACTTTAACTTTTACGACATGTTTGCGTGTTGACTGTGAATTTGTTCTCTGCGCTTCTGATTGGTTTAGTTTTTGGTTTCTTCACTCTAAATTTGATCAAACTAACTTAAATTCACATGCATGTATACAGGAGTGTGAGCAGAGCATGTGCACGCAAAAACATTTACAGGCGCACACGTAAATACATATACATACAAGTACAAATGCAGACATGCATACAGTAATAATGTTACCTATATATGTGACATTCTGTCATTGTTAGACGTATAATTTTACTCACTGTTTCCAATTCCATCTTGTTCCGTGCAGGAAGATGAGGTACATATTCTCCATAGTCCTTGTGCTTGATAGAAGTTTGAATCGCCAATTCGGATCCAGGAGGTAGTTGTAAAGGCTAACCAGCTATGGATTCAACGTAACAGATACTAAATACCTAATACATTTTATATATATATATATATATATATATATATATATATATATATATATATATATATATATAATATATATAAATATATATATATATATATATATATATATATATATATATATATATATATATATATATATATATATATATATATATATATATATATATATATATATATATATATATATATATATATATATATATATATATATTATATATATATATATATATATATATATAATTACTTTTTCAAGGTTGATCTGGAAGATGTAATTACCATAAATTCAATTATTTTCAAGGAGGTATTCTTCCCGAACACTAATCTAGATTTGCCACTTTTCTGGCATCTGCCAGAATCCGGCTAAATATAAAGATTTGATCTGACCCTACCACAGCCAGTAATGGACTGAGGTCATCGTCGCCCTGAAGTCACTAACTTCCTATATGTCACCCTCGTCGGTCTAAAAACAGGCAGACATCACTTCGAGCTATTTCAGGATTGTAAGGAAAGTGTGCCGTGTTCTTGCTGCTCATTGACGCTACTCTCCATGGTGGCACGTGCAACACGTGGGTGCTTTCGTCCGAGAAGATTACAGTTTCCACACGTCGTTTCTTTGGAATTTCTTGGTAAGTATTTGCATCTGAGTCAAACATATAGCACTCGTATTCTGACTATAGATAACACCCTGTAGCTGGCAGCTTCCAAGAATCAGGAAATAACTCCTTCTTACACACATTCTTTGCACACTTTCCACTCTATTTTAATCACTTGAATGTATTTACCATAAAAATTGTTCAACGAAGTGAAGAAAACTTCCAGATGTTATAAACTTTATTTGCTATCTACACGAGAAATAAAAAGATGATTCTTCGATGTGATGACGGTAAGAAAGCTGAATAGTGACACGAAATACGCTTTTCTATCTTTACTTTTAACTTTGAAAAATAGTAGTATCACAATACGCTTGACTGAGGCACTCTATTATACAGGGTGTTTCAAAATGATGTATTCGCACTTTGAATACATTTAACTCACACGTGTAATAAAATGTAATTAATTGTCTTTATTGTAATGTTTGTTTCATATAGATTAGCTAGATAGAAGTGAAGAAACAATATAAAAATAGGAAATGACTTTTTAAATCACCCTGTACATTAGAACTCAATTATTATTCTCACTACGCACAGTTTTGCAGAACTGGTTACACTCCTTTTACGGCCACGAAATCCCAGTTCCAGAAAAAAAAAAAAAAAAAAAAAAAAACCATTAAATAGGATGACGCTTCTAAGCAGGGCCGGATTTAGCCATAAGCTAAACAAGCTACAGCTTAGGGCCTCACAATCTGAAAGGGCCTCTCTAACAATGGCTTAGCGAGATGTGGGCTTAAAAAAGGTAAAGGAACCCGTTACACGCCCATTGAGGCATATTGGGAATATGGTGTTAGGCCCATATTATCTTGACCGTCGGCACACGAGGGGTGATGTGGTCGGCATCACGCCGGCCGCCTTAACCTTCCCAGAGTAGCTCTGGTACCCATTCGGGGCTGGGTCGACCCAGGAGCCGTTTGTGGCCTAAAAATTTTTCCGCCTCATCTGGGGATCGAACCATAGACCACTGCGCTAGGAAGCCAGTGCACTAACCACTATGCTACCGCGGCTCCAGATGTGGGCTTAGCGGTGCAAAAAGTTATAGTTATAGCAGGGGTAAATCTATAATGTTAATTGCCACTTACAATGACAGTTCTGATCTCTATTTTTTTTTTTTTTTAAATCACCGCTTACCATGTTACAATTCGCAAATTAAATTGCATATTCTTGCAACTACAAATTTACACGAGTATTTTACTCCAGAATTAAATACATTCAGTCACTTGTCTCTTTGGGAATAAATCTGAAGCATTTTTTGCTATAATACATTTCTTGAAACCGAAAAAAAAAAACTAAAGGCATTTTTTAAATGCTCTAACAGAGCAACCCTTCAGCCCCACCTCGCGTTGATTTGTTAAGCATCTTGGTGGTGTTCTTGCCAAGTTCAGTTGTTCAACGGCCTTATTCGCTGTTACCAATTGCCAAATAGGGCCTCCACAGCTTACCGTAGCTTAGCGCTTCACCATGTCTAAATCCGGACAGCTTGTGAGTTATGATCAAAACGACCCTTCTCAAAAGCGTATAAATATCTAAAGCATTAAAATACACACACATTTTAGATGTGTGTGTGTGTGGGGTAAGGGGGGGGGTATATTATGCTGTGTATTCTCTTTATCAAAAGTGATAAAGAGAATTATGTTGGAAAAGTTAAGGTGGGGGGGGGGGGGGCTATCATTGTTTCCTTTGCCACTCATTTTAGATCTTTTCATTCATTTTGTGTCCCTTTCATGTCTGTCTCCAGTTGTGGCCCTTTTGTGTGTGTTATTGTTTGTTTCCTCTATTTCCCCCACCCTTGAGATTTCCAGAACAGTTAATGGTAGTCCCATAGTAGATACTGCCGAAGGGGAGTGAAGAGTTAGAGACTTCACTATACTAGGTTCAGCATCGAGAGGTGGGGGGTGACTAGATCCCTTCCTTGCTGCTTTTTCGTTCCCTAACTCAAGTCAGGTACCCATTTACATATAGGAAGGCTGGGGCGTGCCGAAACCGTGAATCGAACCCGTTATGATTGCCGTGAGAGACCAGAACTCTAACCACTCTGTCAATCGGACGCTGTCCAGAACAGGTACTGCCTCGAAATTAAATTAACTGGTTTTTCTAACGTGTGACCTATATCCATCTCCCTCGTCTTCTCCTCACATCTTGTTGCACTGGTAGTTGTCATTATAATTTAGTAATACTACGTCACGATGGCCCCGTGCTCCAACTGGAGCTAACAGAGAAAAGAAGAAGAATGCTACTTTTACAATCCACCTACTACTTCATGTAAATCTATATAATCCACTTACTACTTCATATAACACTATACTTTCCACCTATAGCTTAATGAAGCGCTATTCAATCCACCTTCAACTTCGTGTAACGCTATACATTCCACCTACAACTTCGTGTAACGCTATTCAATCCACCCACAACTTCATGTAACGCTATTCAATCCACCTAGAACTTCTTGTAACACTATACAGTCCACCTACAACTTCATGTAACACTATACATTCCAGCTACAACTTCATGTAACGATATTCAGTCAACCTACAACTTCATGTAACGCTATTCAATTCACCTACAACTTCGTGTAACGCTATTCAATCCACCTACAACTTCAAGTAACGCTATACAAATTCACGTACTACTTCATGTAACCCTATATAATCCACATACTACTTCACATAAAGCTATTCAATTCTCTTACTGATTCCCGTAAGCCTATACAATCCACCTGCAACTTCATACCTACCTTTATCCTCTCTAGGTCGATCTCGATTATATTGCCAAGAATAAAATTAATAAGATGGACATAAGGTTAGGGAGGAAACGAGGATTAATATTCACAAAACGTTATAAACATGAGTAATTTGAGAATTACTTAGTAAGAGAAAATAATTAATTAGGGAAAGCAGCACAAAATGGAAGTCAAAGTGACAGCATGTTAAAAATATATTACGAAAAATAAATATGAGGTTGGAGAATTAAGAAAACAGGATAATGAAAGGAGATGAGGAAAGTGGTTTATAATTAGGACAAAATATAAGTGAAGTTAAGGTGAACTGTTACATAATACCTTGTATATATTTTTTTTCTCACTACAATTAGGACAAAATATAAGTGAAATTAAGGTGAACTGTTGCATAATATATATATTTTTTCACTACAATTAGGACAAAATATAAGTGAAGTTATGGGGAACTGTTACATAATAAATCTATGTTTTTGTGTCCACTAAATCACCTTTGTCGCTCCTTACAGACCACGAAGCAACATCTGCAGCTGGTTCTTGTGCAGGAACCCTCTAGCAAAGCTTATGCAGCGGTGGATTCTGTAGCAATTATTTTTACGTGATTACATTGCCAGGACCATGCACAACCTTACATTACGACATGCATGAAGGAGCAGGTGTCCTCTTCTTTAATTATCTCCTGAGAGATTAACTGGAACTGTTAGATAATTGCATATGAATGAGTGAGCGCGAAGTTGCACAGTATCAGAGTACTAATGAACATACACTTAGTGTCGTACTAACAATGTCATACAAATAAACAACGTACTTGCAAAACATGGAAATAAATACAATGACAAAGGCGACTTTTACGATGATGCCAGTGCTTGCCCAACCGTCTCTGCAGCCCATTTTGGTCTTCTAGGATCTAACCTAAGAACAGAAAACAGAGGTAACAAATCAGCGTGTACTGTATTGTCATTCAGTATTTTCGCAAATATTTTATGTATTCTCTCAACTACAAGTCTAATCTTACATTTGTTAGTTGTAAATTACACGCACGCATGCATACAAACATTCACATACATTGAGTGCTCTAGGGATTTTTCTCGGTAGTGCTAAGTCTCGTTTTGGCAGCCTCCCCCACCCCCACCCCGCCGCCCTTCCTGGTGCCGTACTGTAGTGTTTTCTTATGAGGCTCAATTGTATGCTATGAGGCTGGACCACATTATAATTTTCACATTTAAAAAAAATTTCGGCGCCCCTTGAAGACGACTCCGTACGTACGGCAGCACTATTAAAATTTGTTTTATCCAATAATTAAAAAAAAAACGATAAATCGATTAATTAATCGTTAATGATCCCAGTCCTGATATATATATATATATATATATATATATATATATATATATATATATATATATATATATATATATATATATATATATATATATATATATATATATATATATATATATATATATATATATATATATATATATATATATATATATATATATATAATAACGGTGAGAAAAGACAAAGCTCTTGGAGGTATGTCAGTTTTACAACGCATGAAAACAGACCAACCTACGTATCGGTAAAATCCTCTATGTTATGCTATGATGTACACATAATCAACATTATCGATCTTTTTATTCTTCTTGGATCCTTATCCCCTGACTGACAAAGCAGTCAGTGGTCATCACGCATAGTGGTGTCTTGTATGGCAGCAACAAACCGTCCCCATTTTTTTTCGCAAACAGTATGGATAACGAAGTATAATCATTAAAAAACTATAAGCATATATATATATATATAAACCCACCTGCTAGCGAGTAGTTACACTGTTGTAGGCTTCCGAAAGAAAGATACGGATTAACATAATAAATAAACCTCCAACCAATATTAAATGCATACCAATATAGACACATTCAAGCTTCTAAACAACACAACAGTCTGAACGAGAATTAAACTGTAAAAACATAATTGAGAGGAATAATACAGCACAGCGCATATAATATACCCAATCAAGAAAAAATATCACAATAAATGAAACCCGTATTGATATAACCAACAACTCCGTGTATATGGTAAATGGTTGAAAGGTGCGTGCTACAAAGAAAAATAGCCACCACTTAAAACAAAATATTAAAATTTCAACTAAAACAAATAAAGAATGCTTGAATAATAAACAACGAAATATAATTTTAAGAATAAAGAGAATGCAGCCGACCTCCAGTTGCTCGTATAAGCATATCTATAACTTTATAATGTTGAATGCCTTTAAATTAATGCTTAAAGTAACATGTGGGAATAAAAGGATATAGTATGCAAGATTAATGAGAGTGAAAGGGCAGAATGTTAGACGGGCCTGCGGGCCCAATTCTTAACCCTTCGAAAATAAAGTAAGTTCGTTCGTTCGTTCGTTCGTTCTCATAAACTAAGGAGCCTGTCTCATGCTTCTGTCATCGCCTTACAGTTTCACCGTCAAGCGGAATGGTGAAAACCCGTTCAGTCTGTTTAACTACAGAAGTGATGAACTGATCATGAACTGATCGATCCATTATCTGTCAAGGTCAAGGTAGCCCCGTGGCAGATACTGCGAAAGGGAAATGAAGTGTTAGAGAC
The DNA here is from genome assembly GCA_024509875.1 of Oreohelix idahoensis. Taxonomy (NCBI): domain Eukaryota; kingdom Metazoa; phylum Mollusca; class Gastropoda; order Stylommatophora; family Oreohelicidae; genus Oreohelix; species Oreohelix idahoensis. The sequence continues at coordinate 76,054 of JAMPIV010007262.1, read as the reverse complement.
TTCACCATATTAGATGCAGCTTTTTTCATGACATAGGGTGACCTGTTCCCTTCCTCACTGCCTTCAGCCTTCCGTAACTCAATAGCAGAATCAGGTGCCCATTTACAGCTTGGTGGTCTGGAGCGTGACGCTACCAGGTTTTGATTCTGGAACCCGGTAACCTCGCCGGCAGAGGAAAGCGTTCTAACTGCTTAGCCAGTCGGATGACTCATCTGTATAGATACATGATTACCTAATTCTCGTGTTAGGGCACTTGATGATAGTGACGAAAGAAACATGTCAATGGAGAACAAATCCTCGATTTTTTTTCAAGACCAAGCAGGTGTGAAGAAGCGCGTCTCACAGTAGAACCCACGCTTACACCTAATTTTATTTCATTGCCTCAGTGAGTCAAGAAGTCAGGATCTTAGATATAACTCATTTGCTTTAGATTTTAACATTTATTTCTTGTTCCTGTTTACATTTTTATGTGTATTAATCATTGATCCATATATTTTGTCGAAATGTAGGTTGGTGTTTTCTTGTGCGTAATTAAACCTGACAAATGGCTATGTTAATTATCTTAAGAAACAGAAAGCGTGCTCAAGTAATTGCTTCTTAATATTTATTTAAAGTAACTCCATTTTAATTGTATCAAACATAGAAAAATATTCTCATCATACGATGTGGTGGGAAATGATCCCACTAAAGCTATAAGAAATTCATAAATGGAAGCTCCCGGGACAGACCTATTGTAGCGATTGATGCAATCGGACATTTTTAACAACCTCATGGGTGGAGTTAAAGAGAAATGATGAACGCTATGTATAGCGCAAGATGAAGCAGGAGAAATACAGATTCAAAGAAATAAATTGTCTTTTCAAGAAAGTTTGTTAGGCTGTCGCAGGTGTAGGAATCTTACTTAAATTTTAAAAATTACATATATGTCAGTTTTCACGGAAAATATGTCATCAGGAATTACAAAATTAACGCGCACACTTTACACAAAGCGGAAGAATTGTTTCTTAAAGGAGTAATGAATTTTGTAAGATCCTTTCAACGTGTTGATGGTCTT
>JAMPIV010007262.1:0-70000 GCA_024509875.1 Oreohelix idahoensis | reverse complement strand
TAGGCGTAATAACAGTGACAATATTAGTAGCAATAATAATAATAACAATAGTAAAACTACTTCAGAAAAAGAATTTAAGCGAATAATAATTAATAAACAAAAACTAACAACCATTTTTTAAAAATAAGGAACCAGACACTTAAAAAAAGATACTGACTACTCATAATATAAGGACAAATAATGAAGTAACAATAAACACGACTTACAAAGGATAAATTCAAATATAAATTAAAACCATCAAAAGCAATCAATTGCAAAAGATAATAGAAATATGAATATAACACAAAATTGAAAATAAAATGACATTAAATACCCTAATTATAACCGACAATTTGGTTGAACATGGTAGACCAAGATGGTGGACCAGCGGAGATAATGACGGTCAGTTTTTACTAGCCCTCTCTCCAACTATCACCTTTTAAAAATACAAATTAAAATTAAAAATAACTCATACCTTTGCATAAGCTAAAATAAATCCTCTACGATCAGCGGTGGCCAAACTACGGCCCTCGGGCGAGATCCGGCCCGCCAACCAGTTTTGACCGGCCCGCCAACCTGTTTTGGCGGCCTCTTAGTGTTGATTGAAGCCACACTCTTCACAATGAAATAACACACAAACGTATGTTTGAAATAAATAATTACATGTTATATTACAAATTACAAAACAAATTAAAACAACAGATTCATTATATATATATATTTTTTACAGTTAATTCAGTCCGAAGACTGGTATACATGTCTTGGCAGATGTGCAGTACAGTAGTTTGCCGTTGCTTTCTGTACGTGGTTCATTATATATGTAAAACTAAATCTCAGAACGTTATTTTTTAAGGATTTTATAGGTCTGGCCCTCTGGTGTTACCCTTTACCATAATCTGGCCCTCGGCCAACCTTAGCTTGGCCACCACTGCTCTACGATGAACTGTGCATCCGTAAACATGAAATCAACTGTGGTCAAACGCTCTGGCAACCATAAAAGCACATCCACTCTGTGTTGGACTTGCTATGTCGTAATACCCCAGCTCTCAACTAGAGTACATCAACTTAAGAGGTTGATGCACACAATCAAGATTCTTCTTAACATACAATCTCATTTTATCTCGGTATAAGCTGCTTGGGCACTCACAATCTTCTCCCAACATTTCACAATCAATGGATCAAATGCCACAGTTGAAGATATCTTCCAAGAACGATCTGCTTCACTAGAAGATCAGACTGACAGCATTTGAAAGGAAAACGGTGATGAGAGTAGTCTGAGACAGATCACTAATTTTAAAGTGAAAATGAATGGCTATATGACTGCGAACGACGAAGAAGAGGACGGATAAAAGTATTGGAAGATAAAAGGATTGGAAAGATAAAAGGATTGGAAGGATAAAAGGATTGGAAAGATAAAAGGATTGGAAAGATAAAAGGATTGGAAAGATAAAATGATTGGAAGGATTATAGGATTGGAAGGACAAAAGGATAAGAAGACTGACCTACTTTACTAGAAACATATTAAGAAACACAGTGCAATCAAAAATTACGCGAGGGTTAGGCTCCACAGAAGCCCGCGTAATTTGATATTCGCGTCAACTGCGATAATTTTCTCCATATAAATTCAGTTTATTACAATTAAGGGGGATGCTTCTGAAAAGTAGATTAAAACTAAAATTAATTAAAGTTCTTTTACAAAAAGCAACGGAAAACGACCATAAAAGATAAAATACGTTTAAAAAAAACAATTATATTTATATTTTGTTAATAGTAGCTTTATTTTTTGCATTTGTCCCTACTCGCGTTATTTCGAAATCGCATAAATTCTTCTTCTTCTTCTTCTTCTTCTTCTTCTTCTTCTTCTTCTTCTTCTTCTTCTTCTTCTTCTTCTTCTTCTTCTTCTTCTTCTTCTTCTTCTTCTTCTTCTTCTTAACCACCTATTCCTCCCTTCGTCATGGACGGACGTGTTTTTTTATCTGCTCTCACATTTCGCAGCATTAACGCAGGAAGTTTAAGTCACATTCCGTGGATTTTTATATCAGTATATTGGTTATTAGACGGTGAAATTTTTAAACATGATATTGTGTTAATGTAATGTGTAACATTTTATAGAATACCGTTGAAATGTGTATCAGTTTTTTCTCTATGTTACTGGAGGATATTTTTAACAATGACTACATGACTCATCCGAATGTGACCTTCGCCAAAGCAAGAGGTCAGTTGTTGGTAAGCGTTGCGTCAAGCATCATAAAATTTTCCCGGTATACAATGTTCCTCACCGATAACAAAACGCCCGGTGGAATGTAACAATGTCATGCTTGGAAGAAGGTGTTAGTTCGCAGCTAACAGTGGGCCCCAGGGACGCTCGTTTAAGACCAACGACCATAAAGAACTATGCTTTGAACAAAGAGAGGGCTATTCACCTAAAACTTAAAGGTTGTAGAACAGGGTCCGGTATAACCTTGAAGCTATCAAGTCATGGAAAATGTGTAACTATAACATTCCAGAACACCTTTCAGTACGAGGCATTTCGTTTCATTGTCATTAAATTCTACGAAACAGGACTTGTAGAGTCAAGAACAGACATAAATGGTGCACTAGTAGAAGACGTTATAACAACACCACTTCTCAAAATTCACCTTTATCACACTAAGAACAAAATTATGACCCAGGGGACTGCCGCAGCTATCGAATCATGGCTAGAAACAGAATTTGAAGAATTAAAAGAATCTGCAAAAATTGTAACTGATGTTGAGTTAGAAAACACTAAAATGGACTCCGCTGTTTCTATGCCCCACTTGGCAGTAGACTCAATGATTCCAGGCATAAGTGACTTTACTACCGACAACGACATTCTCAACATCAGCTGCAACCCAATGTCTCACAGTGAATCAGAAATTCTACCTTCTGCAGTATTGGATACAATAACAGACACCCCTACAATTTCTAAACCTATGTTGGCCATCGAATACCCCATGGACCATGAAAATATACGAAAAGCTGAAACTGTATCTCTTGAGCAACAAAAAGAAGACACCACGAAGTTACCTGTGTCGTGCTGCCAGGAGCTAATGCAAAATATGGAGGACACGCTACGAAGTTTAATTGGTGATCTCATGTCTAGTATACAGACATCGCTCAAGGCCGAAAACGAACTTCTTAAAAGGGAGATAGTATCTCTGAGGGAAGACAATTCTAGCATGAAGGACATCATCGAAAAACTGCAGAGAGACTTCTCACTCTATAAGATAAGACAACCAGATCATCCTCAAACAATAGTAGAAGATTGCGAAGAATCCATACATAAAAATACGCCAAATCAGCAAAAAGGTCACCACCAAACTGTACACAAAAAAACACGAAGAGACACTCACAAACACAACATATCCCATTGGAGTCAAAATTACCAACAGATTTCAAGTTCTTGAGGATTGTTCAACAGAAAATGAGCAGGTATCAGCATCCCTACCAGACAACGTTCCAGTGCCCGAAAACCAAATTCACAAATCTCAGAGCCATCACAACAGTCCACAAAAAGAACACCACAAAAGGCAGCAGCATCAATCTAATAGAAAACAAAGTGAAGAAATACGTAGTGACGTTACACATATTGTAATTGGTGACTCCCTCTTGAAGGGTATTTATTGTGAAAGAATGTCCACTACAAGAGAAGACATCGTTTCAGTTATGACAGTGCCGGGGGCTGGTATTAAAAGACTACTGGACATAATTAATAAGTTCGATATTAATCACAAGATAACAAAAACAACACTACACGTAGGAATTAATGATATCATGAATGAGCAGAGCCTAAACCCCTCAGGATTGGTGGCTACAATAAAACAAAAATTTCCCAAAGCCTCCATCTTTATTTCATCAATCATACCACCATGCTATGGGTTTCAGCGTCGCACAGCGGACACTTACAACACAAAACTACAGAACTATTGTAAACAAAACGGCCTTGGCTTCATCAACAATACTCCATTCTTTACATCTAACTCAGGAGCACCTAAGAAACGACTCTACAGAGATCAAATTCACACATCCACACTGGGAAGCAGTATCCTGGCCAAAAACATAAAATATCCAGAAAGGACACAACAAGACAGCTCAACCCATATAGAGAATGCAACGAAATCTACTGAGACATCAACATATAATTACAACGCATCACAAACCCCACCTACCCCTCAAAGAAGCACACCTATTGCAAGCAGGCAGCCTTCCAGCTATCACAACGCCACTTTCAATCAGGAAGCCGAATCTTATGATACCATGTTTCCCCCATTAGTCACAAAGCAGCCCCACTCAGGTACCTCTACCAACAGTATTCCAATGTCCCAGGCGCAGAATACTCCTACCAACACTACAACAAGGACGGAAGAAATCAGAGATCACCATGCTTCCTCCCCTAGTTCTTATTATCGTCCTCAGTGGAACCCTGAACTTGTCTATCTGATGCAATTCAGCCCTGCGTCACTTAGACAAGCATTAATGATGTCTGCCCAAAGTCATCCCTATTATATGCCCGGCAGAGACGTCAGTTATTGACGAACAAACACTTTGCTTCACTAAATCTCTGTTACTACAGCCTTCACTCCATTTGAACATTTGTTGATTTTTTAATACAACGGTAATAATCAGAACTTTTAATAGTTTATCGGTTAATATCCTCTAAAAAAAAATTTCTTTGATTACTTATTTCGTTACAATTTAAATTTCTTATTATCACGCGTAGCTTCAATTTGTTAGAATTTTCGGTGTTAAGGTGTGAAGTGTTGTATACTTAACTTGTCTGACTTGTGACTATTATTAATTTCTTCCATCTCTCGTTTAACTTCACTTTGTTGTGTTGAGCAGTTCTGGTGTGATATGTTGTATGCCTGACTGTTTTGTGACAATTTTCATATACTCAGTTGAAATTGTTTTTTATTAGTTGTATTAATTATTTTAATATTGTATTTTCTGCAATTTCTCATTTCTTGAATTCCACTTCCTTGGTGAAGTATTAATTCGTAAAAATATTTTGCGCTTTTTGTGTGCATAGCCTAACTGTTTTTTAACTTGTATTTTTTTATTATATTTTTTTATATTTTTTTAAAATATATCTTTCTTTTTACTATACAAGCATGGCTGGTAATTATGTACCGTGGCTTCACAAGGATGGTCTACGACTTGGTCATCTGAATATTTACCATCTTCTAGGTAAACTCCCCGAACTTACATACATTCTAAGTAATAATTTTCACATTTTTGGACTTTCAGAAAGTCGCCTAAATGACAGAATAACAGACGATGACATTGCGTTAAATGGTTTTAAAAACTATTCGGCGAGACGCAAGCAAAAAACAAGAGACAGGTATAACAGTTTATATTTCCACTTCCCTTAATTTTCGCCGCAGAAACGACTTAGAGACAGCAGAGATAGAATGTGTATGGTTGGAAATAAAGCTACCGAATCAGGGCCCATTTCTGGTGGGATATCTTTATCGAAATCCTAGTGCAGGACCTATATGGTACGAAGATTTCACCATAATGATGGACAATGTATTTGCCACAGTCAAGGAGGTTGTTCTTCTTGGTGATTTCAACATCGATATACACAATTCAAATCTAACATGGAAAAATATAATATTATCGTACAACTTAAAACAAATAGTTAACCAGCCTACAAGAGTAACACAAGCATCAACCACACTAATCGACCACATCTACGTAACTTGCCCAGAAAACATCATAGAATGCTCTGTCCCTAATATTGCAATGAGTGACCACTATCCAGTATGCTGTACATGGTCAAAGAATAAATGTAAAGTTCCGAAAAATAAACATGTAAGTATCAAATTTAGAAGTTTCAAACATTTCAGTAAGGAATTATTTTTAAATGACTTGCTAACTGCACCTCTCGCCCGTGTTTACCAACTTCCTGATCCGGATGACGCTATTGAATACTGGACAAAATTTTTTATAATGTTTTTGACACGCACGTACCAGCTAAGGAAATTCGCGTCAAACGACAATTAAAATCTCCGTGGATCACGCAGGAAGTGTTGGAGGCTATGAGGCAGAGAGATCAAGCGCACAAAAATAAAGGACCTCAACACATACAGGGTATACAGGAACAAAGTTCAATATTTAATTCGGAAAGAAAAGAAAAAAAATCGTTTTAGAAATATAGTTCAGAACAAATCAAATAGTAAGGAAATATGGAAGGCAATTAACACCTTAGCGAAAAAACGTAATGCACCAGACTCATTCTCTTCCAACACTTCATTTACTTGCACCGACTTCAGCAATCACTTTCAAGCAGAAATAAACGGTCTGAAATCCACAATACCACCTTCCTGTAGTGACTTAGACAAACTTTCAGCATTCTGTAAAAACAAATGTACAAACTCAGTTCCACCCGACATTCCTTTTATGACAGTTAATGAAGTGTATAACTATCTTATTGGCCTTAAGGATAATAGCTCATCAGGGCTTGACGGAATTAGTAATCGAATACTGCGTTACGCCGCACCAGCTATTAGTGATTCACTAACTTTTATATATAATCAATGTATTGCTAAAAGTTATTTTCCTTCAGCCTTTAAGATTGCCAAAGTATATCCTCTCTTCAAACCTGGCTCGTCAGATAACAGTAATCTTGGTAACTATAGACCTATTTCTTTTATCATCGCTTTCTAAACCACTAGAAAAACACATACATAAAGCAACACTACATTACCTAGTTAGCAATGACTTGCTAATTGACAGTCAGTCAGGGTTTCGACAAAAGCATTCATGCCACACAGCTCTAACTAAGATGATAGACAACTTGCACCTAAACATAAATAACGATAACATATGTGGAGCAATCTTTGTAGACTTTAGGAAAGCATTTGATATGTTAGATCACGCTGTTTTAATAAGAAAATTAGAAACAATGAAAGTTAACTTTAAACTAGTGACATTACTTAAATCATTCCTGTCCGACAGACAGCAAGTAGTGTGGTACAATAACTCCTTGTCAAGCCCAACTATTATTGACACTGGTGTTCCTCAGGGTTCTATTCTCGGCCCTCTACTTTTTTCCATTTACATAAATGACCTTCCACTACACATCGAGCACTCATCCTGCGACCTATTTGCCGATGACTGTACCATTTATACTAGTGATAAAAGTTGCAACACGCTAGAAATATTATTACAAAGCGACACAGACAATCTTATTAAGTGGAGCAATGAAAACTGCATGCAAATAAATATCACTAAAACAAAATGTATGATAATATCAACTAGACAAAAATTACAAAACTCGCCGAAAACAACACTTCAGCTCTACATTGGAACCTCTTTAATTGAAAATGTAAATGAATATAAAAACACTAGGACTCATAATTGACCAACATTTAAGTTGGAATTCGCATGTACAAGCACTGACCAAACAAACGGCACAAAAAGTTTACCAGTTAGCTAAAATCAAACATTTCCTAGATGAGGAGACACGAAAAATGTTCTATACATCCCAGATACAAACACATCTAGACTATTGTTCCACAATTTGGGATGGCTGCACCATGTCCAACACTAAAAGACTCTTTTCATTACAAAAACGTGCAGTGCGCCTAATTTCAGGCAAAAACCTCACACAGTGTGTAGACGCATATACATATCTTAAACATATTACCACTAAGAAAGCGCCTTCTCTTCAACAAAGCCAAATTTATTCACAAAATCTTGTCACAGAATGCTCCAACGTATCTGTGGCCTATTTTCAAATACAGCGGAAGACGCAGTCAACGCTTAAATAAATTACACATGCCCAAGCCTAGGCTCGACTTATTCAAGAAAAGTTTAGCTTTTTCTGCTGCTCATCTGTGGAATACTCTTCCACACGACTTAAAAAATACTCTTAGTCCATATTCATTCAATCACAGACTTTTCAAATACATCATGAGTGCAGATTATATGCCACCCTAATTTCGTTATGTTCTTAAATAATTACGCTGTCACCTCAGGGGCGCATTCCCATAGTCAGTTATGACTGAAGGGGCTATTATTATTATTATTATTATTATTACATAACATCATATGTAGGTTTTAAAGTTAATTTTGTCCTGTTTAGTATAAATTATGATACGCATCTGTAAATTTGTGTTAACTGTTATTGTACTGTTACAATGTTGGGATTTTATTTTATTGTACTTTCTTGTTATTTTATTATTTAAGTAACATTTAGGATACGTGTGAGAATAAATAGATTAACTATGGAAGAAGAGAGAAAGGAAGGGCAGAATGTTAGACGGGCCTGCGTGACCAATTCTAAACCCTTTGAAAATAAAGTTCGTTCGTTCGTTCGTTCTATCTATCTATCTATCTATCTATCTATCTATCTATCTATCTATCTATCTATCTATCTATCTATCTATCTATCTATCTATCTATCTATCTATCTATCTATCTATCTATCTATCTATCTATCTATCTATCTATCTATCTATCTATCTATCTATCTATCTATCTATCTATCTATCTATCTATCTATCTATCTATCTATCTATCTATCTATCTATCTATCTATCTATCTATCTATCTATCTATCTATCTATCTATCTCTCTGATAATGTTTGTACTTTTCAACATATGTTATGTCATGCTTATAAGTAATTAATGTTAATATGAGTGTGCTATATTATTATTTTACTTTACAACGTTGAATTCCTTGAATTTGATATGTAAAATGCATATGAGAATAAATGAATTCAGTATGAAAGGTGAGAGAAAGGAAGGGCAGAATGTCATCTTCTTCTTCTTCTTCTTCTTCTTCTTCTTCTTCTTCTTCTTCCTCTTCTTCTTCTTCTTCTTCTTCCTCTTCTTCTTCTTCTTCTTCTTCTTCTTCTTCTTCTTCTTCTTCTTCTTCTTCTTCTTCTTCTTCTTCTTCTTCTTCTTCTTCTTCTTCTTCTTCTTCTTCTTCTTCTTCTTCTTCTTCTTCTTCTTCTTCTTCTTCTTCTTCTTCTTCCTCTTCTTCTTCTTCTTCTTCTTCCTCTTCTTCTTCTTCTTCTTCTTCTTCTTCTTCTTCTTCTTCTTCTTCTTCTTCTTCTTCTTCTTCTTCTTCTTCTTCTCCTTCTTCTTCTTCTTCTTCTTCTTCTTCTTCTTCTTCTTCTTCTTCTTCTTCTTCTTCTTCTTCTTCTTCTTCTTCTTCTTCTTCTTCTTCTTCTTCTTCTTCTTCTTCTTCTTCTTCTTCTTCTTCTTCTTCTTCTTCTTCTTCTTCTTCTTCTTCTTCTTCTTCTTCTTCCTCTTCTTCTTCTTCTTCTTCTTCTTCTTCTTCTTCTTCTTCTTCTTCTTCTTCTTCTTCTTCTTCTTCTTCTTCTTCTTCTTCTTCTTCTTCTTCTTCTTCTTCTTCTTCTTCTTCTTCTTCTTCTTCTTCTTCTTCTTCTTCTTCTTCTTCTTCTTCTTTTTCTTCTTCTTCTTCTTCTTCTTCTTCTTCTTCTTCTTCTTCTTCTTCTTTCTCTTCTTCTTCTTCTTCTTCTTCTTCTTCTTCTTCTTCTTCTTCTTCTTCTTCTTCTTCTTCTTCTTCTTCTTCTTCTTCTTCTTCTTCTTCTTCTTCTTCTTCTTCTTCTTCTTCTCCTTCTTCTTCTTCTTCTTCTTCTTCTTCTTCTTCTTCTTCTTCTTCTTCTTCTTCTTCTTCTTCTTCTTCTTCTTCCTCTTCTTCTTCTTCTTCTTCTTCTTCTTCTTCTTCTTCTTCTTCTTCTTCTTCTTCTTCTTCTTCTTCTTCTTCTTCTTCTTCTTCTTCTTCTTCTTCTTCTTCCTCTTCTTCTTCTTCTTCGTACACACTCAGGTGACTATGTGACGGTATTGCCTCCCCTGCTTTGCAGTAGTGGTCCAACAGTGGCCAAAACTCAAGAGTATCTAATATGGGCTTCAAAGGTGTCTACCTTCGCACACGATTACTCTTGGCAGAGATGTAGATAGAAGGATGATGACACTTCTATTACAAAGGGAGTATTCACAAGATATTCAGAATAAGCGAGAACAATACTGCTTTGGCTGAGTATGTTAACTCTGTAATTCTGCCGACACTTTTGTGAAGGATTTAAGCACATTACTGTCTGCTCGTTTAAGCTCCCACCCCTGATTTACTCAGTGGAATTCTATTATTCTAGTATAGCTCTGTTTAGAGTGTGTGTAGTAATTATACTGAGACAAACATGCAGTAACTTTAAAATGATTAAATCGAAGTTAAATTTGTAACATTACAAATAACACAATTTAATAATCCCTTTAGGTTTTAACAGTTGGAAAATAATTTGAATAGTTATGAATCAAGAAATGTTATCATCACAGTCTTTAGGGAATGTGAGATATTACTAGAAGTTCAAGTGGCAGCATATATTTGAACTTAGCTGCCAATGACGGTTCTGCTCCTTCGTATGGGTTGGTTCTTTTCACTCTGCTCGCGCTCGTCTTTGATCAAGGTTGTCGGGGGTAGCTCGTTTCCCAGAAACGTCAAGGAGAGTCTACCACGTGCATCTTTCGTCTTAAAGCTTATGCAACGGTTCCCTTCTTGTTCCAGATATAGTACTTTCTGCTGGTACCACCAATAACTATGGTAAAAGAATAAAACGAAACGCCCTTCTGAGTATGGCGTTTTCCACCCCATAGTTATGGGTTCTTATCTTCCCATACCACCATCCCAATTACTCAGACTTTACCCTCGATGAGAATTAAATTTTATCCCTCGGGATAAAACTATCTTTATGTGTTGTGGCTGGAAAGACACCCGGCTTCCCTCTTCACGGAAAGACACCCGGCTTCCCCCTTCACGTAAAGACACCCCGGCTTCCCCCTTCAGGTGCAAGGCATATTTATCGTCCATATATTTTCGGTCAGCCCACGTGACTGTCAGCCCACGTGACGGCACGAGCAAGCATTGCTGGGATGTGAAAAGTCTGATAAAGAAGAAGATTGATGACTACGCTATAATAAAGCCTAAGAATTAATTGTGTGTATAGTCGTGTGTTATATTTGATAGTCGTGGGCCATATTTGTGTTTTCATGCCTAATAGAGCAATAAAGGCGAGTGTTATTTAAGTGGCTAAATTAATGCGCGCAGCGCACTAAAGTTGAGTGATCAGCCATAGGGTCTATATAAGAAGTGCCTAGCCGGCGAGCGGGCCGATTTTGCAAAAGCCGCCCAGATGAGAGAGAAACGAAGTTAGACACCATACTCAATCTGTAGATGCCTTGAGCACGATTAGGAACTGAGCACTAGCTGGGTGTTTGTTTGTTTAGTGTTTCGCTTGCTGGTTTATGTGTTTAATGTTTGCTTTGTGTGCTCTTAGTCACTGAATGGGTTGTAAAAATAAATACAGCCCCTGCCTCAAGAATCAGAGTTTTATTGTTTAATCGGGTCGGTTGCGAGTGTAAAAAGAGAGTGATCAAATATCACAACATCATCATCATCATCTCGCCCCACCCTTCACATTTACATTTAAATAGAATAGCTTTCATAGTTACTTTTTATTTAAATGCAAAGGTTAATAATACAGATAGAGTCTGTTTACATATACATCTCCACTGATTGAAAAGTGTTCACAAAATAAATTGAATATGTTTTCATTTATAGTTACACTGATTGAAAAGTTGGAAACTTCCATTACTTTAAAATGAATATTTTCACATAGACATTTACACTGGTTTACAGTTTGAAAACTTACATTAATTTTAAAGTGACTATGTTTATAGGGACATATACATTGCTTTGAAAATGTAAGTATTATACTTAGAATGTACATCATTTCTTTCATCTTTCCCTCCCTGCTCCATAGGGAACCTGGAACTACTTTATGTTTCTTGTTCTCTTTACGAAACTATCAATAAAGCAATCACCAGCCCGTGCAGTGTTGGTTCATGAATCATCATTCTATACACTGACGTTGCCAGCCTCAAATGACTTGGGCGTCCTGTAGCAATTTTCACACATTAAAATTCCCATGGTAATATATATATATATTAGATATTAGACTTGTTGCTCAGATGAATAAAAGAGAAGAGTCGGTCTCTTACACGCGTCTGGGGTGTCTTTAATTTGACAATAGATTCCCTCTCTGACTCCGTGTGTTTCTTCCGTTTCCTAATCCCGGTGTTCGTTATTAAAATGTAGAGATTTCCTGTGCTTTGTTAGTCTTATTTGGTTCTCCAATAAAAGGTCCGGTTAAAAAAAGGAATTATGAATCTAGTCTTCAATCTTGTGAGGTCTGATGTTGTCTTAGCGGGCGTGAAATTCACAGTGAAATAAAACTGCGAAATGGTCAGACTATATTCCTATCTTCCCACGCATTGTTGTTATGAATCTAATCAGAAAGATCCAATCATTTCAAATCATGCAGATAGGGTGTGAGAATTTCAAAATAGTCCCACGTGAAACAAGGTGCGTGCCTGCAAAGGTCACGTATTACCATATATGGACGTCTGATGCCTTGCATACACTCTCACAGGCAGATCTGTAGACACACATGACAACATGGGTAAGCTGTAATACTTATTACTTTATTAGAAAGTAATGTTGTCATAACAAGTCGGCCCGGAAGCGATTATGTCACACTTGTCTGCCCACATGTGTCACACAGACAGTAATCTCGTTATCTGTCGTATGAGTACGCAAAAACTCCGTGTCTGCCCATCTGGGTTACCAAACGAGTCGTCTTATCAGCGGTTCAATCTAAACACGCCGGCGACTATCTTATCTCAGTTGCTCACCGCAAGCTAGGATGACCGGGTAACAAACAGGTGACATCACAGAGAGGAGTGTCGAATGATTTGATAAAATCAAATATCTGCTACTTAGCAGAAAAATAACGAAGAAAGAAAGAAAGAAAAGTGCGATAATTGACAGCACATAATAAAAATCAGTACCACAAATGTACCGATACTGCCGGAGAGAAACAAAGATCGATAGGGGCCGCCCCGTTTTGTCACAGATTACTTGAATATTTTCAAAGAAAGCAGGGGTCAGCTTGAGGCTATTTGTATCTTCATATAGTTTTTCCGTGTAAGGTACTGGTGACTGCCATATGTTGTTTCTCTGTTGCTCATACGTTGGGCATTTTTGAAACATATGTTCAGCAGTCATTTTATCTATGCTATAGTTACACTCATCGGTACTTCCTGTCTGTAGCTTGTTGTGTAGGTCGTATCCCAATCTATTGTGGCCCGTGCAGAGTCTGAAAATTACCACTTGTTCTCTTCTGCTGAGCTGGTAATATGCATCATTTAGTGTGTGGGCTGAATTGTGTGTGGCATCCCAATTGTTCTTGTATCTGATTCTGATAAAACTCTTTACCTCTTCGAAAGTTATACTTGTATAAGGCTGAGGTAGCTTTCCACCTTCTTTTGCCAGTCTCTCAGCCTCTTCATTGCCGGTGATGTTACAATGAGACGGGATCCATTATATCATAACCTGTTTGAATCGTTGACATAGTTTGTGAAGCACTACTCTTAGGTCATCCAGCTGTGCGTTACTTTGGCTCTTCAGCGTTGCAATTATTGAAAGTGCATCTGTGAAGACAGCAACATGTCTCCTAGTGCTTTCCTCTGAACTTTAGAACCATGGCTGCAGTTTTCAGAGCCTCTCTCTGCACTAAAGTTACTAAATAAATTTAGATCGCGTAAATTGATATATAATATATATATATATATATATATATATATATATATATATATATATATATATATATATATATATATATATATATATATATATATATATATATATATATATATATATATATATATATATATTACGTCTGTCTGTCGGTTTGTCCTCTGCAGAAACAGGGGACGCAATCTTTTTTTGGTAATGAAAGTTATACATTAATTGTATTTTTTCCCTTAACATTAATTTTGGGTCAATATTTCAAGAGCTTCTGACTGATAGAGTGTTTAGAGCGCTGGTCTCTCGCTGCAAAGATGCTGGGTTCGATTCACGGTATCGACGCACTCCAGTCTACCTAGCTGTACTTGACTGTCGTAGATTTTAGATAGGAGAATTAAGACTTGGGTTGGTCCCTTCTGAATAGGTTTGAATAGGTGATAGACACAGTGAGAGTTAGTAAAAAGAAATAGAATTTCCACAAGTGAGATGATAGACTGTGATATAGAGGCTGTCTCTGAAAGCGAAAAAAATTCTTCTCTCTCTCACCTATCTTCTACGACAGCTTTACAGCGTCAGACAGTCTAAACACATATTTATATATTTTACCTATATTTCTATCTACTCACGGGCACGCACATACACGTGACGACAGTTAAACACACAGACGTGGGAAACCTATAACAATACTTATATATATATTCTAGAACGAGCTGACCAACACGCTGATTAATTCCAAGGGAAATTTTAATTATCATTTAAAATTTCTTCACAACACATAGAATTTACATCAAAACATATACAAATAGTCATAAAATACACTGGCTAACAAAAAAATTTTTTTTTTTCTTTCTCTAACATTTTTATGTTTTTCTGGTCAATTTTAATGCGCTGTTTTTAAATCTGCAAACCGTTTTTCTCTATCAGGTCGGGATCTCTAGAAATACGCAATTGAAGTTTTTTAACAACGCATACAGTATTACAACATCATTTGTACAAGAAGTATAACAGTTATGTAGGCTTGAATTTCTTTGCAGTCGACTTTCGTCGGTGAATGGCATGTGGTACATCGCGATGAAGCATCCAACAATAATCGGAAAGCATGGTCACACTCCACCGTCCTTGATAACGTGACTCCATTACGGCGATATCTTGATGGAATCGTTCTCCATGTTCATCGCTGACTTCGCCAAGGTTGTCAGGGAAAAAGTCAAGATGCGAATCGAGCAAATGGATTTTGAGGGACATGTTACAGCCCATAATTATGTATGCATCTATGCACTGCTTAACAATATGCACATAGTCGACAGATGTGATTTCCCAAAAAGTTATCGACGATCGATTTGAATGCCATCCATGCGCGAAGTTCACTACCATGTAACAAGTTCTCGAATTGTTTGTCTGCAATAACTTTCCTAATCTGAGGTCCTACAAAGATACCTTCCTTTATCTTTGCATCGCTAATTTGCGGAAACTTTTCTCGAAAATAAGTGAAAGCTTTGCTCGTTTTATCTAACGCTTTTACGAAATTCTTCATGAGCCCCAACTTTATATGTAACGGTGGTAAAATGATGCTGTCTTTGTTAACTAATGGCTCGTGTATTACATTTTTATGCCCGAGCTGCATACGATCCGTGATAGGCCCCACCTTTCTTGCATAATGTTCCTGTCTGTTGCGGCTGTCCCATTCACATAGGAAGCAACAAAATTTAGTATACCCATTCTGCATGCCCGTGAGAATTGCAATGACCTTTAGGTCTCCACAAATCCGCCATTGGTAGTCATTGTACTTTATTTTTGCCAAAAGTATAGCCATATTGTCATAAGTTTCTTTCATATGAACAGAGTAGGCGACTGGAATTGATGAAAATAAATTTCCATTATGCAATAACACGGCTTTTAGACTAGTCTTTGAAAGAGTCGATGAAAAGTCGCCATTCGTTTGACTATGTTCTCATGACCGAGGTGCACCATTAGACCTTTTACATCTTTGCAATAGCAAATGTCATCATCCATCTCAAAGTATTGAACAAGTTTCTCTGTGTCTATGACAAAATTTAGATATCGGAGTATTAGGGCGCTAAAAGATTCCATTCTTTGAGTCGCGAACCGAGTAATTCCGCTTGTCCTTATTAGATCTGAAAGTTCTGAATGGTTAATTAAGTGAACACCATCATTCACCGGTATATAATCCGAGTCAGAATTAGTTTCTAAAGCAGGTAAACTATCACTTTCTGATGGTTCATTCACGTCCAACGGATATTGTTCTGGTGGAACTGGGATCGGACACGTGATTGGATCATGAGGCACTGGTTTCGAAACCGATTCAATATTTGGATAAACCACAGACTTTCTAGTTTTAAAAGTGAAACCATAGATATTTGTCAAGCAGAAGTAACAATCAGTAGCGTGATTTGTCGGTTCACGCCACATTACTGGCACTCCAAAAGGCATCGACTTATGCTTCGGCGATTTTCGTAACCAACCTGCCAATGTATTTGCACAAGTCGAACAAACTGCATTTGGCATCCAAGATTTATTTGCATCATCAACTTTCGAATCGAAATAAAGTTCATATGCTTTCTTTAGCAATGTTGTAAAGTTTTTTCTGGTGAACACGATCGGTAAAATATCCGCACACGTAACAGAACAGATCAGCCGAATTTCTACAACTTCTAGAAGCCATATTTCACTCAGGATTATTTCAAAATACAGTAACTATTTGAAATATAACGTAACATATGTCATGCATCTTTTAGCAGTATAAAAAGTAGAATTATTTTGCATTTTATTAATTTTTAAAAAGTTATATAGTAAAAATGAAACGGAGCAAATAACGGTTTCCCAAAAATATATTTATTCACAAATATCTTAAGAACCCGACGTGATAGAGATAAACGGATTTCAAATTTGAAATCAGCGCAAGAAACTGACATAAGAACACTTATTCTTATATAAGAAAGAAAAATGTTGTTTGTCAGTGATATCAAGAGAATGCTACAAGGATGATAGCCCCGTTATGATATTAACTCTAGGTTTAGCCCACAGCCCCGTTATGAGACAGATGATGGCCCAAAGAGTCATAAATACATATGATTAGGGTCTAATATTGTCCTTCAAAAGGAACAATTTAATCAAGCAGCCAATCTTCCGTAAGAAGATTATAAAGTGGGGGAATCAATAGTTATCAAAAAAACTCACTCAGTCCACTTTCACTCGGTTCTTTCATCAGGGTACCCTGGCAGACGTGCTTACCTAAAAAAACTTGATGTTGTTCACCGTCTGGCGCAACCGTAGGACACTTCTCTACAGTGAATCTGTATTCTTTGGATAAAGCGAATCCCAGCTCTACAATTACAGGTTTCTTCCACTGTTTTCGGGGAGCGTTCACTTCACCAGTTAATTTTTTAGATTGCTGTTCATGTATCTTAGATCGTTAGGGTAAGCAAGTTTGAACGGGCACACAGAGTCAAAACACGAGGGTTTCCTTCATTTGGGAAAAACTGACCAGTGGACAACTTCTTTTAACAGATAGTCTTAGTTCACTATACACTCTTTCAATACTTGTCGGAAATATTAATGTTATTTCTTGTAATTATTCTCGCCGCCCGGCAGCATGTATATTTGAGTTTATTGTGAAGAAATAAAGTCTGGCTCAAAGGCCCAGTATAAACATTTAGTCTTTAGAAAACCGTTAGTGGGATTGGTATTACTGTCTGTCTCTGATGGCACATGCACTGTCAGACCAGTGTTACTTGAAACAACCCACGTGGTTAAAGATAGGAAATGTCTATTCTTCTCACAAGTATGACTCTTTACTACTAAACGCCGGCTAAGTTTGGATCACTCCAGTATTCACTGCATAAAATGGAAAAAGCACATATAAAATAATTATACATACTATGTATAAGGATATAACTTATATTTTAAACTGCAAGCGTAGAGCTTATCATTTAACACTTCCCGTGAAATAAGTTATATTATAAAATCAATCATCATGAATTTGAAATACATATAAATATATTTCGTCAACACTCATGAGACATCTAGCAGTTATAAGTTAGTTTAGAAAATGTATCTCGCCTGAGTATTAGCAGTTAAATGGAATTATTTTTATTAGCCGAATGGGTTTAGCTAGAAATTTATAGTTTATCTTGCTTTCCACTGTAACTCGTCGACTAAAGAATATAACAAACTATTAAAATAATCACTCTGCACACAGAACTAGTTTAAAATGAAATAGGCGATTAAACACTTTATCACTTCACAAAATACTAGAGATCTATTATATATAATATTTACCTCACGCAGAACTACAGACTAAACCATGAACTAGAATACTGTAATCTAATGGTAATCTAGAACTCGGCAAAATGTTGCCAAGCAACTCAGACTTCGCCAAAACACAGATATTTGATCTAGCACAGTGATCTGTCTACTGCGAATTTAAGAGTCAGAATGAAATTAAAGTTTAACATTCTGGTTATATCTATCAATCAGACAAAGAGGTGAACGTTTATTTCGTAGAACGAAATGCTCTCCCCTTTCCGGCTTTAACGATACGTTTAACACCTAAACGCCTGTCGCAACTGCCACCTACTGACCGAGATGTACGCGTGTCAGTTGCAAATCTCAGACACCCCGTCTGCAGTGCGGAGCACAATTTCACACTTTGCCGGACTATCCCGACGAAAACTCATGCAGTTGCTGCAAAAGGTAGACAATCCGTCTGCCTGCCATGTCCGACGGAGCGAATTCTCACACCCCAGGCCCAGAAATCTGGTCAGGCAGCGCTCTGACCGGGGAAACTGCAGACGTTCTGTCTGGCGAGAACCGTATATTCACTGCTATCGTTCGACCGGCAGAGACTGACATCTACGTAATACCATCACTAGTGCGATTCTCAGTTTTGAGAACAGAAACAGGTATACGTTAAGAATGGGGAAGAAAATATTTTTTGCAAACGAATGGATGCGAAAAATACAGGAAAGAAAGTAAAAAGGATAACAAAAATAAAGGATACGGGTGAAAGAAGAAAGAAGAGGATGTAGGCAATTTATGATCAATAACCTCTGTGACATTGACTTTGCATTTGGGTTAGGGAAGGAAAAGGCAGCGAGGAAGGGAGCTAGTCACCCCCACCTCTCGATGCTGGACCTAGTATAGTGAAGTCTGTAAAACGTCACTCCCCTACCGCAGTTTCTTCATTATCGCACACAGTAAGAAACATCAGATGACATTCTACTTAGAACCTGTGGAGTTGGTGACCCACTAGCACTAAGGATGAAATACAGAGATGATCTTACAGAAGATTTTAAACATCAGGCTCAGTTAATATACCCTGAAATGGAAATTGGTTACAGTGATGAAAGTTACAATACAGCTTGTCATACAAGATTCGGTTGTTTCTATGGAAGGGAAGGAACTGCATACTAGTAGTAATATTATAGAAATAGAAGTAAGAATATTTTGACGTACGGATGTGAGACATGGGTAATGACTACAGTCCACAAAAGCCAGCTCCAAACGTCAAAAATGAGGTATCTGAGGAAGGTGGTTGAAGTAATAAGAGAGACATGTTCTGCAACCCCAGACGATATGCCATGGCCTCAAAACACAAGGCCTGCAGACCCGAGTAGAGCAGTCTGATTCACGATGGTTTGGCCATGTCTGCAGAATGGGAGAAGATCATCCACCACGACAAATATGGGAAACTGAAAGCCAGGGATCCACACCTCTATGACGACTCAGAGTTCGTTGGGAGGACAACATTAGACAGTCTTTGAAGGACCGAGGACTAGATTGGAACCAGGCCAGGAAAAAGACAGCCGATAGGACAGTAAAGCGGTTTCTCTGGCAAACTTCTACACCCCAGAGTAGAAGAGGAACGACTAAGCAAGTAAGAAATAAGAATACTTAATAAGAACCAAAATATTGTGACGCAATGTTCGGACAGAAGGTGTTGACATCTCAGTTATAAAACAAACTTGTTACTGAGAACACATGTAGGTAAATGCACATTCTTATATTCACATATCCATTAAATGAGCTATAATGTCAAATAAGTTGCTATCCAAGATGGTTACTATGCGTTATTTACGATCGTACGCAATAGCTATATTGCATCACGTAAGATATATTATGCCCCGCAGTGGTCATACTCTGGGAGCTCATATATAAAAAAGTTATGCCCACGTGCAATTCTCGGGGGTCTCGGGGGTTGACACAGAAAGAGAAGGACTACTTCTCCCTCGGGCATGTTGTAGGAGACAAATAATTACTACTTAAACCACCGCTACAAGATCAGGTGCTGTTTCGTGCAGGCTTCCTGCCAGGGGACCGGCTGTAGTTGTGGCTTCATACAACTTTATCAAAACGGTTTTGTAATACTGCTTTATACAATTTACGGTCATGCCATACTCATTTTAAAATAGCGGCAATTTACGGGTTTAACTAACTTGAGCTGTCTTTATTATTAGTTTATGTTAATTTTATTAATTTTCTTTAATTTTTTTTTTTTTCTTTCTTAAAGGAACAATTTTGATATGCAACTCGATTGCTATAATCAGAGTATTACGTGGATTCTCGCCCATCGCAAAATATACGGAAATTAAAAGGCAGATAGACTTGCTGAAGGTTGAGGAATATAATACATATTGACGACAAGATATCACACGAAGAGATAACAACGGTAATAAAAAATAATTTCAAAGACAAATGGCATAGGGAACACCGAGAGTCAGATACTGCAGAAGTATACTGCTTCATTATTAGGAAGAACTCAGGTGACAATTTTCAGTCCGAGAACTGGCCACTGCAGACTCATATACCATCTGCTAAACAAATTAACAATCAAGCACCCACGAATGTGTCCACGTTCGGAAGACAAGCAAACAGAACATGACCTCCAAGAATGTCGACTCCATGAAAAGAACAGATCGACAGTAGGGTCTTCACCAACCCTGTTAACGGTTTGGTTTAGTTTTAAGGACTATCTTCATTGCACACGGACTACTCTATCAGTGCTCCGATCTCCTCCCTTAGATCATACAAGGAGGATCTCAGCACAGTGCACGAACTCCGTAGCACCGGCGAGAATCCCAATGTGTGTATATAGGAACCACACATTCTATAAATATTTCTTTCGTGGGTAGGTTTTTCCTAATGTTTACATTTTGCCATGGGAGCGGTCATGTGACTTACGCTTTACGATTTCCAACTGCCGAGGGTTTTTTATCATGCGCAACTTACACACGGGACCTCCTATTTTTTCGCCCTTATCCGAGAAGGCTAGCCATCCGATCTCACTACCCAGGAGACCAGGGGAGGGGGGGTGGGGGGTGGGGGGGAATGAAATCATTACGACCACTGGTTCTGGAAAAAAAAATCCATAAACTATATTCCCTCTACTGGGAATCGAACCCGGTACCTTTATAATTCGAGGCGGGCGTCATACATCTTAGGCACCCGATATTTCTCCCCCGCCCCCGCCCCATCCAGTTGACGGAAAAACTGGGAACTTCATGATAGAAATTGATGTGGGTGTAGAAGAAGAGTATTAAATACTAACTGTTAGACTCGATGAACAATTTGATCTTTCACTGACAAATGTTTGTTGCTTAAAATAGGTTTAATATTATGAAAACATACTGGAAAACTAAGTCATGTCATACTGCCCAGAAGGTTCAAGAAATATGCTACAAAATTACGAACTTGTATGGAACTGAAATCTACATGCAATGGATACCTGGCCACATTGACATCACATCGAATGAAGCATGTGATAAACTAGCAAAGAAAGGATCGCAAATGCCACAAATTGACCAACCCCTGAGTATACTAACAAACAAACAAACAAACAAAATAAATAAAAAAATAACTGTAAAGAAGATTGACTGAACACGTGGACACTGGCTAAAACAGGAAGAAGACTCTTCATAGACCTAACAGCCCCAAATAAGGAAAATGCTATCAACCATATTGAACGAAAATATCAAACCAGAATCTTCAGACTGAGAACAGGTTACTCTACACTAAATGGCCACAGAAATGGAACGTGTTTACAAAATACAGCACAATTTAGACACTGCTCAAACCCGTTACAGACAGTAGAACAATATCTACTACTGTGCCCTGCACTCCAGGGAATGAGGCAACCCCTCCTGCCAAACACACCATCCATAGACTATACAATTTATAGCAACCCAAAACAGCTTATACGAACTGCGCAATACCACGTGATGGCATCAAGGTCACCAAGAGCTATTCGGGTACAGCCGAAAATGGCGGCCAAATTTTAGTTCGCGTAACTCTTATATGATAAAGGGGCACTAGACGCTCAGTGACAGTGGATCAAAGTCAAGTCAATGCTATGAGACGTTGCTTTTTTTTATTGGTCTATATTAACTGCTCACCTGTGATATGCATCTTCCTTCCTTTGTTAGTAACGTGTCCAGTGATTTGACTCTATTGACCTGTTTCAAAACTGCCTCATTTATTCTAATGCTGCACTCACTGTGCACTAAGATTGGTGCACTCACTGTGTACTAAGATTGGTGCACTGACTGTGCACTAAGAATGGTGCACTGACTGTGCACTAAGATTCTAGAATCTCCGGGGTAAGAGAGGTAGAGGCAGACAAATAAACACATGGAGCTGGAGACAGGCTTGAAAAGGGATGAAGAAGGCATGGGAAGACTTTGAGCTGATAATATGGAACAGAAAGACGTGGAAGCCCTGAGGACAGGCTTTTCTCCTTGGGGAGCTGAAGGGTCATTGGAGGAGAATTCTTATTCCTTGAGATGACCATTAATTTTGTTTTCCTTTAATTTTTTTTATTTATTTATACACAAACATGAGAAGATATCATGGGAAATAACCAAGTTATAACATTTCACAACATTATTAGGTTGGGTTTTCCCCTTTGATTTATGATGGAAAGTGTCCAGGGTTTTGCCTTTATCGTCTTTAAAATTCAACTGGTGTTTGCATCGTTATCTGGGAGCGTGGTCCTTTCAACCATTTACCATATGCATGGAACGTCAGTTATATAAGGAAGCATTTTATTTTGTGTGTTATATTTCTTGATTGTGTATGCTGTATGTACTGTACTGTATGGTATTATTATTTGTACATATTATTAATTATACGTATATTACTTATTACTATGACAACTTGTATTTAACGGACATGTACGTATTTGTATTCTGCGATTATTTTCGGAGGAGGGTTAACAGATTACGAGAACTTTAAATATCTCGGAGCTATTACAGACCGAAAGGGAGGCAGCAAAGAAGAGTTGGCCACTCGAAAAGCAGCAGCTGGGAGACTTTTTCAGGCCATAAATCGACGATTCCTCAGCAAGAGAGAGGTTAGTAAGAAAACGAAGATGGCTGTATACCGCTCCACCTATGTCCCAGTCTTGATATATGGATGCGAGTCATGGGCAATGACTACAACCCACAAAAGCCAGATCCAAACCTCAGAAATGAGGAATCTGAGGAAGATGGTTGAAGTAACAAGAAGAGACATGGTCCGCAACCAGACGATACGTCAAGGCCTAAAATCCCACCCCCTGCAGACCCAAGTAGAACAGTCCCAACTAAGATGGTTTGGCCATGTCTGCAGAATTGGAGAAGATCGGCTACCACGACAAGCATGGGAAACAAAGAGCCAGGGATCCAGACCCCCAGGACGACCCAGAGTCCGCTGGGAGGACAACATTAGACAATCTTTGAAGGACCGAGGACTAGAATGGAAATAGGCCAGGAGGAAGACAGCGGATAGGATAGTCTGGCGCTCTCTCTTCCAAACCTCTACACCTCACGGTAGAAGGGGAACGACTAAGTACCGTAAGATTATTTTCGGGAAACTGCAAATACGTATTACATATTGTCGTTTAGTTACGGTCTTCTTTACGGTCTTCTTCTTAGCATACCTGGCTATATATATGCATGAAGGCACATATGGAGTCATCCTTAAATGACCACCAGCTATGCACAGTGCTATAGTATGTAGATTTGGATGCGAACCTCCGCTGTCTGTAAGGTTAATTACACCTTCCTTGATTCATGAAGTCATCAAAACACTTCCAGGGATTCCCCCAGTGGCGAAACATGTTGAGAACTCAGCATTGCACACTTAGCTTGGAGGAGTCACGAGCCCCAGACTAACTCTGGCTTTTACCTGGTTGCCTGCATGCAGGAGGATCTCACTATGGACAGGGGGAGCTGAGAAGTGGCTGTGTGTCGTACATAACGATTCATTGGAAGAGCCCAGATCTAGAGCGTATTATTTTAGCTCTGCACATTTGGAGAGCTTCCTTGGATGCGGTGAATGTACAGTATGCCATACGCTTCTTCCTCCT
The DNA here is from genome assembly GCA_024509875.1 of Oreohelix idahoensis. Classification (NCBI taxonomy): domain Eukaryota; kingdom Metazoa; phylum Mollusca; class Gastropoda; order Stylommatophora; family Oreohelicidae; genus Oreohelix; species Oreohelix idahoensis. The sequence continues at coordinate 46,019 of JAMPIV010007262.1, read as the reverse complement.
AGCTTTGGACCAGATGTGATGGTCCTTTAAATGCAAGCCAAGCTAGAGAAACTGGAGCTCATGACTTCAACTCAACACATTTCGGAATGGCAGAAAAGCCACAGGAAAAGCCTAGATCTACAGTGTAGATAATACCAAAGAATCTTCAACTTGGTATTGGCTGCAAAATGAGCGAGAAGCTCAGCAGCCCTAGTTAATCAACAACAACAACAACCAAGTTATATAATTCAACAGCTCAGTGTGACATGTCATGTTTCTGTATTTGATATATACATTTTACAGCTTTTAGTATATTAGTACTCGTTGCATAAACTCTGTAGTAATGCTAAATGAACGCGCAACATTGCCTCAGAACTACCGGCTAAGTTTTTTTTTTTTTTTTTGTGGGGGGGGGGGGGGGGGGGGGGGAGAGAGAAGCAATGGGAAGCAGAATACGTAACGTGCAAAGCCTCAACACGAGTTTCTGTGGCAAACAAATGTACTTTTGCTTTACAAAACAACATGGACTTTGATGAAAACGAAGAAATACAGCTCAAAGAAGTTCGACTGAAAGTTTTACTTAATAAGCATGACAGTCAATTAGAAGATATTGTTTTGGAATTGTGTTGTTTGTGTTATTAAACATCGTAACATTTTCGAAGCCATGAACTGTAGAATAAATCTTTCTCTGACTCAGAGGTAGCACAATAATGGTCAAGTGTTAATTAATATCAAGCTCTTTGATGAGATGAGCTTTCTTATTGGAATTCCTTGAACTTTAGAAAAATGTACAGTAATGAAAAGATTTCGGCAGTTCACTAGCATAGTAAAATTTTCAACAAGATATTTTGAAAAATCAAAGAACCTCATTCTGAATCATTACACAGTTTTTCTCCCTATTGCTTCTAATAACACAACTGCCAAACGAGTGTTTTCATTTATTCAACGTCGATGAACCAAAGAAAGGAATATGCTGTTAGTTCACTAAAAAACAATTTACTTGTATAGCACACTGTAATGTGGCAAACATCTTGCAAAAATTGCCATGAACGCTTCTTGATAAACAGCTGGAAAAATGATGACTTAACAAAGATGTGTGCTTGGTCTAGCAGCAGGAAACGGAATGAATGGGGGACTAGTGACAAGAAAGTATTAGTCACAAATACAGAGGTCTTAAAGTGCCATGCCAGCTGGTGCAGGCGATTACCACTCTGCACAATGTAATCCCAAATTCTGTTTATCAGTTCATTTGTTGACTTATTTCCACGACATAACGATGAACTGTTTACTATCTTATCTGTTTGTCGTATATTTAATTTATTTTGTTCTTAAATTTTTCAAGATGTCACAATGTTTTTGAGTTTTCTTCTTCTCGTAACAAGCCCAAAAATATCTAGACTGCTTCCTTCTGGTTTGTAATAAAGTTCCTTTGTGCACTGGATTCTTTCTATAGTCATTTTTTATATTTTATTTGTCCATAGTAATCTTCCGACTTTTCTATAAAACCACATCTCTGTGTCCTTTAAGAATCTTCTAATATACTGGCTGTTCCTGACTGGCTTCCACAAGTCAGGGTTGGCTCTATTTAACACGGAAATATTCTTTTTTTTTTTTACTTTCATTTGCAAGGATTTTTTTCCCCCATGAAATGATTTTCTTTTTATTGAACACTCCATTGACTGGACTAGGCTATTGCATCAGCTCTGATATGCAACGTGCCTAAGTACTTGAATCTAAAAACTTATTTTAAAACTGTTTCATTTACTTGGATGGTGCATTCTGTCTATTTTGCGATTTATTTAAAGGCATTTCTTTTCTTTTCTTTAACTGCATATCGCTATTGTATTAATCTTTTCTGTAATTCTATTTGATTTGTGGCTATTAAGACTGGGAAATATGCTGTGTTTTATTTTATATCAAGAATAATAATTCCTAGCGTATCCTCCAGCAATCTCAATAAATATTCACTGCACATAGAGAAAAGATAAGGGATGGCTCACATCCCTGCCCAGCTCCCTGGTTTAAATGCTGTTTGATTTTCATTTCTAATAACTGCTGTTTATTGCCAGTTTTATTGTTTTTTTTTAAATCTTAGCAGGACATGGAGCTCACATCCCTGCCCAACTCCCTGTTTTATCAAATGCGGTTTGATTGTCATTTCTAATTACTGCTGTTTATTGTGAGTCCTTTTTTTTCTTTTTTGATTCTAGCAAGATATGGGGCTCACATCCATGCCCAACTCCCTGGTTTACCAAATGTTGTTTGATAGTCATTTCTAATAACTGCTGTTTATTGTCAGACTCCTTCTTTTTTTTCGATGCTAGCAGGACATGGAGCTCACATCCCTGCTTAACTCCCTGGTTCATCAAATGCTTTTTAAATGTCATTTCTAACAACGGCTGTTTATTGCCAGTCTTCTTCTCTGTTTTGTCTTTTAGATCTTAGCAAGACATGGAGCTCATAGCAACTGGTTGCTTAGCAGAAAGAAGCCTGCGATAATTGTTTCATATGCTCTTGCAGCGGTGGGTTTTGTAGCAATTTGTTTGACATTATGAGGTTGCTAGCGTAGTGAACAACCTCATATTGTGTTTAATGATATGTCAGTAAATAGTCTTACAGACCTATTCTTGCTACGTGTATGTGTGGTAAACGAGCGCCAAAGCCTTATCGCTTTATCTTTTCCGACATCTGTCTTATTTTATTTTCTCCCACAATTGGGATCTTTCATTCCATATTGGCCCTTTCATCGTTTTCTAGTAATCTTTAATCACGACTGGACTTTTAACGGTAATCTTGAGTTACTCGCATCTGGTATCTAAAGAACCACATTTTTTCTTTCATCGGTGGTAAAGAAATTCTTTTGATTCAGTTTCCCCACCTTGTTAAACACACCTTGTTTCACAAAATCGTGTGACACCCCAGCTTGTACGTAAGATAACATTCTTTGATATCTAGTCCCTGTGTAACTAACTGTCACGTATACCAGCTTGGGATACTATTAATGTAATAGACACCAGGTGGACATCTTTTCAATACGAGCCGTTGTTTAAACAAAACATGGTCCCCGTCTCGCCCAATACAATAGACCCCGCAAACAATGGACTCCAGGAGTGTGATAACAAAGTCCCGTGACGCGGAACAACCACCTTCGTTTCCAGAAGGAATACAATAAGCCCGGCACAACAAAGGGACATGTTAGCATGCAAGCGACAATTGACATTATGATTAGTGACAGTTAGATGACAGGTGAGTTTTTCTAGCGGGCCAATCAGCAAACATAGGCGGTGTGGCAAAGACTGACAGGCAACGCAAACGAAAGTTGGATGTCGGGTGATTTTCTTTGCATCTGTTTGTCATACCAAACGGTATTGAAAGTTGGTGGCGAATTTCCCAACCCACATTTAGACTGACAGGAGACAAGAGAGATCCAAGGTCTGGGATGGAAGATGCACACCTGGTAATTGGCTGAGAAGAGGAGTTAGATTATCTCGGACACATTGGCCAAACCAGCGATATATTGTCCTGCACAGCTCGTTTGAGATCAGTTCAGTTTTCAACATTGTGGTGTAGAGAGAAATCCCTAAAGCCTAGCCTTATTTAACACGTGTTAATTCAGTGTGGAAAAAATAATTCATATCTGTGGTGTATTGTGTTCTTAAAGGATTTTGCGAAGGGAAAAGAAGGTTCGTAGATCTTATACAGATTATTAATACATTTTTCTTATTCTTTATTCATTTTAACCTCAAAGCTAAATGTGCGAAAGATAGTTTTTCAATTAATTCTTTTCATAAATGATTAATACAATCAGAAGAATTTCCTCAAAGATGATAGGCTGATAGGAAGTAATTAATAGTTCATACTTCACCTTCATCTAGCTTGTTAAATCATCATCACATTTTTCCATGCGCATACACTCTCACGCACAATAAAGAATTGAACACATAGAGATCAATAGTAAGACGTAGTATAAATGAAAGTCAATCAGGGATATTAAGTTTGAAAACTTACGAAGACTTTTGTGGGTCTGCAGTCCATCATAAATCTGAGTCTATACGCTACGTGTCTGACGTCTAAACAGAAATAAGTTATTGTGGTAAAGTGGGATGTTATAAATATTTATAGGGGACTTAGTGTACTGACTGAGATCAGCTGTGAAGGTATCTATATCTAATAAGAGTAGTGTATTATAGATAACCTTACTTACTACCACATATGTATACCTCAGTCAGAATTATTCTGGAATAGTGTGATGACTACGTTATATGTCTAGGGTATGTGTATGATGAATTGTAAGTCATAACAACAACAGACAGATAAACAATTTAATTTATTCCACCACACTTGACAACACTGTGACACTCACATACATAAAACACTCTAAGAGGATATCTTAAAGGAGTCACTGATAACTTTTCAAATAACAATATGTATTCATAGCTGTCATGAATGTATATGTGTCCTGATTCAAATACAAGGGGAACCAGGAATCACAATCAATTTTAATTACAAGGTATATGTACAGAATTTATTAATATGATTCATGTAGTGACATATATTATTAATGGTATCCTATGTGTGTCAGTTGTGTAGTGGTAATATGAGGTAATACTGGTTTTGTTTTGTTCAAGCTCTGTTGGTATTTGTCATCATGACTTCAATAGTTTGTTTCTATTAGAACTAGTATTGGAGATGTTCTCAGTTCCTGGTATTAAAACAATTTACTTCCCCTCTTAATTTTATGTTACAATGTTATTTTAAGATGGGGGTACATAATGTTGAGCTCCATGGCCACACTCTCTTATCTTGCGTGATGACTGCAGTAAAAGACTCCTCTGCTCGATAACTGTAATGAGTTCTGGAGCCACCCCACTGGTTGCTATATTGACCAAGGAGTATGCTGTCCACTTCTGGCTTCAGCAAAGCTCTGACCAGGTGCTGCTCAATAACTTTAAGACCACGGTCCCTGAAACAAGAAGGTTGTACCTTCTACGTCAGAACTAATTTACACTCTATTTCTACACTGAGCACAATACATCACAAACATTGAGTTCAGAGCGTTAGGCCAACTGTCAGCTTCATCTGAAATACTTTATACCAGTATTTCCCTCCCTAATGGTTACTACGCCTCTGCAATTCCAGCATTATTTCTTTCTAGTTAATAATCTAGGTGTCAGTGTACTGTTTGGCCATTCCATGCAGTTTTACTTTCCTCCGACACCTTCTGTTTAGGCTGGAGCCTATAGGCTTTACATCATGTTCGCTACTGAACCACACATATATACAGACATAAATTATCAATTTACATTCAATTTTCATTAAAAGATATTGAATATTTCAAGCTTACCACAATTCATGGAAATAATAATAAACAGTTTCGTTGACTGGCAATGAATATAGCACAACTCCGATCTGCCGATGTCCCAGGCTTTATTTTATAAAAAATATACACTGGTGCTCAACGCACTGCTTCTTAGTAGGTTTATTACAAGATGTGGCAATGAACAGATATCTTTTGGGATGCGACCATCTTCCATGCGGCGAACATGGCCAAGCCAGCGAAGTCTGCGCTGTCTAAGCAGCGTATACATACTTTGAAGGCCAGCACGTGACAACACCTCGACATTTGTCACTTTATCTTTCCACGAGATGCCGAGGATGCGGCGTAGACACCGCAAATGGAAGGTATTGAGCCTTCTTTCTTGCTTAGCATAGGTCGTCCAGGTCTCGCTGCCATATAGGAGTGTGCTGGTGACGCAGGCATTATATACCGCAGCTTTGGTCTTCATTGTGAGTTTAGAGTTTCCCCAAACACGCGATGTGAGGCGGGCAAAGGTAGCTGCAGCTTTGCCAATGCGGCTGTCGATTTCTGTATCCAGTGAGAGTTTGTCATTGATGGTAGACCCTAGGTATGTGAAGTGGTGCACCACTGCCAATTCATAGTTATCGATAGTGATAAACTGGTGCAGCACCCACATCCTGACTCTCAGCACATTCGTTTTCTTTAGACTTATTGTGAGGCCAAAGTCCTTGCATGCTTTAGCGAAGCGATTCATCAAGCTCTGAAGCTCCTGTTGGCTTTGAGTGAGACTGCAGCATCATCAGCGAACAACAAGTCTCTTATAGTGACCCTTCTGATTTTTGTTTTTGCCTTCAGCCTTGAAAGATTAAACAGACGGCCATCTGACCTAGTGTGAAGGCATATTCCTTCAGGTGCATCTCTGAATGCATGTTTCAAGAGTAAGGCAAAGAAGATTCCGAAGAGGGTCGGAGCCAGAACACAGCCTTGTTTAACGCCACTTCGTATATCAAAGGGCTGTGACGTGCTTCCAGCATATTGGACTGTTCCCTTCATGTCGTCATGGAATGACTTTATCATTTCCAGCATTTTAGAAGGGCAGCCTATTTTCAGGAGGATTTTAAAGAGTCCATCCCTACTTACCAGGTCGAATGCTTTTGTGAGGTCTATAAAGGCGATATATAATGGTCTTTTCTGCTCTCTTGATTTTTCCTGAAGCTGGCGGAGAGAGAAGATCATGTCTGTTGTTGATCTGCCAGCTCGGAATCCACACTGTGCCTCTGGATATATGCGCTCAGCTAACTTGTGTAGTCGCATTAAGATGACTTTGGCAAAAACCTTACCAACAATACTAAGAAGAGAGATGCCTCTGTAGTTATTGCAATCACTTCTGTCTCCTTTATTTTTATACAGTGTTACAATCTTGGCCTCTCGCATGTCTTGAGGAATAGTTGTCTCTTCCCAGCACTGGCACAGCATCCTATGCAGGGGATGTAATAGCGTGCTCTTACAGCATTTGATTAAATCAGGAGGAATCCCGTCACTGTCTGGTGCTTTGCCAGAGGCCAAGCTATCAATGGCCTTACTGAGTTCCTCTAATGTTGGTTCGGCATCCAGCTCCTCCATAGTTGGCAGATTATTGACAGCATCAAGGGCTGCAGGCGTAACGGTATTGTCTCTAGCGTAAAGCTCAGAGTAGTGCTCGACCCACCTCTCCATCTGCTTACCCTTATCGGTTAGCTTCTCTCCGCTGATGGTTTTTAGCGGTGCCGTCTTACTTTTATGGGGGCCAAGTGCTTTCTTTATATCGTCATACATTTGTCTAATGTTGCCTGTTTGCGCTGCGATCTGGATGCTCTCACTGAGCTGGAGCCAATAGTCATTTGCACAGCGTCGAGCAGTTTGTTGAACTTTGCTTCTCGTAGCCCTCAGGATCTGTAGGGTTCTGGCACTCGGTGAACGTTTGTATTCATTCATAGCACTGCGCTTAGCTTCAATAACCGGTGCCATCACATCTGATGAAGCGTCAAACCAGTCATTTGACTTTGCTGTTTTCTTACCAAAGGTGGCAAGTGCAGTACTTTGAATGGTGTTCCGTAGATGCTCCCAGTTCTCTGTAATAGTATCACCATGCTGAGGGCTACTGAGCACTTTCTTGAAGGTCGCAGTGAATTGAGCGATCATGAAAGGGTCTGACATCTTGCTGGTATCAATGCGTGGTTTCCCTTCATGTCTGACACGATAGAGTTTTCTTGGTTGTGCTCTGATTTTGCAGCAAACCAAGGAGTGATCTGTGTCACAGTCTGCACTATGGTACGAGCGCGTGGAGAGCACAGACCTGAGGAGTGGCCTTCTGACGAGAATCAGGTCAAGTTGGTGCCAGTGCTTGGATCGTGGGTGTCTCCTTGACACCTTATGCTGGGGTTTTGTCTGAAAGTAGGTGTTGGTCACGCAGAGGTCATGGTGGACGCACAACTCTAAGAGCCGTTGTCCATTTTCATTCATCTTGCCAATACCAAAACTGCCCAGACATGAAGGCCATGAAACATTATCGGCACCCACTCTAGCGTTAAAGTCACCAAGGAGAACAAGCTGTTCTTGCCTAGGTATGCTTTTGATTACTGCTGCTAGATTCTCGTAGAACTCATCTTTAGCTTCTGAGGCAGAGTACAGAGTAGGAGCATACACACTGACAAGGGTGATGGGACCTGTGCTAGTTTGCAGGCGGAGCGTTAACAGGCGTTCTGATCCATTCTCGCCTGGTTCAACCATGTTAGTTAGCGATTTTTTGACCGCAAAACCCACTCTGTGTTCTCTAGCTTTATCAAGATCTTTCCCTTGCCAATAAAATGTGTAGTCCTTCTCGCTCACCATTCCAGAGCTGGAGTGTCCTCTCCAGGGCGCGAGCTTGGACACAGTTATATGGAGATCAAACTGTTGTCCATGCAGCATGTTCCCCCTCTCAACACAGCCGGTAGATCCAAAGGAACGGCAGTAGCCGATACAGTTTGGTACCAGCCATGTCGCAGGAGTTGCCAGAATAATGTCGAATCGACATTAGACTGCCTTAGGGACTCCGACTCCGGATTTATCCTCAGGGTTTACTCCCGAAGCCAATTCCACAAATGGATATTCCCGCAAGGCAGCGGTGGTTTGAATTCAGAGTTCCTTCTCTTAGATAAGCTACCAACCAAGGATCACGAGCCCTATCTGCCCAAAGCTGCTGGTTTTAAGGCGCCAGTCGCTCGCCTTTGCCCCTTCTCCCGTCAGTGGAAACAGTTCCGCCGGGCTCAAATTGAGCCACACGTGAAGGCCGGGAGCTGGACTTGGTTGTCAGAGGCTGTTTGAGGCGCGTGCCATAGAAGTATTTTATCTGCAGTGAGAGCTTATCCTCACTACAACTCCCGGCAATAACAACCTTTGGAACTCCTTGTATATATATATATATATATATATATATATATATATCTATCTATATATATATATATATATATATATACACTATCATCCTGCCCCTTGTATATATATATATATATATATATATATATATATATATATATATATATATATATATATATATATATATATATATATATATATATATATATATATATATATATATATATATATATATATATATATATATATATATATATATATATATACATACATATATATATATATTTTTTGTCGTAGATTTTTAATAGGGGAATTAAGACTTGGGTTGGTCCCTTCTGAATAGATTAGAATGGGTGATAGCCACAGTGAGAGATAATAGTAGAAATAGATTTCCACGAGTGGGATGGTAGACTGTGATAGAGGTGTACCAAGTGTAATTTGCTGGGGAGGTTAAGATGTATAAGTCATGAATATGGACTCGACATTAATATTGAGAAAACTAAAACTATGATAATTAGCAAAACAGACGATAAACCCACATTAAAGATAAGCGTAAATGGGAAAATCCTGGAACAAGTCAAGAGCTACGTATATCTTGGTCATATAATAACAGAAGATGGCAGATGTGAAACAGAAATCAAGAAGAGAATAGGAATGGCCAAAGCTACATTCAACAACATGAAACATATACTGACATCCAAACAGTTATCTCATAAATTAAAACTGAGAATCATAAAGTGTTATATATATTCTGCATTTCTGTATGGTGCAGAAACATGGACGATGAATAAGCATTTGGAAGAAAGAATTGAGGCTCTTGAAATGTGGATATATAGAAGAATGGGGCGTATCTCATGGAAAGAGATGAAAACAAATAAGGAGGTCCTAGAAAATCTAGGTATGAAAAGAGAACTAATGAGAGAGGTCAAAGTTCGGCAGCTAAAATACTTTGGCCACATAAAAAGGCATAACACCTTGCAGAAGACCATAACAGAAGGGAGAGTTGAAGGTAAACGTGCAAGGGGAAGACAGCGCTATAAGTGGGAAGATAACATCAAGAGATGGACGGGAAAGAGTCTATCAGAGTGTACCACCAAGACAAGAGACAGAAGACGTTGGAGATCCATTACAGCCAACCTCCGTTGTGGAGATGGCAACTGATGATGATGATGATTAAGATGTTATACCTAACAAGAAAGATAGTGGTGTCTGTGTCAACTGTGTGAGGTCAAGCACATGTAGGTCCCTGAATCTAAAAAAGATGATGATGATGATGATGATGATATTTATTATCAGGGAACCTAACGCTACCTCCCTAGATCTCACACAGTCCGTATTTTGATTCTAGTGGCTGGTGTATGATGTCTCTAGTGTCTAGGGTTGAAATGAAAATGATGGTACATCAACACAATACACTTTAACTCACTATACGAAAATGAATAAGACTGTGGTTAAAGTTTTCTTTAAAATTTGAATGTTTTTTCTTTGTACAATTTAATCTGCCTGTCTCGCCATCTCTTTTGGACAGGTCTTTGAAAATGAGGAAATATATTTACATATAATGCTTTAACTAAAAAGTATGGACTCTTGGTCCTATGAATATATTGTTATTATAGAGTTCCTGTAGGTGTATTTACAGACTAAAACTTTAACAGTTGCTAGTGATTGTCATTTGTTAGGAGGAGCTGTTGTTTTCATCCTGCCCCATATAATTATGTTTTATTTTGATAAGAACCAGTTTATTTGGATGAAGTGTCAGATGTCCCAGCTGTTAACGTGTCACCTGGGATTCTTGGTATGACGATAATAAGTCAGTATGTCAGCACACACACACAAGCTCCTTCAGGCTATCTGATGACAGCATAAACTTTATAATGGAGACTTTTCTCTTCTCACTCACTCATCAGGTTTCCTGTCACCGGATGGTAAAAGGAAAATAGAAAACCCTGTAATAAAAGGACACCCTGGCCTTTTCATATCTGTTCACAACTTCTTATCCCTATGTATACATGACGGTATGGGGTCAGCCTCGTGTGCATTCATGTGCATCAGTCCCTAATTTATGACTCTCACCTTTCTGTGACCACACCTCAGGTCCCTATTGCAGATACGCCACTGTACTTTTACATAGTTTGCTTCAATCCAATAACGTGGAGTAACCACATCTCCTTTTATATGATTTTTCTTTTCTTTTCTAAATTATAAACGCTCTAGGCATGTTGACGAGTGTTCATAGAACACTGAGGCTTACTAACATCTTCCAATACAAAATTATTAATATAAAATTATAATAATATGCAACGGTCAAATACAGTTCAATGTGAGGACTCAATAATGTTTGCTCCCGGCATGTCCTTCACTTTTCCACAGCAGTATCTAACTTTTGCAGTTTTAATCAAGCATGTAAATACATAAAGCATTCTTACCACTAATTCAAAGAAATATGTCACAAATAATGTTGACTGCCAAAGAAATGGCCGCAGTTTGCTCTGCCCCGTCCAGATAGTGAATATAGTAGTTAATTTTACAATTATCACATCTGCTCTCAACGTAGTTGTTTGTATAAAATGTTCTAGTCAAATGGCCTCGAGACCACTATGCCTTTTGCCAATATCTATTAGAGCCGACCAATGAAAGCAGGCACTACCAAATCTTTTTGAATTTAGTTTGAAAAAACAAAAACAAAAGTCCAAACAAACTATGTGTCTCATAGTCCATTGGTCGGTCTGCGTTAGTTATGCCAATAGAAAAAGATGTTTAGTTTTAGTTAACCTTTTTCCTATCCCCCCCCCCCCCCTTTTACTCCTATACTCTTATACCAACCAATAGAATTTGAATTACTCCCATGCCTCTTTTTTAAACTAGCGTCCCCAATAACGTTATGTGTAACGAGCAAGAACAACAGTCTGTCCGTCCGAGCATCTTTAGACATATAGTATTTTCTCAATAACTTGGCTAATACTTGGACTACCATATTTTTTTAAACATATTTTTGCTCAGGGGACACTAAGCTATCCTACTATATGATTTTTATGGTCAGTTTCCTTATGGTTTAGATTTTCAGTTTTGTCACTGTCAATCGTCAAATATAACTTTTACACAAGTCGGCGATCTCCCCCCCCCCCCCCCCCCCGTCTCTATCATTTTTCTCATTATTCAAATAACCAACTAGTTTGAGTGACGTCAGAATTTTACCGCTAGGATGAAATGGAAAACTGTCTATGTGTTTGCCTCTGCTGGCTTTGCCCACAGGGTGTATATATTAAAGAGACCGCGTGCAGAGCGAAGAGGGTTTTTTTCAAAACATTGGTAGTGTTGGCGTTAACTATTACAATCGTCTCGTTTTTACTACTGGGAAATGTCCGAATTATTACAAATGTTAGTGTTAAAGTTAACATATTACGTTAATTCAAACGCCAGTTTGGTCTCACAGTTCGGACAATTCGTTAATTATAAGCTTTTCCCCCGTTTCGTGCAGCAGATCGGCGAGATGTTAAAATGTTTATTGTACGTTTCGAAACTGAAACTAAAAGCGTGTTAGATTTTTACGGTGGGTCATTTTTTAAGCATTTCCACTGCACAAAAGGCAGCGCTCTACTGGCGTTGAAGATGAAAATAGTCAGACACCTGAGGGCTGGTGTATTTATTATCATAGGACTAAAATCGTACTGAAATAAGCGATTATCTCACAGATTTCGCTACAAGAGGCTGTCTGTGAAATCGAGAAATCTTCTCTCTTTCACCTATCTTCTACGACAGATTTAGAGGAGTCAGACAGTCTAAACACATATATATATTACATATATATATTCTATCCACTCACGTGCACGCACATACAAGACGACAGTTAGACGTACAGACGTGGGAAAACTATAACAGATGATTATATAGATATTCTAGAACGAGCTGACCAACACGCTGATTAAGTTTTAAGGGCAGTTTTAATTATCATCTAAAATCCCATCACAACATATAAAATTACATCAAAGCATATACAAATAGTCAAAAAAAAAATCAAGGAATTTCTACAAGAAATGATAGACCCACAGTTATGATCTTCCCTCGATGTTTAGCCCACAGTCCCGTTAGGAGAACGATGATAGCCCAAAGAGTCACAGATACATATGATTTGGGTCTAATATTTTCCCCTTTTTGAAGGTATGAACTGACTTTGATAGCAGTATCTATTCTAAGGAAAAATATAGTTTAGCAACAAAATCTTGCATAAGGAAAGTTACAAAGTGAGTGAATCAAACGAAGAACATCCTTCAGTCTACTTTCACTCGGTTCTTTCATCAGGGCCCTGACTCACACAACCTTACCTACAAACGAGCTGTTGTTCGCCGTCTGGCGCAAGCCTTAGTGTACACTTCGTTTAATCTGTCTATCTGTGGATGAAGCGGATACCCAGCTCTGCAGATATTGGTTTCATTCAACGTGTCCGGGGAGCGTCCTCTTCAGGCGATCGTTCTTGTCATGGAATATTCTAATCCACCTATATAAATTATCAATTAAATATAAAGCCTAATAAATACATATAATAAAGAAAAGAGCAATGGTAAAATGACAGTGCTATCACAAAGAATGTACTCGAAATCCCCCTTGTTTTCTGCTTCGTCTGCAAATTGTAACGCTTTCACGTTGATAGTAAAGCTTACTGTATTATTACCCGCCTTCTTCAATGAAACGTGTGCTGTATTTCTTGGAAAAGCATTGAGACGTACTGCGTAATGACCTAAATTAACCCTAACATTAATTATACTGCGTTACCAAAACGAACGAACAGATGGACTAAAGGGATAAAAAGAGAAGGGAGAGGCAGAAAGCCGAACACTAAACCCGCTTCGCGCGATACACAATTACTACCATCACGCGTGTAAGTCTACATGCACTAAATTTTTTTTCAGACGGACAGTGATAAAATACACTACCCTTTCCCAGAGTTAGGTTTATAAATCATAACAGACTCTTATTAGAAAAGATAACAATAGATGGGTTTACGTTTGAACACATAACAGTACCCAGACAGCACATCTTCTAAACAGGAGATAGAAGAAATTGCATATTTTGAACGCAGCCACGTAGCTCCTTTAAATTAGTAATTTTGGGTTCCTTAGGGTTTGCTGACAAATAATATGTAAAACGTTACGCAAATAGTCCAGGAATTAATAAATTATACCCAAAATAAAATATTGGGGGTGCCTGACAGCATAAAATCATTTCTGCTCATAAAATTTTTTTTATAACGTGTTTGAAAAAACCTTACGTTACATAAATAGCCTACCATGTAAACTCCAAATTGATTGGAGCGCAACAAATGAAAGCCTAACCACGATTGGTCGGGCTATAAATACTATCTTGGTTGTTAGGGGAAACGGGAAAAGGTAACATTTTTTCAAACACTTGTCGAAACGTGGCTCATTGGCCAGTCTCGCTGATATACACACTTGGGAGCGTTAGTTCGAGACCACTAATTCAAATAAGCTTGATAAAGCGACAGTACGTTGAAGCCAGCTCACATTTTTGCTAAAATAAAAGCCTGGAACATAGGCAGAACGGAATTTGTGCCAGTTTGTGCCAGAATTCATTGCTAATCAACGTATCTGTGTTTATTTCCATGAAATTGTGGTAAGCTTGAACCATTCAGTATCTTTTAATGAAAAAATTGAATGTGAATTGTTGATTTATGCCTGTATATATATGTGTAGTTCAGTGGCAAACGTGAGGTAAAGCCTATAATGCTCCAGCCTGAACAGAGGGTGTCGGAGAGAAGTAAAACGGCATGGAATGGCCAAATAGTACACTGACACCTGGATGATTGACTAGAAAGAAATAATGCTGGAAGTGCAGAGGCGTAGTAACCATTAAGAAGGGTAATACTGGAATAAAGTATTTCAAATGAAGCTGACTGTTGGCCTAACGCTCTGAACGCAATGTTTGTGCTGTATTGTGATCAGTGTAAAAGAGAATATAAATTAGTTATGAAGTAGAAGGTACATCCTTCTTGATTTCAGGGACAGTGGTCTTGATGGTAGTGAGCAGCACCTGGTCATAGCTGTGCTGAATCCAGAGTCGGACAGCATACTCCTTGGTCTTTTTAGCTATCAGTGAGGTGTCTCCTGAGCCCAGAGGAGAATTCGAGCAGAGGAGTCCTTTCCTGCCGCCATCACTAAAGATAAGCAGAGTTGGCCAGCTGAGCTCAACATTATGTCCCCTCATCTAGAAATAACTTTATAAAAATACCATTCAGAGGGGAATTTACTTGTCTTAAAATCAGGAACTGTGAACATCTCCAATACTGATCCCTAAAGACAAACTATTGAAGTCATGATGACAAATACCAACAGAGCTTGAACAAAACAAAACCAGTATTACCTCATTTTACTACTACACAACTGACACACATAGAACATTTGTAATAATATATGTCACTACAATATTCATATTAAATACATTCTGTACATAACTTGTAATTTAAATTGATTGTGATTCCTGATTCCCTTGTAGTTGAATCAGGACACATATTCATTCATGCCAGTAATGAATACATATTGTTATTTGAAAGTTATCAGTGCCTCCTTTAAGATATTCTCATAGAGTGTTATATGTATGTGAGTGTCACAGTGTTGTCAAGAGTAGTGGATTACATTAAATTGTTTATCTGTCTGTTGTTGTGACTTACAC
Organism: Oreohelix idahoensis; assembly: GCA_024509875.1. Taxonomy (NCBI): domain Eukaryota; kingdom Metazoa; phylum Mollusca; class Gastropoda; order Stylommatophora; family Oreohelicidae; genus Oreohelix; species Oreohelix idahoensis. Next base: position 30,661 of record JAMPIV010007262.1, on the reverse strand, counting down.
TTCTTCATACACATACCCTAGACACATAACGTAGCATCACACTATTCCAGAATAATTCTGACTGAGATAAAGAGATATGTGGTAGCAAGTAAGGTTATCTATAATACACTACTTTTAATAGATATAGATACCTTCACAGCTGATCTCAGTCAGTACACTAAGTCCCCTATAAATATTTATAACATCCCACTTCACCACATATATTGGGGTCTCGCTCTTGGGATTTTGAATCTTTCTCTATTAAAAATATTGGGGGGTAATTCACTTCAGGGAATATAAGAATTAAAAGGTATCCTTGGGTGGAATTAAATAAGGTTGAGCTCACGGTGCCTGTGTTGTCCATTAGAGATTGAATTGTTGGTTAGACATTGTATAAATTTACATAATAGACAATGGCGGACCTGGCCAAATTTCGATCTGCTGCGGTTCAGACTGCAAAAGAGTTAGGATTAGATGGGCAAGTTATGGTTGCCTATGTCACAACGGAATGTGACAAATTTATTGAACGCGAAGAAAGAAGATTAGAAAAAGAAGCCGAAAGAAGGTTAGAGGCTGAGACTAAGAGGTTGCAAGCTGAGGCTGAGACTAAGAGGTTGCAGATTGAGGCTGAGGCTAAGAAATTGGAGGCAGAAAGAGAAGACAAGAGATTAGCTGCAGAAAGAGAAGAAAGAAAATTAGCTGCAGAAAGGGAAGCAGAAGATAAAAGATTACAAAGGGAACATGAGTTACGACTAAGGGAGTTTGAGTTTCAAGGCCATGCTCCTGAAAATGGTGCCAGTCCTTTTGCCTCTGATGCTACGGTTACTCAAGGAGCCTCAATCTCAGCTATGAATTTTCATTTAGATCATTTTGTTGAGAAAGACGATGATATTGAGAGCTATATAAATAGGTACGAACTATTAGCTACCACGTATGGGTTAGAGAGAGAAAGGTGGAGCTTAAAGTTATCTCAGGGACTTCGTGGGGCAGCTTATGAAGTTTTTGCAAAAATGAGCAGAGGTGATCAGGAAAATTATGACATGCTAAAGCAGGCTCTTTTGTTAAGGTATGAAAAGAATGCAGAATTCTATAGAAAAAAATTTAGGAATGCTAAACTACTGTCAGGTGAAACCTATCACCAGTTCTCTGCCCGAATAGAGACATACTTGGAGAAATGGACTTCTCTGGGGAAAACCCAAGATCTTAAGGAAATGGTCCTTATAGAGCAATTAAGAGAGTCCATGGCTCCAGACCTGAGAAAGTTTCTCATGGAACAAGGTGCAGAGAGGCTGGATGAGTTGCTAAATGTTGCTGAAAGGTATCAAGCAGCTCAAGCAGAGGTAACAGGTAATAAAAAGAAACAGGTGGACAACTTTAGGGCACCACAGAACTTTAATAAATTTGATCCTAAGGATCAAAATAAAGGTAAGCACCAATTTGATAGGCCACGGTATGACAATAAAAATAAATTCCCACAATTCGATGAAAGGAAATATGATGAAAGAAAATCTTTCAACCAAGGAAAAAGGTGGTGTAAAAATTGTAAGATGAACAATCATGACACTGACCATTGTAGAAGGAAACCTCCTCATTTTGCTGCTATGACATCGGGGAAAAAGGAAAAGAAGGGCAAACCTGAAGAATTACAGGAACCATACCACCCCCCAGTGTGTGAAGATGTCATTTGTAATGGTGTCACTATAAGATGTTTATATGATACCGGTTTAGATTACGATTCCGTTGTGAGTTCTCACCTGGTGCAGGCCGATCAATACACCACAGAAACAGTGGAGATTCAAACTGCAACCAAGGATGTAGCTACCATGACACTTCCCGTCGCCCGAATAAAAGTGAAAACGCGATATGTGGAAGGAATCATAAAAGCAGCAGTGATAAATGAGCCAATCTACCCTCTAATATTGGGGTGTAGATATGTCTTCTTGGGGAATCCCAAGAGACCTGTGATATTGGCAACAGTGCAGACCAGATCACAGACAAAGAAGGAGGAGGATAATCCCATAAATACTTACCCAGATGAGATGAGGAAGGCACAGGCTGAGGACAAAACACTCAAGCCATGTTTCAAGAAGTTGCCCAAATCTCATACACCTCCAGGCAAGGGAGAGTTTTATATGAAGAACCAATTGATATATAGGAAGGCTGGATCTGAATCCAATGGTCACGGACAGCTGGTCCTTCCCACTTCATATAGGACTAAAGTGTTGGAACTAGGGCATGCGATTCCCTTCAGTGGTCATATGGGAATCAGCGCAACAGGACAGCGAATAGCTTGTCACTATTTCTGGCCAGGAATAACTGAAGATATCAAACGATATGTAAAATCCTGTCCAGAGTGCCAACGAGTAGCACCTAAACATTGGACTGCACCAGCAACTCTGGGGGAAATGCCCATAGTGGGAACACCCTTTGAGAGAGTTGCAGTGGATCTTGTGGGACCTCTCACCCGAACCAAGAGGAGGAACAGCTACATTCTGACTCTGGTGGACACTTGTTCTATGTGGGGAGAGGCAGTAGCCCTGTCATCGATTGATTCAAAACATGTGGCAGAGGCATTGCTCACAATTTTCACAAGGTTAGGCTTTCCCAATCAAATCTTGACTGATAATGGCTCTCAGTTCAAGGGGAAACTAACTGAAGAAGTTTTCAGGATCTTCCAGGCCAAACACTTCCATTGTAGTGTGTATCATCCCCAAGGGAACGGCCAAGTGGAAAGATTTAACGGCACATTAATGTCGATCCTGAGAAAGTTGGCACACGAAAAACCAGATACATGGGACCAGTACCTGCACGCCGCCCTCTTTGCTTATCGGGAGGTACCCCATAGTTCAACCGGTATGGCCCCGGCAACATTATTGTTTGGAAGGCCAATAAAAGGTCCACTCGAAGCTATGTTAAGAACGTGGACTGATGAAAAGGCAGAGGAAAACATTACATCTTCATACCAATATGTGAATGAGCTGACCACTCGGTTGAAAACTGGCTGGAAACTTGCCAATGAAAATTTGAAACAAGCCAGGAAGAAACATGCTGCCTATTATAACAGGAAGGCGAAAGACAGAAATTTGGCTGTGGGAGAGAAGGTACTGCTTCTTTTGCCCGGGAGTCAGAATAAGTTACAAATTGGATGGCAGGGTCCATATACAGTTCTAGAGAAGGTGTCTAGAACAAATTATAAGATAGATAAGAAGGGGAAAGAAAAAATCTATCATGTGAATCTCCTGAAGAAATATTTGGAAAGAGAACATCAGGAAGAGACACACTTGTTGACCTTGTCCATCGCCATGGAGATGAAAAAGGAACCACTTTCATCATTTGAATATCCATTACACCCCTGTGAGACAGCAGCACAGGTGAAAATCAGTACACATTTAACGAAAACTCAGAAAGAGAGAGTGCAACAGGTTCTAAATAATCATGCAGAGGTGTTAACAGACCGACCAGGGCATACAAACCTATTGGAATATGATATGAAACTCATAGACTCCACACCTGTCTGTATGAAACCATATTCGATTCCGTTTGCTAAGGAAAAAGCTTTGAAGGAAGAGATAGACTATCTATTGAAAGAAGGAATTATTTCGCACAGTGAGTCTTCGTATAGTTCCGGTGTTGTACTCTTAAGGAAGCCCTCTGGAGAACATAGACTCTGTATAGATTACAGGAGACTGAACGCTATTACAGAAGGACAGGTGGATCCATTGCCGGATACAAATCAGCTGTTTGCCAGACTAAATAAAGCTAAATATTTCTCAAAAGTGGATCTGAGTAAAGGATACTATCAGATTCCAGTAAAGCCTGAGGTTAGACCATACCTAGCTTTCAGTACCTCAGAAGGACACTATGAGTTTAATAGATTGCCATTTGGATTGAAGAATGCGCCTAGTGTCTTCTCTAGAATGATGAGAAAATTATTGGATCCTCTGAATAATCCCTGTATAACAAATTTTATGGATGATATCCTTATAGCAACAGAAACATTTGAGGAACACATTGACTCTCTGAACATGCTGTTTGATCGACTTAGGGAGGCAAATTTAACAGCCCGTCCAACCAAATGTTGCGTTGGATGTAAAGAATTGGAATTTTTGGGACACACAGTTTATCAGGGAAACATGACCCCTGACCCAAAGAATTTAGAGAAACTACAAAAAGCCCCGAGACCACAAACCAAGAAGGACGTGAGATCCTTTGTATCATTATGTGGTTTCTACCAGAAGTATATCAAAAACTTTAATTCCATATGTGCACCTTTAACGGAATTGACACGTAAAGGACTTCCAGATCGCATTACATGGACACCACAATGTGAAATGACTTACCAAGAATTGAAGGAAAAGCTCACAAGTAAACCCATTTTGAAATTACCTGACTTAAGTCAAGAATTCATAGTAAGGACGGATGCAAGTAATATTGGGCTAGGTGCAACTTTACTACAGAAATCAGATGCATTGGATGGGGAATTAAGCCCAGTGGCATATGCTAGCAGAAAGTTGAATAAAGCTGAAATCAACTACTCAACTAGCGAAAAAGAATGTCTTGCAGTAATATGGGCAATAAAGAAATTCAATATTTATCTATATGGGAAGGCATTTAAGTTGCAAACTGACCACAAACCTTTATCGTTTTTAGCACAGGCTAAGCATGAGAACTCTAGGTTACTCCGATGGTCTTTGCTTCTGGCTCCATATAATTTTAGCATTGAATATATATCTGGAAAAACCAATCTGGGAGCGGATTTTTTAAGCCGCCATCCGTGTGATGAGAATCACCGTAAACCCCAGAAATAATAATAAATTTCTCTATGTGTATATAGAATAAAGGACTGACATATAATGTCTGTTTTAAGAGGGAAGGTGTCATGGAATATTCTAATCCACCTATATAAATTATCAATTAAATATAAAGCCTAATAAATACATATAATAAAGAAAAGAGCAATGGTAAAATGACAGTGCTATCACAAAGAATGTACTCGAAATCCCCCTTGTTTTCTGCTTCGTCTGCAAATTGTAACGCTTTCACGTTGATAGTAAAGCTTACTGTATTATTACCCGCCTTCTTCAATGAAACGTGTGCTGTATTTCTTGGAAAAGCATTGAGACGTACTGCGTAATGACCTAAATTAACCCTAACATTAATTATACTGCGTTACCAAAACGAACGAACAGATGGACTAAAGGGATAAAAAGAGAAGGGAGAGGCAGAAAGCCGAACACTAAACCCGCTTCGCGCGATACACAATTACTACCATCACGCGTGTAAGTCTACATGCACTAAATTTTTTTTCAGACGGACAGTGATAAAATACACTACCCTTTCCCAGAGTTAGGTTTATAAATCATAACAGACTCTTATTAGAAAAGATAACAATAGATGGGTTTACGTTTGAACACATAACAGTACCCAGACAGCACATCTTCTAAACAGGAGATAGAAGAAATTGCATATTTTGAACGCAGCCACGTAGCTCCTTTAAATTAGTAATTTTGGGTTCCTTAGGGTTTGCTGACAAATAATATGTAAAACGTTACGCAAATAGTCCAGGAATTAATAAATTATACCCAAAATAAAATATTGGGGGTGCCTGACAGCATAAAATCATTTCTGCTCATAAAATTTTTTTTATAACGTGTTTGAAAAAACCTTACGTTACATAAATAGCCTACCATGTAAACTCCAAATTGATTGGAGCGCAACAAATGAAAGCCTAACCACGATTGGTCGGGCTATAAATACTATCTTGGTTGTTAGGGGAAACGGGAAAAGGTAACATTTTTTCAAACACTTGTCGAAACGTGGCTCATTGGCCAGTCTCGCTGATATACACACTTGGGAGCGTTAGTTCGAGACCACTAATTCAAATAAGCTTGATAAAGCGACAGTACGTTGAAGCCAGCTCACATTTTTGCTAAAATAAAAGCCTGGAACATAGGCAGAACGGAATTTGTGCCAGTTTGTGCCAGAATTCATTGCTAATCAACGTATCTGTGTTTATTTCCATGAAATTGTGGTAAGCTTGAACCATTCAGTATCTTTTAATGAAAAATTGAATGTGAATTGTTGATTTATGCCTGTATATATATGTGTAGTTCAGTGGCAAACGTGAGGTAAAGCCTATAATGCTCCAGCCTGAACAGAGGGTGTCGGAGAGAAGTAAAACGGCATGGAATGGCCAAATAGTACACTGACACCTGGATGATTGACTAGAAAGAAATAATGCTGGAAGTGCAGAGGCGTAGTAACCATTAAGAAGGGTAATACTGGAATAAAGTATTTCAAATGAAGCTGACTGTTGGCCTAACGCTCTGAACGCAATGTTTGTGCTGTATTGTGATCAGTGTAAAAGAGAATATAAATTAGTTATGAAGTAGAAGGTACATCCTTCTTGATTTCAGGGACAGTGGTCTTGATGGTAGTGAGCAGCACCTGGTCATAGCTGTGCTGAATCCAGAGTCGGACAGCATACTCCTTGGTCTTTTTAGCTATCAGTGAGGTGTCTCCTGAGCCCAGAGGAGAATTCGAGCAGAGGAGTCCTTTCCTGCCGCCATCACTAAAGATAAGCAGAGTTGGCCAGCTGAGCTCAACATTATGTCCCCTCATCTAGAAATAACTTTATAAAAATACCATTCAGAGGGGAATTTACTTGTCTTAAAATCAGGAACTGTGAACATCTCCAATACTGATCCCTAAAGACAAACTATTGAAGTCATGATGACAAATACCAACAGAGCTTGAACAAAACAAAACCAGTATTACCTCATTTTACTACTACACAACTGACACACATAGAACATTTGTAATAATATATGTCACTACAATATTCATATTAAATACATTCTGTACATAACTTGTAATTTAAATTGATTGTGATTCCTGATTCCCTTGTAGTTGAATCAGGACACATATTCATTCATGCCAGTAATGAATACATATTGTTATTTGAAAGTTATCAGTGCCTCCTTTAAGATATTCTCATAGAGTGTTATATGTATGTGAGTGTCACAGTGTTGTCAAGAGTAGTGGATTACATTAAATTGTTTATCTGTCTGTTGTTGTGACTTACACTTCTTCATACACATACCCTAGACACATAACGTAGCATCACACTATTCCAGAATAATTCTGACTGAGATAAAGAGATATGTGGTAGCAAGTAAGGTTATCTATAATACACTACTTTTAATAGATATAGATACCTTCACAGCTGATCTCAGTCAGTACACTAAGTCCCCTATAAATATTTATAACATCCCACTTCACCACAGTTCTTTCTTTACAGATTTAAGTTAATGTCACTTATTAACGAGGTAAGAGTTTGGGTTTTAGCGGGCACACAGTGTCGGAACACGAGGTTTCCCTTGATTAGGAAGATGGCCGGTGGACAACTTCTCTCAACATAAAATCTTGGTTCACCACACACTTGGTCAAATAATGTCGGAAAAGTTCATGTTTTTTCTGTAATTATTTCTCGCCACAAAGCAGCATGTACATTAGAGTTTGTGAAGAAATATGATCTGGCTCAAAGGCCCAGTATAGCATTTATTCTTTAAAAAAAACCCATTAGTGGGATTTGGTATTCTGTCTATCTCTTGAAGGCACACGCCCTGTCAGACAGGTGTTACTTGAAAACCCACGTGGTTAAAGATATAAAATGTGTATGTTTCTCACAGGTATGTCTCTGTACAAAACGCCGGCAAAGTTGGGCTACCCCAGTACTCACTGAATAAAGAAAAAAAAACACATATGAAATATTTTACATATTATGTACTCAATATACTTACATTTTGAACTGCAAGCGTAAAGCTTGACTTGACGTTTAAACTTTCCCGTGAAATAAGTTATATATAAAAATCAATCATCATGAATTAGGAATATATACGTATTCCGTCAACACTCATGGGGCATCTAGTCATTTATAAGTTAGTTTAGAAAAAATATTCTCGACTGATTATTTAGCAGTTAAATTAAATTCATTATAGCTACATGATTTTAAGCTAGAAATTATAATTTATTCTGTTTTACCCCTGTAACTCGTCGACTAGAGAATATAACAGACTTATTTTTAATTCACTCTGCACAAAAGAACTAGTGAAACATAGGCGATTTAAAACTTCCTCACTCACAAAATATTAGATACTTAATATAATATTTACCTCAACACAGAACTACGGTATCACAACGAAACTAAGAGGTTCACTTATAAGTTTAAGTATCTAGAACGAAGTGACCACGTCTACTGCAAATGGAGAATGAGTGAAATCAAGTTTCAAACTCTGGTTTAAGATATCTTAAACCAGACAAAGTGGGGTCCCAACTTATTTCGCAAAATGAAATAATCCGCCCTTTCCGTCTTAACACCTACGCCGTCTGCTTAGACGCCATGCTCATAACTGCCAAAGCGTGCGTCTTCACACCTCCGTCTAACTATCTGACCGTGAGCGCGCGTGTCAGAGGCGAAATGCCAGACACTCTGACTGCTCTGAGCGAGCATGTCTGGCGCGAATCACACCTCCGTCTAACTATCGAACAGTGAGCGCTCATCGTCAGGATGCGAATGCCAGACGACCCGTCTCCACTGCAGAGGGACAATTTTCACACTTCGCCGGGAGCTAGCCTGACGAAAAACTCTCGTGACAGCTGGGCAAATGTAGACAATTTGTCTGCTCGTCATGTCTGATAGAGTGAAATCCCACCTAAAATTTATATCGTGCAAGGGACTGGACACGTTAGGTAATCTACTGCGTTTTTAAATGAGAAAACGAAAACGGCAAAGTTTTAGAATGGGAAAATAGTAATGTTTATAGTCGCAAACGTACGAATGCGAAAAACACAGGAAAATGGATAAAGAGTGATATAAAATAAAGGACCACGGGTAGAAAAAAAGAAGAGAATATATATATAGATATATATATATATATATATATATATATATATATATATATATATATATATATATATATTACATAACATATATATATATATATACCAACGGGCTGATCACCCGTTTGCCAGTCACTTCGATTACGGAAACAACAGCAGATGGATTGATTTGCCGTTGCCCTAAAGACGCCAATAGGCGTGATGGGAAACAATGGCAAAGAAAACCTATCTGCTGTTGCCCTAAGACGCCACTAGGCGTGATGGCCACTGACTGCTTTGATGGTCGGTGGCTAAGGACGGAAGAAAAAAAAGATATATATATATATATATATATATATATATATATATATATATATATATATATATATATAAACTTATATATTATTATATATATTGCTATATCAACCACTCACATCTACAACACACACACACAGATACGTGACGACAAGTTAGAACGCACAGACGTGAAAACCTATATCTATGGAATATGGATCTTTTGGGACAAGCTGACCGACACACGTGAATAAGTTTTATGTAAATTTCATTTATCATAAAGAAACTACAACACACCAACATATCTTTGAATATCAAAATCAAATACAATAAACATAGGTTAATGAATTAATGCTTTCCTCAGTTTGTGGTCTAACTGCTTTTGAAAGAACAAGCAGGATTTAGAAAGAACAGAATATGTGTAGATCATATATTCACTCTCAGGAACATTATAGAGCAGTGCTCAGAATGGCAAAGACAGCTGTACATTAATTTCGTTGATTTTGAAAAGGCTTTTGACAAGCATACATAGGGACAGTTTATGGAAAATACTGAGGGCTTATGGAATTCCAAGCTGCATAGTGGCAATCATAAAAAGCCTCTATGCCAACTTTGGGACTGAGTTTGGCAAGGAAGTATATTTTCAGCACCTCTGATTCATGCTATACAGAGCTTCTACAAGTCTTGGCAGAAATTTATGTTGAGAAATCAGCAAAAACCATAAGTCAGAAGAGTTCAGGACCACCACTGGTGTAAGACAAGGTGATATCCTATCACCTTACCTCTTCATACTCCTTATGGACGATGTCATCAAGGCATGTAAGGAGAGAACAAGAAAGTATTCAGTGGGGTACTGGAAGATGAGACAGGTCTATATTTCGAAGCTGGCATTTGCTGATGATGTTGCCCTGATTGCTAAATCAGAGGCACATCTCCAATCCAACCTGCAAGTCTGGAGGAAGAGCTGGAGAAGAGAGGGATGGTCATAAGCAGCTCTAAAACAAAATCCATGGTGATATCACGAGAAGAAAGAAAACATCAGATTAAGTTGGGAGAACAGGTCCTGGAGCAGGTCGACCACTTTAAATATCTCGGAGCTATTATAGACCGAAAGGGAGGCATCAAAGAAGAGTTGGCCACTCGAAAAGCAGCGGCTGGGAGACTTTTTCCGGCCATAAATCGTGGATTCCTCAGCAAGAAAGAGGTTGGTAAGAAAACGAAGATGGCTGTATACCGCTCCACCTATGTCCCAGTCTTGACATATGGATGCGAGTCGTGGGCAACGACTACAACCCACAAAAGCCAGATCCAAACCTCAGAAATGAGGTATCTGAGGAAAGTGGTTGAAGTAACAAGAAGAGACATGGTCCGCAACCAGACGATCCGTCAAGGCCTAAAATCCAATCCGCTGCAGACCCAAATAGAACAGTCCCAACTAAGATGGTTGGCCATGTCTGCAGAATGGGAGAAGATCGGCTACCACGACAAGCATGGGACACAAAGAGCCATCGATCCAGACCTCCAGGACGACCCAGAGTCCGCTGGGAGGACAACATTAGACATTCTTTGAAGGACCGAGGACTAGAATGAAACCAGGCCAGGAAGAAGACAGCTGATAGAATGGTCTGGCGCTCTCTCTTCCAAACCTCTACACCTCACGGTAGAAGGGGAACGACTAAGTAAGTAAGTAAGCAAGGGACTGACACGTTAGGGTAATACTCTACTGCGTTTTTTAAATGAGAAAAACGAAAACGGCAAAGTTTGAATGGGAAAAATAGTAATGTTTATAATCGCAAACTTACGAATGCGAAAAACACAGGAAAAGGATAAAGAGTGATAATAAAAATAGAGAGACACGGGTAGAAAAAAAGAAGAGAATATAGAAAAATGTATTAGATCATAAAACTTCTGCTGTTTTATATATATATATAATAAATATATATATATTATATAATAATATAGTATATATATATATATATATATAATATATATATATATATATATATATATATATATATATAATATATATATATATATTATTCAACCACTCACATCTACACACACACACAGATAAGTGACGACAATTAGACGCACAGACGTGAAACTTATATCTATGGAATATGGATCATTTTGGAACAAGCTGACCGACACACGTGAATAAGTTTTATGTAAATTTCATTTATCATAAAGAAAAAAACTACAACACAACAATATCTTTGAATATCAAAATCAAATACAATAAACATAGGTTAAAATGAATTAATTCTTTTCCTCAGTTTGTGGTCTACTGCTTTTGAAAGAACAAGCAGGATTTAGAACGAACAGAAGATGTGTAGATCATATATTCATTCTCAGGAACATTATAGAGCAGTGCTCAAAATGGCAAAGACAGCTGTACATTAATTTCGTTGACTTTGAAAAGGCTTTTGACAGTGTACATTGGAACAGTTTATGGAAAATACTAAGGGCTTATGAAATTCCAAGCTGGGTAATGTCAATCATAAAAAGCCTCTATGCCAACTTTACGTGTAGTGTTGGGCAGAGAAATCTAACCTTTGAATCAAGAGAAGACAGGAGTACGACCAGGGATGAGCTCCTTATCAACAACTCTATTTTTAACAGTCATAGACTGGGTGATGCGCCAGACAACAGAGGGCAGGTCGCAAGAGGAATAAGATGGACTACATTTTCTACATTGGAAGATCTGGAATATGCAGATGACATTGCACTAATAGAACATTCACATCAACACATCCAGGAAAAAACGGATAGACTTAATAAGTTTAGCCAGCACGTGGGCTTGAACATCAATTTAAAGAAGTCAGAGGTCATGACGCTCAATGTGAGCAACCCTGAGCCCATATCAGTAAGGAATCAGCAACTGGTACAGACAGACACCTTCACATACCTAGGATGCATAGTAACACCAGACGGCGGGGGCAGGCAAAGACATCAACATCAGAATGAATAAGGCAAGAACAGCCTTCTTTAGCCTAAACAACATCTGGAAGTCCTCCCAATACAGCACAAGCACAAGATTAAGATTATATCAGAGCTGTGTGCTTTCTGTGCTTCTCTATGGTGCGGAATGCTGGAGAGTTACAGAGAAGGAAATGTCGAAATTATCCTCTTTTCACACAACTTGCCTACAAAAAATTCACCAAATCTTTTGGCCGAATACCATCACCAACCAAAATCTGCTTGCTCGGAGCAAGCAAGAGGACATGCACACCATCATAGCTGGCAGACGCTGGAGCTGGGTTGGTCATTTCCTCAGAAGAGACCCCGATGCCATCACAAGAACAGCTATGCTTTGGACCCCTGAAGGAAAACGAAAGAGAGGCCGACCAAAAACAACCTGGAGGAGGACTGTGGAGGCTGAGATGCAAAGAATGAACCAGAGTTGGGGCACTGTACGAAGGATGGCCGCCGACCGAGCAAAGTGGAATCAATTTGTTGTTGCCCTACAAGACGCCACTAGGCGTGATGGCCACTGACTGCTTTGACGGTCGATGGCTAAGGATCAAAGGAGAAGGAATATGAATTTAATTAAAGAGTTAGACTCATAGGTTTAATCCTCCCTCCCTCTGTTGAGACAATATCCCGTTAGAGAAAAAGTAATTAACCCCAATGGAGTCAAAGGTTTTTACGCTATGGTCTAAAAAACAATTCCCTCTTTCAGTAAAGAACAGAGTTATCCGTTAAAATCTATTCTGAAAGAAATAAAGGGACGAGCATTAGCAAAACTTGCAAAAACTGAAAATACAAAAAAATGAACAAAAAAAAGGTGTTTAGTATGAGTTTACTTATAAAGGAGTCACTCATAGCCTGCTTTCATTCTATCTCATACAGCAGTGGCCACTGACATTCGTTCTTATTCTACAACTTGATTTTTCACCTTCTGGAACAATCTTTAGGAACATACTACATGCACAGCAGATCCCGTGTTCATTAGGCAAAGATTAACCCCAGTGCTTCTACAGAGACCGGTTAATTCCAATTCTCGAGGAGCGTTAACTTCCCTGTTTATATTAGAGGATTACTGTTTATGTCACTGGAAATCAGTTCAGGTAAGAGATGCCACAGGCTCACAGTGTCAGAATTCTTGAGATTTCCAGTACTTTGGAAATGTCAGGTTGGTAACTTCTCTCAGTACAAACAATTCATTGAGTCACACAACAATTGGGCAAACGTCCGGAATGTTAATGTGTGTTAATTTTTCTCGCCACAGGGGGCGTGAATGTAAATGAGATTTTTTGGAAAGAAATATAATCTGGCTCGATAGGCCAGATTACAGCATTTAGTCTTAATGACCCTTTAGGTCGGTACTCTGTGTCTCTTTCGGGAAGCAAACACAGTGCCAGACCGGGTTACCTTAAAGACCTAAGTATTTAAGTACCAAAAAATGTTCTCTCTTATGGGTTATATTCTCAGATATATACATTGAAAAACCGCTGGTAGATTTTGCGCTTGACCCAACTACTGTAATAAAGCAAGAGAAACAAGTACAATACTTACCAAAATATTATTATTCTCACACTCCGGATCCTACCTCGCGTAAAATAATATATTCACTTCGTTTCTTTAACGTTAAATTGAAAACTACAAAGCTTAGAGCTTATTCTTATCGTTTAAAAACTCCCGTTGAAATAAATTCTTAGGTATTAAAAAAAAAAAACTTATCACATGAATTAGAAATACATATGTTTTTCGTCAAAACTCATGATGAACAGGTGCATTACTAGTCGGTTTGCAATATTCTCTGACTGGTTACTAAGCAATTGACTTAAATTTATTTATTAGCTGGAACAGTTTAGTTAGAAATATAATTTATTCTGCTATCCACTTTAAGACACAGTAAAACTTAAGAGAAATATATTTACGATTCAACTAGTAAATCACTCTGACGAAAATCTTAGAGAGAAATACAATTGACGATCTAAACTAGTTAAATCACTCAAACACTCCTAGGATAATAATTACCACAAGCCAGAAGTAATAACGGTCTCCAATCGAAAACTAAGTGATACTTCTCTATTATAAGAGGTCTTAGAATCGAAAGCTAGATGTTCTCTGCAGTTCTGGCGGTACTGGATAACTTAGAGTTAGAATGCTCTAGTATATATACATCTAAAATCAAAGACAAAAATGGCCACTATAGACCGAAAAACCCGACTCTCTCTGCAGATTGTTATCACCTACGTTCGGATCTTCGTTCAGTTTTCGGCTTTTCGCGTAAATCAAAGCCATTCTCACACGCTAGAACCGAAAAAAACAGATCTCACACACTTTCTTAGATCAGGGATAACGTAATATTGCTAGTCGGTGCAAAATTTTACACGTCTCCTGCTGGTCTGGGCCAATTCCTAGCGAGCAGTGTTCTTAGATCTAGCGATTTGCCGTGTTTAATAACCTGCTCCGATTGCTGTCTGATCTTATCCAACGAGTTTCAATCGATGGTGTTAAGAATATATTACAGATCAACGTAGCTGCTCAAGCCATACATCAAAGAATATAGCGAACAGAATAAATTAGGCGTGTGAAATTAGAAAGAAAATACAGATCTCAGAATAAAGGATGGTTTTAAGTTAACATAAGTACGTAGATGAAAGTTGGTAAAAAGAGAAGTGTTGATACAGAAAATAGATATATAGAAAATATTTTCTATAATATGTCACGAGCAACAAACAACAGCATGGGGCAACAACAAGCTCATTAGACTATCAAAAGACAGAAGATTGGGGAGGGGAGGGTCATGATCGCCAATGTCTGTTCCAGACCAGGCACCTGAAGAAGGACGTCATTACACATAACATGACTTTTTTACTAACATGTCAGAAAAATTACAAAGATTTTTTACTTAGTCTACATGTCATTGTTACCAACAGATTACTGGTGGTAATGTATGTAGTTATTATAATAATTTATTTGTCTGAGGTGAAGTATTTGTTTTTTAGAATCAAAATGCTTTCCTGGTCCAAAGGTATATCACCCCAGATTGATTTGATACTTTTTGTTATATGGGTTATCTCCCCTGATATCGAATTTTGGCGTATGAATCTAGCTTTTGTTCGTCTGTTCCTTGTTGGGCCAGAAACCAGATTGGTGCTTGCTTAGGTTTATGCAGGAAATGTTTTATGGTCTCCGAGTCTATGTTTAATCCATGTCTATTTCAGGACGATTCGGTCTTATATCGTGATATCTTTGTATGTCTAAGTGGGGAACTATTTTTTCTTTGTACTGAACTATGGGTCAGGAAGTTTTTCTACGCATGCGAATAGGAGGAAGAGGCTCTTCCGTGATGATGGGTACGAATCAAGAAGGGCTGTCGGACAAAAGGGAGTCCGAAGTTTTTCGTCATTGTGATTGATTTCTGGGGAAAAGAGGAGTTTCTCTTAGTAGACTATGATGGTCGATACTTCTCCCAGAATATCTATTCTATATACGTGCCGAGGGAATGGCGTGTGGCTTAGTGCTATTTTTTTCTGAACTTTAAGGTAAAGAAGGAACATTTTTCTAAAACTTTACCTAGGCCTAACGGACATCATAGATGTTATTCATCTTTTATATATAGAGTGATGGATCGTATGTAGACGATTCCTGTACTAGCAGCACTGTGAGTGGACATATGTAACATTTCTTATGGGTATGGAAATCCCAAGATATTAGTTTCAGCAAATGAACGGAGCTTTCATTTGTAGTGAGGATATCTTTTTTGGATGAAATGCCGCTCACTGTGGACCAAGCGCCATTTTGAACCCCACTGTTGGTCTGTTTGAATTGTCAGTCAGAGAACAGATATATCTAATTACCTGATGGCGATACCAAGACTTACATTGTATTGAGTCCACTCTTTGTTATTTGAGATTGTCAACCTTAAAAAAAAGACCCTGTTGAAGTTAAAGCCTAAAAGACTTAGCCTGAAAGACGTAGTCAGCAGAGGGTCTGTAAGGGAGCATTGTGATGACCATTATTTATTGTTAACTTTACAAACATGATACGATTAGTCAGTGGAGATATGAGACGATAGACAATCAGAACTATATATTTGCTACTATCGTTCAATTATATTTACATGCTATATGAGATTGCCAAATTGATGTTGCCAACCCATTTTGGTCAAGTATCCAATGATTTATATGTGTCAACCTGTTCCAATGACTGTCAACCGTGCTGTCAGAGTGTGTGGTCATTAAACTGTCCTAAAAACGTCTACAGTAGTTCCAGCTATCATTGACTTCCAGCCGTGAGGGTATGAGTGCATTGTTACCAACTTGTCAACTCCACAGAACCATTCATCCCATTCGCGTTACTGACATTCAACGGCGGGAATTTCCATGTGCCTGCGGGAGGGAATTCTCTACTCAGAGAGGAATGAAAAATCCACAGAACGCCAATAAAAAGGGGTGTGGGAGGTCATCAGGGGGAGATCAACAGCGCTCTGTCTCGACGGATAAGACGTTAGAAGAACGCAGCCCAGGAGTCAATCCACAGTGCTGAACTTACATTAGAAAGTTGATCTGCCAGATGATGATCTCACACACTTATCTTGGACGGGAAGAGAGATGCAATCAAGTTTCCACCTGCCAGTGCAGAAGGGTACTTTGGGAACAGCTGGACGAAGCCTTGGCAAAAGAGTTGGATAACAGCCTGAAGCAGCTAACTTTGGAGAAGAAGCTGGAAATCTTCGGCGACATAATATATCTGCACTGTCGCAAAGTGTTCGGAGTGAGGGAGGCAAGGGAAAGTAACCCACCACGAAAAAGCAGAAGACAAATTAAAATAGAAGAAATCAGAAAACAGAAGAAGCATGCCCGAAAACTGTTCAAAAACGCAGTTGCCGCAGAGAAGGAAGGGTTTACGGCAAGATTTGGGGTGAGCACCTGAAAGGCATCAACATAATGCCCTTTGTAGAGCGGAAAGGTTGTGCAGGAAGAGAAGGAAGACTCGAAGGGATAGGGAAACGATTCTTTAGGGAGCCCTTCAAGTTTGCCAAAGAACTGTTTTAGAGCAGCCACGGTCGGGTACGCTAAACATCAGGAAAGAAGATCTGGAAAAGAACACCTTAGAATGACATAACTCAGATGGTCGCAAAGATGAGCCGCTCAGCAGCATGGCAGGCCTTAAATGGCCGGGTAAGCCAGGAGCTGAATTTTAACACCAAGCCCCCAACGGTGCAAGAGGTAGAAAGCATTGTCCAGGCCGAAAGGCTCGGTGCAAGTCAGCTCCAGGTCCTAATGGTGTTCCATATGTGGTGTATAAGAGATGCCGGAGCAGTCGTTTGAGCACCTCAGGGCATCTCTTATACACCACATATGGAACACCATTAGGACCTGGAGCTGACTTGCATCGAGCTTTCTGGACAATGCTTTCTACCTCTTGCACCGTTGGGGGCTTGGTGTTAAATTCAGCTCCTGGCTTACCCGGCCATTTAAGGCCTGCCAATGCTGTCTGAGGGTCGGCTCATTTTTGCGACCATCTGAATATGTCATTCTAAGGTGTTCTTCCCTTAGATCTTCTTTCCTGATGTTTAGCGTACCCGACCGTGGCTGCTCAAACAGTTCTTTGGCAAACTTGAAGGTCTCCCTAAAGAACTTTCCCTATCCCTTCGAGTCTTCCTTCTCTTCCTGCACAACCTTTCCTGCTCTACAAAGGGCATTATGTTTGGCCCTTTCAGTGTGCTCCAAAACTTGCCGTAACCCTTCCAGTTCTCTGTGGCACTGCGTTCTTGAACAGTTTTCGGGGCATGCTTCTTCTTCGTTTCCTGATTTCATCTATTTTAATTTGTCTTCTACTTTTCCGTGGTGGGTTACTTTCCCTTGCCCTCCCTCACTCCGAACACTTTGCGACAGTGCAGATATATTATGTCCGCCGAAGATTTCCAGCTTCTTCTCCAAAGTTAGCTGCTTCAGGCTGTTATCCAACTCTTTTGCCAAGGCTTCGTCCGCTGTTCCTGAGGCAAAAGCCCTTTTGCACTGGCAGGTGGAAACTTGATTGCATCTCTCTTCCCGTCCAAGAAGTGTGTGAGAGATCATCGCATCTGGCAGATCAACTTGAATGTACTCAGCACTTGGATTGAACTCCTGGCTGTCGTTCTTCTAACGTCTTATCCGTCGAGACAGAGCGCTGTTGATCTCCCCCTGATGACCTCCCACACCCCTTTTTCGTTCTGTGGATTTTCATTCCTCTCTGAGTAGAGAATTCCCTACCACAGGCACATGGAAATTCCAGCCGTTGAATGTCAGTAACGAGAATGGGGATGAAAAAATGGTTCTGTGGTGAGTTGACAAGTTGGTAACAATGCACTCATACCCTCACGGCTGGAAGTCAATGATAGCTGGAACTACTGTAGACGTTTTTAGACAGTTTAATGACACACACTCTGACAGCACGGTTTGACAGTCATTGGAACAGGTTGACACAATAAATCATTGGATACTTGACCAAATGGGTGGCATCATTCAATTTGGCAATCTCATAGCATGTAAATATAATTGAACGATAAGTAGCAAATATATAGTTCTGATTGTTCTATCGTCTCATATCTCCACTGACTAATCGTATCAGTTGTAGTTAACCATAATAATGGTCATCACAATGCACCCTTACAGACCCCCTGCTGACTACGTCTTTCAGGCTACGTCTTTTAGGCTTTAACTTCAACAGGGTCTTTTTTTTTAAGGTTGACAATCTCAAATAACAAAGAGTGGACTTCAATACAATGTAAGTCTTGGTATCGCCATCAGGTAATTATATATAGAGGGGGGGGGACTGAGCAGGGGCCAGGAGGGGGAGCGGAGGGGAGCCGAAGCGAGTGGGGGGTTCAGAAAATGGGGCTTGGTCCCAGGGGGGGGAAATTGGGTCCAGATGGAAGTTAATTTTGCTGGGGTGGGTGGGTAGGGAAGGGGGGGGGGGGGGAGGGGGGGGGGGGGGGGGGGGGGGGGGGGGGGGGGGGGTAGGGGGGGGTATTTGTTTGGGGGAGAAGGGATTGGGAGGTTAGATTGTGAGTTGGGGGGGGGTGGGTACCCATAAGAAAATTGTTTGGGTGTTAAGTGTTAATATATATGGGAGAGTGGTATGGTACAGGGATTATCGTGGGGGGGGGGGGGGGGGGGGGGGGAGGGGGGGGGGGGGGGTGGGAAGGGGGGGGGTGATGTTGGGGTTTTGGTGTGTTATCTAGAGGATGTCGTGAGGCCTAGGTAAGAATTTTAGGACAACATAATCCATTCATTAACCCTTACGATTCCGCAAAACACCTAGCTACTAGCACACGCCCACATCCCTCGGCGTTACCCGTATATAGCCTCTACTGGGCCGAATAAGACGTATCGCCATCTAGCCACGTACCAGTGCATACGACGCCACTCCTCATAATCCCCAGCCCTCCCCTCCCACAGATGACGAACGCCCTGTCGGGGACTCGGCCATATGTCGACCGCCCGCCAACCCGCTTCGACCCTCCATTCACGGAGGCAGCGGCCTCATAACCCTCATTCGGCCTAGGGCACGCCCCAGAACTTTCTAGGACCCCGATTACGTTCAGTCGGCCCCGCCAAAAATAGATCCCCTATCGACATACCCCAGATACTCCACGATCTCACCGCCCTGGCATCGTCTGACACCCTAAGGACAGGGCGTATCCACCTAGACTCGGCCCCATAAAACATTCCTGCATAAGACCGTAAGCACGCACAAGTCAGTTTACAGGCCCAACCAAGAGAAACGAGACGAGACCGAAAGCTAGATTCTTACCGCCAAAGTTCGCAGTATCGGCATGGGAGATAAGCCCAAATAACACAAAAGTCATCAATCAATCCATGGCGTTGATATGACCTTTAGGACCATGAACAGCATTTTTGAATTAACTAGAAAACACATACTTTCCCTCAGACAAGAATAAATATTATCATAAGCACTACAGACCATTTCCACCCAGTAACCACTGTTGGTAACCCTGACAATGTAGGACTACGTAGCCCAATCTTGGTCAGTTATTTCATGACATGGGTTAGTAAAAAAGGTCATGTTTTATTGTGTCTAGAACGATCTTCATCAGGTGCCAGGTCCTGGAATCAAGACGTATGTGGCGGATCAATGACCCTCCACGACATTCTGTAAGCTTATTTTGATAGTGCCTAATAGAGCTTGTTGTTGCCCATTGCGAGTTGTAAAGTTGCTGTTGACCATATTATCGGCAGCCCTCTGTTAGTATACCTAACTCTCGAATTCTGAAGGTCTCCCCAGATCCCTCTATTCCCCAACTTTTCATGCTACCGTACTATGATGTAAACGTTGGACAACCACTGCCTTTAGATCAGCGATCTGTAAATTTCTATCTAATTTCCACAACGCCTCAAATTTCAATTCAGTTCGCTCTAGTCTTATGGATGAAGTGGCTTGAAGCAGCTACGTGTGAGTCTGTAATTTTATTCTTAACACCAGATCGATTTGAAACACGGTTGGCTACGACTCAAACCAGCAATCGGAGCGCAGGTTATTAACAACACGTGCTAAATGGCGCTCGATCTAGAGACCACTGCTCGCCACGGACATGGCCGCAGACCAGCAAGAGACGTGTAACAAAATTTGCTTTACTCCCGACTAGCCTTATTACGTAATCCCTGTATCTTCTAGGAGACCCGCGTGTGAGATTCTAGTTCTATATCGGCTCTACGGCGATGGGAGACATGGCTTTGACCTTATCCTGCGCCAGCCGAAAAACAGCTGACGAGAAGATCCGAACGTACGTGAGAAACACCTGGCAGATGCAGCGCGTCGAGCGGGTAGTTATTAACGGTCATCACTAGTGGGCCATTTTTTCATTAGACTATACGCTGTCACACTCGGCTCCTCATGACTGAGCTTTCGGGACTCTAACGTATGATCCCGGTCCCGGGCCCGACCCAGCACGAGCCCATCAAAGCATTTCGCTTCTTACGACCTCTTATGAAATCGGACCGTCTCCCTTCTGTTGAATTCGTGATTAGGAGGACCGTTATGTACCTTCTGGCTTTTGATAGGTGAAAGATATAAATACCTAGGAGTTAAGAGTTGCATTTCACTCGAATCCATCGTCCATAATTGTCTTTCTCACTAGAGCTAATATTGTTACCGCGGTAAGCAGACGCCACTTTAGCCGACGGTATCGCCCTCACAACACATTTCTCGGAAAAGCCAGGGAGAACCCTGTGTTCACGCCGCCATACCCAAGAAAGGCATAAAATTATACACCCACGCCCCCACTAACCCCCCCCCTCCACGCCACCGGCAAACCGAGAACCGCAAATCTCACCCCCTTGTACCGGGGGGGGCGCCGCCGAATATTGCAACCGCCGTCCAGCGTGACCTTCAGCATGGCACCTCCATGAGAGTTATAATGCCGCCCCCACCGATGTCAATCTCAAAGCCATGCTGCATAGCACGAATAAATATTTTACATACCCACCCGTACTTTACCGGCGCGGGCGTATTAACCCCCCGCTCGCTCCGACAAGGCTACACCGCTTGGAGTTCGTCAACCGCATAACCCGGTACCCGCAACCGAAAGTGAGCCTACGTCTACATAACCTGCGCGGGACTGGCTCGGAGCGTATCGCCCGACCATCCCGACAAATAGTTTTGGTTAAAGTATCCGTACAAAGTTCCAAGATACACAACGCAAATACTCGCCGACATTGGGACCCCGCGCCACACATACTACCCGCGGTTTATTCACTGAAGCTATCAGAGACTCGAACCATACCGCAGGAGCACCTTATTATGGTTCCATACCCAAGCCTGACGTACATTACAGGTAACACCCGGTACTGTGCCCGGTGTTTAGCTATCCGCGCCGGGGCCAGAGTTAACCGACGCACCGGGCGGCCCATCCGGACTAACATTGCATTGTAACTGAGGGCCTCATCGCGCCCGCATTATACTCTAGTCTATTCCAAAAAAAATCGTCATATGTAACCTACAGCCCCTGTGGCGAGCAAACTTACAGCTACATTACACAAATCCCACGTTTGCGCCCAATTGTTGTGGTGACAAATGAATTGATAACTCACGTGAGAGAGAGGTGGTAACCAACCTGGCCCATTTCCGCAGTACTGAACAATCTCAAGCATGGTCAGACCCTGTGAGCCCTGTGGCATCTCCTTAACCAGGAACTGGAATGCCAGATGACATAAAAACAGTCCATGCCTATAACTAGGGACCACCGAGAAGTTTAACGCTCAGCTCCGAGAACAATAAATTGCAATTACACCGGATCTCCCCCTGTTTAGCAGCAGGGGTAAAATCTTTTGCCTAGAGAAGTACCATCGGGGCTCTGTCTGAGTCATGTGAATGACCCTACAGCTTGTTCCCGACTGAGCAACTGCAAGATGTGGGATTAAGAAACGCAATGTCAGTTGGCCACTGCTGAATGAATCGAATGAACAGCAGCCATGGGAGTGCCGCTCTGTAGATCTCGTCCCACTCATACCCCCCGATAGACATGATATCAAACTCCCGTAAAGCTCGCTGGCATGACCCGAGAACGAAACAAACCGGCCGCACGCAGATAACCGCGTCACGGCCACAGAGGACTGTTCCTGCATGAAGCTGGGAGATTGTTTAATTTCAGGGACCGATACGCGTCAAAAACCCATTAGACACATCGAGTAAGTGGTTAACTACACCTTGTGCTCTACCCGGGCAACTTGTCTCCACCGAGTGCGGGAGGCGTTCCCCCACTATGAGTCTAACTCGCGACATATACCCATCCATACATACCCAGATCTGCCTATAATGCATTCCGATAAGGTCCCTCGACCGTCCAAAGGGGGGGGGCTCGTACAGTGGCCAATCACGGCCCTCAGTGGGGCGTCTTGTCGGGACAACACCCAAACTTAGCTTACCCCTATGGGCTCGGGTCGGTGGCCCATCCTTCCGTACAGTGCCCCCCACTCTGTGTTCGATTTCTTTGCCACCTCAGCCTCCACTGTCCTCCTCCAGGTGGGTTAATTTGGGTCGGCCTCTCTTTCGTTTTCCCTTTTCAGGGGTTCCAAAGCATAGAGTGTTCTTGTGATGGCATCGGGGTCTCTTCTGAGGGCATGGCTAACTTAACTCCTGCATCTGCCAGCTATGATGGTGTGCATGTCTTCTTGCTTGCTCCGAGTAAGCAGATCTTGGTTGGTGATGGTATTCGGCCAAAAGATTCGGTGAATTTTTCTTAGGCATGTTATGTGAAAAGAGGACAATTTCGACATTTCCTTCTCTGTAACTCTCCAGCATTCCGAACCATAGAGAAGCACAGAAAGCACAAAGCTCTGATATAATCTTAATTTTGTGCTTGTGCTGTATTGAGAGGACTTCCAGATGTTGTTTAGGCTAAAAAAGGCTGTTCTTCCTTATTCATTCCGATGTTGATGTCTTTGCCTGCTCCGCAGTCTGGTGTTACTATGCATCCTAGGTATGTGAAGGTGTCTGTCTGTTCCAGTTGCTGATTCCTTACTGATATGGGCTCAGAGTTGCTCACATTGAGCGTCATGACCTCTGACTTCTTTAAATTGATGTTCAAGCCCACCTGCTGGCTAAACTTATTAAGTCTATCCGTTTTTCCCTGGATGTGTTGATGTGAATGTGCTAGTAGTGCAATGTCATCTGCATATTCCAGATCTTCCAATGTAGAAAAATGTAGTTCATCTTATTTCTCTTGGACTGCCCTCTGTTGTCTGGCGCATCACCCAGTCTATGACTGTTAAAAATAGAGTGGTTGATAAGGGGGCATCCCTGGCGTACTCCTGTCTTCACCTCAAAGGTTAGGTTGCTCTGCCCAACGCTACACGTAAAGTTGGCATAGAGGCTTTTTATGATTGACACTATGCAGCTTGGAATTCCATAAGCCTCAGTATTTTCCATAAACTGTCCTTATGAATGCTGTCACAAAGCCTTTTTAAAATCAACGAAAATTTATGTACAGCTGTCTTTGCCATTTGAGCACTGCTCTATAATGTGGTGTCGGTCAGCTTGGTCCCAAAATGACCATATATTCCAGTAGATAATAGGTTTTCACGCTCGTGCGTCTAATTGTCCAGGCACTTATCTGTGTGTTGTGGTGTGTAGATGTGAGTGGTTGGAATATATATATATATATACTAATATATATATACTATATATAATATAGATATATATATAGTATAAATATATATATATTTCTAATATATATATATATAATATATTACTATAATAATTTATATTAAACAGAGAGTTTTATGTTCTATAACATTTTCTATTTATTCTCTCTCTATTTTCTACCCGTGTCCTCTAATTTATTATCACTCTTTATCCTTTTCCTGTGTTTTTCGCATTCGTAAGTTTGCGATTTATTAACAGTTACTATTTTCCCATTCAAACTTTGCCGTTTTCCGTTTTCTCATATTAAAACGCATGTCGATTACCTAAAACGTGTTCAGTCCCTTGCTTACTATTACTTACTTAGTCGTTCCCCTTCTAACGTGAGGTGTAGAGGTTTGGAAGAGAGAGCCGCCAGGACCATTCTATCAGCTGTCCTTTCTGTGCCTGGCCTTGGTTTCCATTCTAGTCCCTCGGTTCCTTCAAACAGATTGTCGCAATGTTGTCCTCCCAGCGGACCTTTGGGTTCGTCCTGTGGGTCTGGATATCCCTGGCTTCTTTGTGTCCCATCATGCTAGTTCGGGGTTAGACGATCTTCCTCCCCATTCTGCAGACATGGCCAAACCATCTTAGTTGGGACTTGTTATATTGGGTCCTGCTGCGGATGGGATATTAGGCATGACGGATCGTCTGGTTGCGGACCATGTCTCTTCTCTTGGTTCTTCAAACCAACTTTCCTCCGATATCCTCATTTTCTGAGGTTTGTATCTGGCTTTTGTGGGTTTGTAGTCATTGCCCCCGACTCGCATCCATATGTCAAGACTGGGACATAGGTGGAGCGGTATACAGCCATCTTCGTTTTCTTACCAACCTCTTTCTTGCTGAGGAATCCACGATTTATGGCCTGAAAAAGTCTCCCAGCCGCTGCTTTTCGAGTGGCCAACTCTTCTATGATGCCTCCCGTTTCGGGTCTATAATAGCTCCGCGATATTTTAAAGTGGTCGACCTGCTCCAGGACCTGTTCCTCCCAACTTAATCTGATGTTTTCTTTCTTCTCGTGATATCACCATGGATTTTGTTTTAGAGCTGCTTATGACCATCCCTCTCTTCTCCAGCTCTTCCTTCCAGACTTGCAGGTTGGATTGGAGATGTGCCTCTGATTTAGCAATCAGGGCAACATCATCAGCAAATGCCAGCTTCGAAATATAGACCTGTCTCATCTTCCAGTACCCCACTGAATACTTTCTTGTTCTCTCCTTACATGCCTTGATGACATCGTCCATGAGGAGTATGAAAAGATAAGGTGACAGGATATCCCCTTGTCTTACACCAGTGGTGGTCCTGAACTCTTCTGACTTATGGTTTGCTGTCCTCACATAATTTCTGCAAGACTTGTAGAAGCTCTGTATAGCATGAATCAGAGGTGCTGGAATATTCTTCCTGGCCAAACAGTCCCAAAGTTTGCATTAGAGGCGTTTATTTAGATTGAACACATATTGCAGCTTGGAATTCCATAAGCCCTCAGTATTTTTCATAAACTGTCCCTATGTATGCTGTCCAAAGCCTTTTCAAAATCAACGAAATTACAGGGTAATCGCTGTCTTTGCCATATCTGAGCCACTGCTCTATAATGTTTCCTGAGAGTGAATATATGATTCTACACATATTCAGTTTCTTTCTAAAATCCTGCTTGTTTCTTATAAAAACGCAGTAGACCACAACACTGAGGGAAAGCATTTAATTCATTAACCTACTGTTTATTGTATTTTTGATTTTGATATTCATAGATATTTGTTGTGTTGTAGTTTCTTTATGATAAATGAAATTTACATAAAACTTATTCACGTGTGTCCGGTCCATTCGTGGCCCAGTGTTTGCATATAACGTAAATATGTCGGTCGTCGGTGTGGCCGGGGTAATGTAGGGGGGGGGGCGTGTTTTCGAGTTATACTCTCTACCCTGGGGGGGTAATGGGGTCCCTGACCACTATATAATATATCACGAATGTTTAACATGGATATTCTCCATAGTGCTCATTGTTTGACGAGTATAAAATATACCAATTTCCTTTTATGCTAAAAATAAAATCTTCTTACACCGACTTGTTTCCCTCCTGTTTGACAGAAATTGGGTTGTAACAGTGTTTGTTAGTTGGCTGTTCATTAGTGGAACCCCTGAGGTTTGGTTGGACGTTGGTTCGCCTGTATCATGGCCAATTGGTCGCCTTTAGGGCACAGGCAAAGATAACCCACTAGAGACTCAGGGGATGTTATACGTTGTTTGAAGTGAAACTGCATGGGTGATCATGCGTGGATTGGTAAAATACCTATAGCTGGGGGTATGAAACATGGCGTATATCCATTATCGATTTCTGACCTTTTAACTGTAGCTTAGGATAGACACTCTATATATCCCTTCAAATACATAATATAAATATACACCCGTATGGTAAGTATAAATGATTTTATATACTATTCCTTGATTTCTCCCGAGTAGCCGAAAAAGTCCTTTGCATGTTACCACTGGCCTTTATCCTTTGTGCGTAGCATAGTTAGTACGTTTGCGACATGAGAAAACCATTAGAGAGCCCCATTCAAACTTTGCCATTTCGTTACGACTGATTTAATGAAACATCGTGTCTGTTATACCGATATACCGGAAGCTGACCCATGATTCCCTTGTCACAGAATACTTTGTATGGTGGATCCAATTACCTACCCCATACTCAAGTTTATCAGACAAACGCCTGAGCAGTGACAAGGCATTAGCCTAAAATATTTTTCGCAAATGCTTGTCACTAGAGTTATTTCGCAGGCTATCTCCCGGCGAAGTGTAAAATTGCCGCGACAAATATGCAGTGTTCGGGTCGTCTGGCCATTAGCATTTGACATGACGCTCACTGTTCGATTAGTATAACTTATGAGATTTATTATCCAACATGCTACGATCAATTTGATAATGTATGATATTATTGCCCCTCAGACCCGCGAGCCCACCGGTCAGATTGTTTTTATACGAGGTGTACGACGCCCCCCATTGGCAGTATTATGAGCAGCGTTTACGCATTTGTAATAGTAGGTGTAAGTCTTATAGTTGATGTGATATATATCGTTTTATCCATATTATTATAGTAGTAGATAGCCCGATTTATATGCTATGTGTTTTATAGGGTATGGATGATGTATGTGAACTTAGATTCAATATTAGTTGATTATATTCATGCAGTATTTATGACCTGGTTAGGGGGCTATAATATCTAGATATTATATTTATAATATATGATTGAATAGTCTTAGGGTGTGATTGGATATATTATGAGTATCTGATGATTGAGGTAAATATTAAGTATCTAAAAGGTGGATCTAATGAAATATCCATGTTACTTCGTTTTTTCATTGGATTGAATCATCCTCATTGTCACTGATGACCTTGCAAACTTTTCTTGAGGAAACAGTCGAATTAAAAATAACTCTGTTGAATATGCTGTTCTCTAGTTTGACTAGACTCCACTTGTTTGATAGATAAGACTCAGAGAGCCCTAACTTATAATGCATGACCAAACAAAATGTTGTATTGGGTGTAAGTTAATGAGTTGGAATTTAACTTGGGCTAACAATCAGACGAGACCACTATACCGTACCACCAGGTTATAGCATATCTAGACCCCTCATGAGTGTTGACCCCAAGATAAGAATAGATTCCTATTTCATGAGGGAATTCTGGATTTTATAGATAACTTAAGAAAGAAGAAGTTTAAACGTGAAAACAAAAGAGCTTTACCCTAGCGTTCAACATGGTAACAATACTTGAGTACCATAAGATGTGAGACTCTTTCAGTGGTCGTTGTGCTTTGTGTGGTCTTCTCCAAACAGTACATGGGGTAGGCCAACATTTTAACGGCGTATATGTACGCAGACATACCTCTGACGGAACGGATTCAACTCAGAAATCTTTACCACTGGGTTTTCAAGTAAAAAAATTGGTCAGACAAGGCTAGTGCCTGATGATGGATAGACAGCTTACCAGAAGTCCCACTAAAGTGTGTATCTTAAAGAATAGAAAAAAACTCACAAGCAGCCAGCCACATAGATGCCATTTCATATTGCCCTGACATTTGCATCAATGTACATGCTGCTTGTGTGGCGTGGAGATATTAGGAAGTGACCGCACGAAGCAATGCTGAACTTGTCAAACGCACATTGTGCAAGCATTTGACAGCAAGTGTTGGACTGGGGCGCTTATATGTTCTGCAAAAGAAAGTTGTCCTCCTAACCAAAAAGGGGTCCTTATCAAGGAAACCCAGTCGCTGTATGCGACACTGTGTGCCCGCAAGAAACCCAAACACTTGCGCAAGTTGGAAATAAGTGACATCTAACTTAAATCTGTAAAGAAAGAACAGATCCCTGAAGAGGACGCTCCCCGTACACGTTGAATGAAACCAATAATCTGCAGAGCTGGGTTATCAGACTTCATCCACAGATCTTAGCACAGCTATTAAAACACGCAGTGTGTACTACTTAAGGCCTTGCGCCAGACCCGCGCAACATAAACAAGCTCGTTAGTAGGTAAGGTTGTGTGAGTCAGGGGACCCTGATGAAAGAAACCCGCCGTGAAAGATAGACTCGAAGGTTTGTTCTTCGTTTGATTCACGCAACTTTGTTAACATGTCCGTTTTGCAAGATATTTGTTGCTAAACTTTATTTTTCACTTAGAATATTTATGCTATCATAAAAAGTCAGTTCTTAACCCTTCAAACAAGGGAGGGAAGGGAGGGGATATTATCTATTAGCACCACTAATATCATCATATGTAATCTGTGACTCTTTGGGCTATCGTCGGGTCTTCTCCTTAACGGGACCTGTGTGGGCCTAAACAATCGAGGGTAAGATCACTAACTGTGGCGGTCTTATCAATGTCTGGTGTAGATTTTCCTTGCTTTTTATTTTGATACTATTTGTATTATGCTGTGATTGTTTAATTTTATATGTTGTGATGGAGTTCTTTGTTAGTTGATTTTGTTTTTCGGCAACTGCCCTAAAACATTAATCAGAGTAGTGTATGGTCCAGCTCGTGCATAGATTTAATCCATATATATTACATTATCGTTACTAGTTTTCCCAACGTCTGTACGTCTAACTGTCGTCTTGCTATGTGCGTGCACGTTGTGAGTGGATAGAATCTATTATTTGTAATATATATATGTGTTTTAGACTGTCTGACTCCTCTGAAATCTGTCGTAGAAGATTAGGGTGAAAGAGAGGAAGTATCTTCATCGATTTAACAAGGAAGAGGACTCTTGTAATGCAGCATAATCTGTGAGATCCGGAGATAATTTAGCTTATTTCAGTAACAGATTTTAGTCCATCTATGATTTTTTTAATTTACACCTGCACTCAGGTGTCTGATGATTTTTTCATCTTCAACGTCAGTTACTGAGCAGCTCGACCTTTTTGATGCAGTGGGAAATGCGTCAAAAAATATGAACCACACACCTCGGTAAAAAAATTATAACTCGCTTTTCTGCTGTCAGTTTATCGAAAACCGCTTACAATAAAACATCTTTTAACATCTCGCCGATCTGCGGCTGCACGAAAACGGGGGGAAAACTGGATAGTAAATGCTTTTTTTTAACGATTTTGTCCCCCCGAAACCTGGGAGTACCTATAACGGCGTCGTTTGAATCTAGAGTATTCGGATAATATGTTCAACTTTACGGGATACTTAGTCTAACAATATGTTATAATTCCGGTACATGGGATCAACCAGTTGTAAAAAACGAGACGATTGAATTTTGTTAACGCACCAACACTACCAATACATTTGTTGTTGAAAAATACCCTTCTTCAGCCTGAGACTAGCGTACTCGACTTTTATCCCGGGTGGAATACGTGTTGTCTTGTATCCAATGTCGGGGGCATAGATTGCCAGCACTGTCGGCAAACTTACACTCTTTCAGGTTTTTCCATTTTCACTTGCCGAGCGGTAAAAATTCTGGAGTGTCCGTCTTCAAACGAGTTGGTTATCTTGAATAATGAGGGCGGGAATATCAGAACGGGGGGGGGGGGGGGGGCGTGAGATCGGTCCGACTTGTGTAAAAAAAGTTATATTTTGGACGATTGAACAGTGGACATAAACATGAAAATCTATTACAACCAAAAGGAAACTGACCATGATCAACCATAATCATAATTTGATACGTTGGATATGCCTTAGTGTCGCCCTGTAGCAAATATATATGGTTTAAAAAATCATATTTGCGTAGAGTCCTACCAAGTAGTTATAGCCAAGTTAACTTGGAGGAAAATACTATATGTCCTAAAGATACCTCGGACGATACAGACTGTTTGTTCTAATCGCTCGTGACAACATAAAATCGAATGGGGAAAAGGGGGGTCTGGGGGGAGGGAGC
>JAMPIV010007261.1:0-127507 GCA_024509875.1 Oreohelix idahoensis | reverse complement strand
AAAGTCGCCAACTGGCTATAAAAGTTGTGGTGCTTGGTTACCTGAATAGAGCTGAAGACACAGGGGTTGTTGTTCGGGACAGTTAATAGCTTCATGAGTTTCTATTTCCCATCTTGTCTACCTTTATCTGCAGCAGCTGATTATTGCTTTCAAGTGAGTCTCTTGGATACAGCAAACACTGACTTGCTTCTCATACAAGATGTTTTCCAGCTCTGTCTTTTTGCTGTATCCAGCCTGCTTGCTGTTCACTCCCTCTGCATTCCAGTGCATCATGACAAGTGGCACTCTGGGTTTCTCTTTTTCTGTTTTGTTTTTGGTCAGTAGTTCTCCTCCGCCGTCTGTTGACTCCACAAGACGGTCTAGAGGGTCCTCCAGTAGCTGAGGGTGGGCTCTGTCGAGGCTCAGAGCCCGGCACTGCACCTGCCTGGTGGAGCTCCACAGGGCGAGCACCAGAACGAGATTTATTTGACGGTGTACTCTCCATAGAAAAAAAAAAGCGAGTTGCATGATACTGTGGTTTCCGGTGCGCCTTCTGGCCCAGTATCTACGACTTTAGCACCTGTTCAACGGGAGAGTGGGCTCATCCCTAATCTGTTTATGTTCCCAGTAGTAGACTATTCGCAAGCAGCCTGGGGGTGTCACTGCTCTGCGCGGACCTTGTTTACCGAGGCGGCGTCCGAGCTCGTATGGTGAAAATATGGTTGCGTTATCTTCAAAATAGCCCTGTCTTTCCCGTGGCTTTTCTGCCATCCTGCAACTTTGAGTTAGGGAGTTCTGAGCTCCAGTCTCTTTCCCAGGCATTTTATCCTGGCCTGGCACGCATACAGAGGACCCCACTTCTGGTTCTAAGTTAGCAGTTGGGGATAGGTGGGGTAGCACACTGTGCATTCCCCGTCATCCAGGGGGCTCTCCAACTATGCAGAGCTTGCACAATGCTGTGCTCTGGTTCTGGGCTCTCCCAAGGAATCCTCACGTCCCGCACAGAGCCACTTCCCGATACCCACCACCTGCCAACCCTCCATTGTAGAAATCTCCTGCATGCGGCCATCCAGTCAAGAGCCAGTATTAAGTCTGGTACCCAAGTGATCCCCCCAAGCTCAGTGTGCAATGCTGGGTTCTCATCATGCTGCAACACAGGAGGGATTGTGATGCTCAGCCATCTCTCTCAATTCTGCACCGATAAGTGACATCGGGGACTTAACTTTGCCTCAGTACTGGGAGGCCCCCGTTTCCGGGTACACCACACACAGCCAATTGAGGCAACGGTCGCCATGGGCGTGATAGACGACAAACAGTGAAGAATGAGGCAAGAAAGCATTTAACCCATGAAGTGGGGGTGGATTGGTGCAGACCAGAGCATGTACCACTCGCCGGTGGGTTCTGCATCTACACCTATAGGGTTCCACCCACTCCTCAGCCCATTTAGTCTGGCCCCTCACCCAGGACCTGTCCGGCTTGGGTGACCCTGCCAGGAGTAAAACTCCCGCCGGCATAGCTCCCGGGATCATTGAGGCGCTCAAGCTCTCCAACCACGGCAAGGTAGGCTTACATGTGGAGAGGGTACAGCATGCCAAACTGTGGATATCAACAACAAGGTGCTTTACACTTTTTGTTCAAAGCATAACACGTCTTTCATAAACAACACACCCTTTTTCACATCTAAGTCAGGTGCGCCAAAAAAACTGCTATACAGAGATCAGGTACACACTTCTAAACAAGGGACCAGCTACCTAGCCAAAAATTTAAAGTTTCCTCAGAGGACACACCAGAAACACACACATTCATTCACCAGGGACACAAATTATACACTTAACTTAGTAAACCCAGGCACAACAGCTCATAACCATCAATCACCGTCCTCAGCTGACATTCAAGTATCTAGAAAAGCTACATTTAAGCCCACCTCCCACGCTAACCTTTATGACCAAATGTATCCGCCACTACCCACACAACAGTCCCGCCAGCTGCTAACTGCACAACAGACACCACTGGACAGATGGACAGATTGGACTACAAGTAACACCCATTCACTTAATCGCAACGCAGGAACTACAGCAAGAAAATGGGAGTTTTCTCACCCCGTCTCCACCCGCACAGAACGGAATTCTCACAGTTCATCCGTTTTACGGCAACTGACTCAATATAGTCCAGAAATATTAATGCAGGCTCTTCAGATGTCTATAAACGGCTCTACATAACAAGATTAAAACCAAGCAACTTAAAACTGTTTTTTTTAAACAAGTTTGCAGTGTAACATTCGACCTGACACGTTCTCTTCGGAAGCACTTTAGTGACCTTTGTCCTGAGATAAAAGACATAGCTGAGTATCAGCGTAGAACTTTTAACTGTCACTTTTGGATGTTAATAATTTTTTTTATTACATTGTCTGTTTAAACATTTCTTTCTGTTCGTCAGAGCAGGGCATATCTAAATTTGTTTCCGATTTAGTAATAACTATCGTATTAATACTATTGTTTTCTTATTATTATTATCTCTGTGCTTATTCCTCTCATTCCTACGCTCACCATTCTCTTTTACATCTTTTTTACATCTTTTATACATCTGCACCTTCGTTTTTTCATATTGAGGAAAATTAGGAAATCCTCACAAAACTAACTAGCTAAGTCACAGCGTGGACCTTTAACTGTCCCGAAAAGATTAATTCTCTACATTGACTGTGGTTGAAGTAAAAATATTCCTTTTTGTTCGGAACAGACTGTATTTTAAGATAAAAACCACACTTTTTGCAGAGATTAAGATACTGTAAACAGTGTCCATGGACTCTAGCAGTGCATATTTTATTACTTGTCTACAATTTTGTATAAACCATTGTGTACCAATTTTATTGCTTCTTACTCATTCCTACTCCCCTCATTATTTCTTTCCTATTGACTATTATCATGTCCGAGTGCAAAAACTCTAATCAAAATATAGGCAATACCACTAATTCATGGCTTAAACTATCCGGGCTTACCACTTACCATTTACTATTTACCACCTGCTAGGTAAGCTTTCTGAAGTCTCCACCTCCCTCCAACAAAACTTCCACATATTTGGTTTTTCTGAAACCCGTCTCAATGACAAAATTACAGATGACGAAATTAGGATTAATGGATTTACCACCATTCGCAGGGATCCTAACAGACAACATGAAACAGGGCTAGTCATATACATCTCAACATCTCTTCAGTACAGACGCCGTGATGATCTAGAACATACTGGCATTGAATGTTTATGGCTGGAAATAAAACTCCCCAACCTGACCCCCGTTTTAATTGGTTACCTGTACCGAAACCCTAGCTCTTCTACTGTATGGTTTGACACATTCTCACGAATGATGGACAACGTTTGGGCTTCTTCGAAGGAAATTATTCTACTGGGGGATTTCAATATTGACCTTCACAAACCGAACAACACGTGGATTGATATCACCATCTCATACAACCTCATACAGTTAATCAATCAACCCACGAGAGTAACAGACTCATCATCTACACTAATTGATCATATCTATATGACCTGCCCAGAAAACATTATAGAATGCACAGTCCCACAGACATCATTAAGTGACCACTATCCTATTTGCTGTACCTGGATGAGAAAGGGGTTTAAAGCACCTAAAACGGAACACATCACAGTCCATTACAGGAATTTCAAAAACTTTAACATTCAATTATTCCTACAAGACCTACAAATATCCCCTCTCTCATACGTGTACCAACTTCCGCATCCAGAAGAAGCCATAACATACTGGACACAAACTTTCAACAACGTATTCGACAAACATGTTCCTATAAAGCAGGTTCGGGTCAAAAACATCAGAAAGACCCCATGGATAACAAACGAAATACTATCAACAATGAGAGAGCAGGACGAAGCACATAATCTCAAAGATTTCAGCAGGTATCGGCTGCTTAGAAACAAAGTACAATACCTCATTCGTCAGGAAAAGAAACTACATTTCAGAAAGATGATTCAAGACATAGCAAACAGCAAAGAAGTCTGGGCAGCCATTAGAACACTAACACACAAATCAAAGTCACTAAACTCTTTACCAAAAAGCTGCTCCCTCACGGCAACTCATTTTAGCAACCACTTCAAAACAGAAATTAGCCTTCTCAAGTCGACACTAAAGCCAATGGACTGCAATATTAGTAAATTGACAGCCTTCTGCAACACTGAACACACCACAACAGATCTAAGACATATTCCTTTTCTAACAGTACATGAAGTTCTCAAATATATCTTGGCATTAAAAAAACAACAATTCATCTGGGCTTGATGGTATCAGCAATAAGATTCTACGTTACGCTGCGCCCATCATTTGCGACTCCTTAACCTATGTATACAACCAATGTATTGCACACAACTACTTCCCCACAGCATTTAAATCTGCCAAAGTGTACCCCCTCTATAAATCTGGCTCACATAGCGATCCCAACAGCTACAGACCAATATCCCTTCTATCATCTCTTTCAAAACCACTAGAGAAACACATTTACAACACCACATTTCAACACTTAACAACAAACAAACTGCTCATTGATAGCCAGTCAGGTTTCAGACCCAAACATTCCTGTCACACAGCGCTCACCAAAATGGCAGACAACTGGCTGTCGAACATCAATGATGGAAAATTATGTGGTGCTGTTTTTGTCGACTTCAAGAAAGCATTTGACATGATTGACCACACTATCTTGGTTCAAAAGTTGGAAACCCTCAGAATAGGCTCTAATCCACTAAACATCATCAAATCATTCCTGGCAGATCGACAACAGTTAGTGCTTCACAACAACTCGGCATCAGATTTCTCGAAGGTAGTTACAGGAGTATCGCAGGGCTCTATTCTTGGGCCCCTACTCTTCGCAATGTTCATCAACGACCTGCCACTACATCTAAAATATTCAACTTGTGACCTCTTTGCAGATGATTGTACTATCTACCCTAGTGACAATGACTGCGTGGCACTTGAAATGACTCTTCAAAGCGATGTAGACAATCTAACAAAATGGAGTAATATGAATCGTATGCCAGTAAACACAACAAAAACAAAATCTATGTTGATTACCACTAGACAGAAACTCCTAAGCTGCACCAAAAGATCGCTACAGCTAC
This sequence comes from Oreohelix idahoensis, assembly GCA_024509875.1. Lineage (NCBI taxonomy): Eukaryota > Metazoa > Mollusca > Gastropoda > Stylommatophora > Oreohelicidae > Oreohelix > Oreohelix idahoensis. The sequence goes on along the minus strand of JAMPIV010007261.1, from coordinate 122,392 downwards.
ACGCGGAATCAATACAAATTGAACATGTAACAGAACACAAAGTTCTGGGGATCACGATTGACCAGCACTTAACGTGGAACTCCCATGTACGGAATTTAACCAAACACATAGCACAAAAGACGTACCAGCTAGCCAAAATAAAACACTTCTTAGACGCAGACACTAGACTATTGTTCTACACCTCACATATACAGACACATCTAGATTACTGCTCTACACTATGGGATTGTTGCCCTGCTTCAACCTCGAAGAGACTGCACTCCCTGCAAAAGAGAGCAGTGCGTCTGATCACCGATAATCGCACGACACCACACACAAGGACAGGAAAAGAACCCAAAATACTGTCGCTAAAAAAACGTCTTCTCTACAACAAAGCCAAGCTGACTCACACAATTCTATCTAACAATACCCCGTCATACCTAAGATCATTGTTTCAAACCAGTAGAAGGGAGGGACAACGATTACATCAGTTACGTCTGCCCAAACCTAGGATCGACCTGTTCAAAAAGAGTCTAGCCTAATCTGGTGCCTACTTATGGAACAGCCTTCCACACCACCTAAAAAGCCTACCTACACAATATTCTTTTAACAAAGCACTTTTCAAACACTTCCTCAACACTGATTATCTACCCCCATAGAAACAGTATTTTCCTGTCAACATCTCATCCATAGGTCAACATTTCTTTTCCTCTTCCGCTAATTTTTGTGTGTGAATATTTTGTTTTATATCCATGTAATATCATTATTATATTCACTTTAAAATATTATTATATAATGTAATGTATGTGTGAATGTACTCACATAATACTGTACTTTAGAAATGTGAGTCGTGAGAATGTACCCGCATACCAAAAATACAGATTAATTGTAGACGGATTGACCGCATGAGTGAGTGTCGGTATACAGAATTTATTTATTTTTATTTATTGTTTTATTTATTTTATTTTATTATTACTTTTTCCCCCCATTTACTAGCTTGTTTGTTTCAAAAAACAAAAAAAAAACCCTATTCATTTTTTTATCATTATGATTGCATACTGTAAATGAATGCTGTTATGGTAACTTTATAATGTTGCATGCCTTTAAATTAATGTTTAAAGCATCATGTGGGAATGAAAGGATATAGTATGCAAGATTAATGAGAGTGGAAGGGCAGAATGTTAGACGGGCCTGCGCGCCCAATTCTTTACCCTTCGAAAATAAAGTTCGTTCGTTCGTTCGTTCCCATTTACTCTGAGCAGTAGACTACAAAATCTTAAAAGAACACATAAAGGAAATAGGCTGTAGAAGTGTAATGTCTGTGGTGCTACATTTACTGAGCGGGAAGTCTACAAAGACATGAAAGAATACATTCAGGAAATAAACCTTACACGTGTGATGTTTGTGGTGCAGCATTTACTCACAGCAGTATTCTACAAAATCATAAAAGAATACATACAGGAGAGGAACTTTACAATTATGATGTTTGTGATGCAGCATTTACTTAGGTAGGTCACCTAGAAAGACATAAAAGCATACATTCAGGAGAGAAGCTTTACAAGTGTGATGTTTGTGGTGTAGCATTTACTAGAATAGGTCACCTAATAAGACATAAAAGAATACATACAGGAAATAAACCTTACAAGATTGATGTCTGTGGTGCTGCATTTACTGAGAGTGGTAGTCTACAAAGACATAAAAGTATACATAGCTTAGTGTGAGTGATAGTGCTGCTGCTGCTTGCAGTGATTTAATCAATCAGTCTCACCAGATAATCATCATCTCATCTCAACCCATAACCCATCATGGGTCATAGGGGTGCCATGATGGAAGCATCAGCAGACTGGGTCCTCCACTGCTCTCTATCCTCAGCAATGCGTACAAGTGTGAAAAAACCGTGCCCTGCCCATTCTTTGATGTTATCAGCCCAGGATTTTCTTTGCCTTCCTCTTCTCCATTTGCCTTCGACTGTTCCCTGGAGAATCATTTTCAAAAGGGAGCCATGACGAGTTACATGCCCAAACCAGGCGAGTTTTCAACGTTTTACTACTGACAAAAGCAGTTCTTGGTGGCTTGCATATGTTTTTTTTCTCTCTAACAGACATTTGTTTTGTGCTCTTTATAGCAAATGCGCACAATTCTTCTATAACATTTATACTCAAAAGCCTGAATCCTTTGCTCCGTATCTGCAGTGAGTGTCCAGCCCTCACACCCATACAAGAGAATAGGTAATACAAGTGATTTGTATAATTTGATCTTCACAGGAAAACTGATGTTACTTTTCCAGATCACATTCAGCCTTGTCATGGCAGCTGAGGCCATCTCAAGTCTTGTCTTGATTTCTTTACTTGATCTTCCATCACTAGATATATCAAAATAAAAATACAAAAAGCAAGAGGAGCTTTTGTTGCATTGGGAAATATATGAAGATCAAGAGAAATCGGATCCAACACGAAAATAGGAATCTTCAACTCAAATGTGAAGTCAGTCCTATTGTATGGCTCTGAGACATGGAGAACAACAAAGACAACAACCAAAAAGCTACAGACTTTCATAAATGGGTGCTTGCATAGAATAGAGGGATTAAAATGGTATGACAAGGTTACCAACGTGGAACTGATGACAAGAACTAGACAAGTGCCAGTGGAACAAGAGATGAGAAGAACACAATGGTGATGGATAGGACACACACTGAGGAAACCTGTTGATAGCATTGAAAGGCAGTCCTTGTTCTGGAACCCCCAGGGCAAGGGAGACCGAGGTAGACCAAGAAGCACATGGAGAAGAGAGCTGGAAACAGAGATGAAGATGATAAGGAGAATTTGGAAAGAACGTGAGATGATGGCACGTGACAGGAGGACTTGGCAGGTGTTTGTTGAAGGCCTATGCTCCTGTGGGAGTGGAGGGTTATGAATGAATTATGAATGAATGGTAGAATTTGATGTAATGTCTATCAAATTTTTTGTGTATAATTATAGTTGCATCATTATTGTCAAACAGTTGCTGTGGTATTTTCCTAGCAACTCGTTTCTATTGTAATTTTTTCAGCATGTTATTATTGATTATTTGCAGATGGCATGTGTCCACACTTATGTAATAGATTTTGCCCACACATGTAATTTTAGGTTTTGGATGGTTGTGTTCCTGATATCTACTGCCCATCCAGTGAAAAACTATTTTTCACTTGGAGAGGGAGGGGTGGATGTCATGACCTGTTTGAGTTGAAGTGAGTGAATGTTAAGTTTGACTGTCGGCATGAATGTATTAGTAGCAGTAAGCACTGATGTTAAGTTCATGGGCATGACTGAGTTGTTGTGAACGAAGTGGTGGTGAAGACTGGTCAGTTGTGAAAAAGGGTGAAATGTAGTAAGGCATGAGAGAGAGAGGGAGAGATTGGAGAGTAGAAATTACGTGGAGAGAGAAGGAGAATTGGATGAAGGAAAGTAGACAGTAGAAAGTAGATTGAGATATAGTGAAATTCTTACCATTGGATGATGTTTCAATTATGAACATGATAGATTGTGCTTTTCTTATGATTAATATGATTCATAGCAAAAGTGGCAGTCTGCCTGTGTTATTGCTCTTATGCTAAAGTTTTGTAATATAAAGTCGTCGGATATTTTGCTTACGTATTTGAGTTCATTGAGTTAATATTATCTGTGAATAATGAGCAATGTTTGTCACTCCATGTGTAATGCAATATATATTTGTCAATGTGCACACACAGGTATGCACTTTACACCTATATATATATATATATATATATATATATATATATATATATATATATATATATATATATATATATATATATATATATATATACGTATATAAAGTTAGAGAGTGATGCTTCTGCAGTGGACATTGGTGCGTGTCTTATGCAGGAACAAGATGGGTTTCTGCATCCTGTCATGTCTTCTTCTTCTTTCATCCTTAGCCAAAGACCGACCAAGCAGTCAGTGGCCATTCCGCCTTGCGGCGTCTTAGGGCAAGAAGAAATTATCCGTTGTTCCGTTACGCCTAAAGGCGTTTGTTGGTACAACAGAATATTAATTGTTTTTTCCATAATCAATGCGACAGGCAAGCGGTTGATCAAACCGCTGTGCCCCGAACTTGCCCTCGTGTGTATCCTGTCATGTATGTCAGTAGAAATTTGCTTCTGGCTGAAACATGATATGCCACTATAAAGAGAGAGAGAGTATTTAGCTATTATTTGGGCTGTTTCCAAACTCTTTTGGTATTTTTTAGGATCTCCTTTTGTGCTGGACATGTACCATTTTCCACTGACTTTTCTTAAGTCATCTAGATCATCAAATTTGCATTTGACAAGGGGGTCGTGGTTGCTACAACAGTAAAACGTTGTAACCGTCCCAGTGTTTCTTACTTACTTGTAGAACTGGGCACGGCACAATTTAGGGTAACATGTAGCCGTGCGGGGTGTTTTATATTATGTGTTACTAGAGAGTGAGTTGTATGACTGGCTTGAAGTCCGCCAGAGGTCTTGATTCCTCTCCTCTATTTGGGAGCCAGCTTCATTTGTTTGTTTTAAGTCCTTCAAAGAAGATGTTATATTATTTGCTAGTCCCAGAGAGTCTTCTGTATTCTAGATATAAGTCAATCATTCTATAAGTTCAGTCGCTACTCCAAAACGTACATGAACAATCAACAGCCTTGAAGCTTTCATTTTTCTTTATTTGACTTTCTTCAACATCAAGAAAATGCAGATCATCAATGAATTTGAACATATTTACAGTCAAAGTTATGCATGCATCAGGTAAAGGTTAGCAAATTCTTGTTAGTACAATATATGGGTTTACTCAGATTTATTGCCTTGATATGCCACATGTTCCTTATTTTTCCTCTTTAATCTCATTCACCTTGTTAAAATCTAAGGTTTTCTTTATTTCCTTTTCCATAGGTTTTTCTGCTTCACATGCTTTTTGTTTTCTCTTTTCTTAGATTGTCCATAATGTATGACAAGGCTTGGGGAAGAATCTGATCCTTACTGTAGGTAGAATCTAGCTGCAAAATGTTATAAAAAACGTGATGGACATACTCACTCTTGTATGAAATAACACCATGAACTGAAACGTAGAATTTACACATGCTGTTCTACAAAATATCCATTGTTTGAATGCTTATAAAAACTATTTGATCCCTTGAATAGAAACACATCTTGAAAATACCGCTCTACTAGTTTAGGACTGGCTCTTCAGAAACACAACCGCTTCCATGAAAAACTATTTCTGACTAGCCTTTGCTGGGAACCTACGCCGGAGACAGTGTGCATCACCAGCTCAATTCAGCCTGATCATTGGTTGGGAATCTCACGTGTCCCAGCCAAAACTAACCTATTTGTTTCTATGTCGTTATTTTGATTTATAGTCTGTTTCTATTTTTAAATGTTAGTTTACGTTATTTTATGCTTTTAGCTTTTACTTTGGTGTGGTCTTCATGGCACCCGTGATCAACCTAAGCGCTTGATTTTGTACTTTATCTAAGGCTTGTAGGTGTGATTTGGCTGCTGTAGATTTTGAAAAGTTGCTTTTATTAAACGGGTGTTTTTTTTTAACCACCCTTTCCATTGTAGTATCTCATACCTGTACATGATTATTGTTTTGCCAACTGTATTCTGCCTGATTTTTGTATAAGATATTCTGATGATATGTTGTGTATCCAGTACAGGTTTATATAATATATATTCTACAGTATGGTGTGTTACCTGGGCCCAAAAGGGGAGCACAGAATAGTAACACTGTTCCTTGCCATGCATGTCATAGAAAGCGACTAAGGATGGTTGGGCATGGGGCTGGTTAACCCATCCTGTAAAAAATTTAAACCACAAAAAACTTCAACAAACATGGACAAGTCAATTAAGAAAAATAAAACACAGCCATCCAAGACAGGGGAAGGTTCTCTCACAGGGAGGCGTATGATGCAACACAGAGAAAGCCGAAAGGAGTCTGTGTTACTGACTAACCCTCTTTCTTCCAGATCTGGCACCTGGAATGTTCGGACATTAAACGAACAAGAGAAAGTGGCCAAGTAGCAGCAGAAATGAGGGAATATAAAATCGAGGTTGTGGGACTGTGTGAAACAAAGTGGAAGGGGGTAGATAAGAAGAAACTCATCATAGGTGAATTGGTGCTGTACTCAGGACATGAAGATGAAATTTCACACCACAGTGCAGGGGTAGCTCATATGTTATCTAAAGAAGCACAGAAAGCACTCATTGAATGGGAAGCCGTTGGACCCAGAATAATAACAGCTACTTTTAAAACAGCTAAAAAGAAAATAAATGTAAATGTCATCCAATGTTATGCACCAACTAATGACAAAGAAGAGTCTGTGAAAGAAGCATTTTATACTAGACTACAGGAAATTATGTAAAAAGAAGAGACATCACAATTTTGATGGGTGACATGAATGCATAGATAGGTAAAGTTTTGAAGAAGTCAAGGGAAAACATGGGCTAGGAATAATGAATGAAAATGGGGAACTATTCTCAAACTTCTGTGCTTCAAATCAACTGGCTATAGGAGGAAGCATGTTTCCACATAAGAGATTACACAAGGCAACATGGATATCACCAGACCATAGAACAGAAAATCAGATTGATCATATATGCATAAACAAGAAGTTTAGATCATCATTGCAGGATGTAAAGGTATATAGAGGAGCAGATGTGGCATCAGATCACTACCTTCTGATAGCCAAAGTAAAAATGAAACTCAAGAGATATGCAACAATGCAAAATTATAGACAACAATTTAATGTAGGACATCTAAGAAATCAAGAAACAAATTTGCGGTCACAATATCCAACAAATTCCAAGTGCTCCAACAGCTGGAAGATGTAGAGAATACAGAAGACTATTGGCAGCAAATCAAAATGTATGGAATGAGACATGTGAAGAAATACTGGGGAAAAGGGAACGACAACAAAAAGCATGGATAACAACAGAAACCATCAATAACATAAAAGACAGAAAAAAAAACAAGAAAGCAGATTTAAACACAAGCAAAACCAGAAATTCCAAAGCCAAGGCTCAAGAAGTGTACACAGAAGCAAACAAAGAAGTAAAAAGAAGTATCAAAAGAGACAAGAGGAAGTATATTGAGGAGTTGGCAAGAGAGGCAGAAGATGCTGCAGCCAAAGGAAATATGAGAGAACTGTATAACAGCACAAACAAGCTAACAGGGAAGTACAAGCAAACAAGTTGCCTCATAAAAAACAAGAATTGAAAACTGCTCAGAAATATACAAGAGCAAATGAAGAGGTGGACATAATATTTTGAGAACCTTTTCAATAGACCAGCTCACAAAACACCCACGTACATCCAGCCAGCAGAAGAAGAGCTACAAATTAACGGTGAATGACCAACAAAGGAAAAAATAAAGATAGCCATAAAGCTTCTAAGAGATGGAAAAGTGTCTGGACTTGATGGATTCCAGCAGAGGCCATCAATGCAGATATCGACACGGCTACAGAGATGTTACGAGGGAAGGTCAAAAAGTAATGCCTCCTATTTTTTATGTATGTAAATACTGCATCGGTGTGAAATTTGTAAATTTAGCAGGATTCCTCAAACACTCTTCTGCACTGTATAGAATTACCAACCTGTTTCAGTAACAGGTGGCACCACTGTAACAGTTTAAAAATGGCTGCCAAAGACGTTCGGTTATAACAACGTTATGTCATAGAATTCCTCGATGCTGAAGGCGAGACCCCAATTCGCATCCACGAACGTTTGAAGAATGTTTATGGAGATTCAACAGTGGATGTTAGCACTGTCCAACGTTGGGTACATCATTGTGAGGAAGCTGAAGTAGGTCAATCCTCAATGGCTGACGCAAAGCGGACTGGCCGTCCTTCTACCGCAGTAACTCCACACAACATTTATCGAGTTGATGGCATCATTCGTGGTGACCGTCGGGTAACACTGGATGAACTTTCTTCCATGTTGTCCATAAGTAAAGGCAGTGTCCAGAACATCATTAAAGACCTGGGTTATTCAAAAGTTTGTGCTCGGTGAGTACCCAGAATGTTGACAGACAGACATAAAGAAACAAGGAAAACCATAGCCATCAACCTCCTATACCGTTACGAAACTGAAGGAGAAGAGTTTTTATCGAATATTGTGACAGGTGATGAGACTTGGGGTTCATTTTTTTTTAACCAGAATTTAAGAGGCAGTCAATGGAATGGCATCACACAACATCGCTGACAAGAAAGAAGTTCAAAAGTTCACAATCTGTAGTGAAAGTTATGGCCTCCGTGTTTTGGGATGAGAAGGGTGTGATTCTTTTCTACTTCTTGGAACAGGGAAACACGGTGAATGCAGACCGTTACATTGAAACTTTGAAGAAGCTTAGAGGTTGTCTTCGACGACATTACCCATTAAAAGATCAGAGAACTGCACTACTGTTGCACGATAATGCCACGCCACACACTGCTAAACGCACCATTGATGCGATTGCAGAATTTGGCTTGACATTATTACCACATCCCCCTTACAGTCACGATCTTGCACCTTCTGACTTCCATCTGTTTGGATCACTGAAAGAAGATCTTTGCGGACATCACTCTGAGGACACCGAGTCCCTTAAACGCGCCGTACGCCAGTGGTTTAGGAAAAAGGACACAAATTGTTACCGTGCGGGGATACATGCCCTTGTGAGAAGATGGAAAAAAACTTTAACAAATAACGGAGACTACATTGAGAAATAAATTTTTTAAGTTTAGACTTGGGGCTACATTTCAATGTGAGTTTTATCTGTTTTCTTGCCTATTGAATGAAATTAAAAATTACGAGGCATTACTTTTTGACCGTCCCTCGTATATAAATTACTTGGTAAAGTCTGGGAAAAGGAAGAAATACCAGCAGAATAGAAGGGAGGATATCTGGTTAAGTTTCCTAAGAAGGGAAATCTACAAGAGTGCACAAATTATAAAGGAATAATGTTACTATCAGTGCCAGGAAAAGTATTAAACAGGATTATCCTTGAGAGATTAAGAGTCCATAGACAAGAAACTGAGAGATGAACAAGCAGGTTTTCGACAAAACAGATCCTGTACAGACCAGATAGCCACTTTGAGAATAATAGTTGAACAAAGTCTGGAATGGAATTCACCACTATACATCAGATTTGTGGACTACGAAAAGGCATTTGACAGTGTAGAGTCCAAAGAATCACATTGGAAATTGATGAGGCATTATGGAGTTCCCCTGAAGATTATTAATTTAATAAAGAAAACATATGAAGATATTAACGCCGTCTGCTAAAGGTTACCAGACGTGCAATTGTAAAGGTTAAGACATTGAATATATTGCGATAGATGTTTCAATTACTGAACGCTTCATACACGATCGATTATGACGTGTATAGCGTTGTTTAGGACACAGTCGGTAACTAAGAAACGTGACCCTTTGTTACTTGACCGCCAAGCTGAATAGCTGCGTTTTTCTAACCTTCCAATTCAATGGCATGATATAGCCATTTATATGTGTATTTTTGATGGACCAGGGTCAGTCCTAGAACTCAATATGAGAGGGAAATATATGGAGGTTAGTATTTAACTAGAATTCTCAGAAGGAGAAGAATAATCGTCAAATTCGTATGAATATATTCAGACTCGCAGTCTCACTGTCGGCAGGTAGCCATGTCTATCTGCTCGTGCATATAGCTGTGACGTTCTGACGACAATACTGCATTGTATCCTCATAACGGACATTGACACATAACCAGCAGTCTACGTTGTTGATTAATTTATGCATTACTTATATGGACTTACGCTCTACCCCTATTGGAATTGATCATCATGTATGTATCACTGTGAATAAATGTATGGACTCAATGAACCGACTTATCACGTCAATGGAATTACAAGTTCAATATAATTGCAACTTTCAAATGTTTGCCCACACGTTTTTTCTACCCCACCCCGCATTCGCGTAAAGCAACACCAATTGACACGATGAAAATCTTGAATGAAACCATATAAGAACTCAACTAACATGGCCAGAATTTATAACCACTTTATTGACATTATATGGAACATTGTTGTCAAATTGAATGTTCCAGAACAACAGAGAAGATCGCCTTCAACAGATGGTGTCCATTGATTGGGGATCGAAATAAAAAAAAAAAAATTCGGAAATTAACAATTGTTTACATTTGAAGGACGATCACATGATGTGCTGAATTATGACCTATGACGCATAGTTACCACAAGAGGTCAACCTTACGTCACCAAAGTTCGTGTACATGCCATACAAGTTGACAGCAGCAAGCCTAGTTTCTACGGAGGAAAAAAATAACAAAGTCAACGAATAAACCCTGTATATGCATCAAGAGCAAACAGTCAGACATACTTCTACACCGTTGGTGCATACCGTCATCGACAGGAGTCCGAACTGAGCACAAAAGATAAGTCATTTAAGTGTGACCTTTGTCGGTCGATAAATAACAGTGCTGAGTCCATTTTGCTTTGATCAGGCATGTCTATGTATTTTCATGTATATATGTTAAATTTGTTTTCCATCGTATGTATTTGTTACTAATCGTGGGCCGGTTGGAGGGAACTGAAATCTCTGGGGAATGTCGCGAACAGCTGACCACCTAGATTTCAGTCGTTCTTAGGGAACTTAAACGATTGCATTTTTGGAAGCCCCACTGAGGTTTGCCATTGGACGACCTGTCCAAATTTGCTACCGTTTGACGATTTGTGTTAGCTGTACTGTCCCGTAGATAACTGGTGTATTTTATTCGTACTCAGTTAATAATTTTATTCAGTTCTGTACCATGTTCGTTACTATTCGTCCAGTCTCCTCTGACTATCATTTATTTTATGATTGTTAAATTTTCGTCCGTTATGAGTCCTGTGACGTCATCATTTTTCGCAGTCATTTTTTTTTTGTGTGTACTTTGAATATTCAGTTGACCTCGGGTCAGACCTTGACCCTTCATTTGGTCTGTGACATTTCCGCTTGTTTTATTTAGTTCATAAATTCATTTTTAATTGTGAAAATGTCTTGTTTGCGTCTTAACATTGTTTGTACCCTTTAGTTGCATCATTGTTTTGTTTGTCCTCATAATATATATTAATACTACATTAATAATATGATATTATATGCAATAATACACTTGTAATTTAATTTAATTAATTTTTTTCTGATAATTAAGGTTAATATGGGACATTGCATAATTATGCAGTGATAGTCCAAGAAAGTAGCACTACAATTTATAAGAGATGCCTAGGGCATAATAATATAATATATATATTGACAAAATAAAATAATCTTATAGCTACCTTTGAGGTAATAGACCCATTGTATATTATTTAATATACTTTTCTGGTACTAAGAGAGTGACTTAGTACATTGAACAATATAATTACTAGGAATTATACCCAACATTATTGGATATTGAGATTAATTGTGTGATATAATTACATTATATTTAACAGATATCATAACTATTTATGATATAGTATTATTTAGATACAATATTGTTACAAAATATTGTCTATTAGTTGAACTTAGACATTAAGTTCAGTACTATTGTGATTACTTATATTGAATATTTCTAAGTTGAGTAAGTATAATAATTACTCTGAAGCTACTATTGACTATTTTAATCAGTAATTATCAATAATTACTTACAGATAAAAGTCAAAATGCTTACTATAGACCATTTCGTTAAAATTGGTCGGGAATATGGTTATAAATCTCAAGAACTTCGTCAGTTTGCTGAATCAGAACTGGAAAAATATGAAAGAAAAGAAGAAGAGAAAAAAGCTGCATTAAAGAAAGAGGAAGAGGAACAAAAGGCTGCATTAAAGAAAGAGGAAGAGGAACAAAAGGCCGCATTAAAGAAAGAGGAAGCAGAACGTGAGATGAAGCAAATTGACAAGGAAAATAGATTGAGAGAGATTGCTCAACGTGAAAGAGAAGAGCAAAGAACAATCGCCAGACAGGAAGAAGAGAATAAATTGAAACGAGAGGAAATTATTTTACAACAAGAAATGGAATTGGCGCGTATTAAATTGGAGACAGCAAGATTACAAGCACAAAATGCTGATGCAAACCAGAATAATAATAACGCACAAAATGGATCATCATCCAGCCAAACTAAACATTTCTACAACTTTAAATTACCCACTCTCAACTTGAACGTGGACGACCTTTCATCGTTCCTGTCACGTTTTGAACAGACTTGCAAAACAAACCATTTGCCTGAAGAGTCATGGGTACTCAAGTTAAATGAATTCTTGGTTGGAGAACCATTGACAGCTTCTCAAAATGCTGACCCATCAATAGCAAATAACTACGGTGCTATTAAGTCCTTGCTTTTACGAAGGTTTCACCTGGACGAGGAACACTGTAGGTTGAAATTTAAGGGAATTTTACCTGAATCTCCAAAGGATTTTGCAGGATTCATTGCGAATATACGCAATACATTTAATAGATGGGTTGAACTGGCAGAAGTCAACAAATCATACGACAAATTAGTTGATTTACTACTACGGGATAAGGTATTATCTTCGGTTAGCCAGCCATTTTTTGCATATTTGCAGGAGCGTAAACCAGGTACCATGGATGAGTTAGAAAAAATTTCTTTAAACTACTGTTCGGCACATCCGAATGCAACCATTTCTAACTCCTCATTAAGAGAACCTCTACCTGTGGCGTCTAATATGGCCTACAATCACAATAACAAACAAAGACATCACAGTGTAGACAGAAGCAGGTTCCAAAGAAATCACAATGTTAACTTTCAGAAGGGACATAATAATGATTTCAACAATAAAAATGAGTTCAACAGAGGTAGATCACGAGATAGAAATTATTCACCTCAAACAAACTACCACAATGGTCAACATAACACTCATTATAATCGATCACATACTCCCAATAATAATAATAACTGGAATGGTAATAATCATGGCTCGAGACATCGAGATAATAGTTACTATAGAGGGCGACGAGATAATTTAACAATTATACTCGGAATCGATCTCATTCTCGGGGATCATCTCATTACAACCATAATACAGGGGCGGCAGTTACAAATAATACTACCCCTACAGCTCAGGTCCCACTTGACAATAATACAACACAGTCTTCTGCTGCATGTTTTGCTATTAATTATAATGTGGCAAATAGTTGCCAGCAATGCAATCTTATTTTTCAGAAGGCGAAAGAAACAGTGCTTAACTGCGGACATATTACACCAGAGGTAGGTCTTGCAGTCAACGATGGAACAGGCCTACTAATTTTTAACAGGGGATTAGTTAATGGATCCGTCGTCTCAGTGTTGAGGGATTCGGGATCCACAACGATTGGTGTACGACAGTCGCTGGTACATCCTAGCTGTGCAACGGGGGAATATGTCCGTTGCATGACTTTTGGTGGAACAATAGAGTTTTACCCCACAGCTATTATTCATGTTAACACTCCTTTTTTCACAGGGAACGTAAAAGTATGCATGCTTCAGAATCCAATTGCAGATCTGATGTTGGGACGCATCCATGGTAGTAAGGATTGTTCCCCACAGGAAATTATTGATTGGGAAAAAAAAAATTTGCATTCTTTTAGCAACGCTAACGCTGTTGTTGATATGGCTACACTTCGTGCCAACAACATAAATACATGTGGCACAGCAGTTTCCAACTTCACTCTCAGTACTATCCTGGAAATTGATGAAGATGATAGATCTATTGGACAACATACTAAGGATATAACTGATCCTAATAAAACTGTTGACGTTGTCAACATTGACAAAAACATTATGAGGAAGAATAATAGGTTAAATAATAATGCTGGACTTAAAAGGAAACATAAAGTTAACACAAATAATTATGATGAAAAAGTTTTTACTTTGCCCAGCAAGGACATGTCTACGACATGTAGGAAACTTAATACCTTTGGTGATGATAGGTATCATCCTCAGTCCAGTCAGGATGATACGACATCCAACAGAAAGACAATGTCGGCGTTGAAAAGGAATGTTAATTCTTTGACAAAGAATACATATCATCATTGTCCACTATTTCGTGACAATGATACTACATATATTGGGAAAAGTGCGTATTCTCGCACAGTGTTAGTGCGAAATCTGCCGCAGGATACTACCTGGCAGGCACTTAGAAATTTTTTTGATTATACAGCAAACGTTAAGTTTGTTCGCCTTCTGCCATCATGCAATGGGCAGAATAGACAGGCGATGGTTACATTTCGTAACAATCGAGACGCTCGTTGGGTAATCGAGCGTGATAATGGTGTTTATTTTCATCACCGTTATCTAAAGTTACAATTACTACCTGATTCTGCGCCACGCAGATAATGGTGTACGCTCACCCTTTTGTCTTATTTCTTGATGACTCAGCTCTAGTCAGTCATCATTTCTTTTCCTTATTGGTCATTTATTCTTATACGTCTTAGATATCAAGGGACACAAAAAGATATTTCATATTAACATGCTCAAGCAATTTCATACACGTCCTGAACACTTACAGTCAATTTTTCATGAACTAGATGACAACACAGTATCCACTTGTCATTATACTAACTTATCTGTCATCCAGGAAGAAGAATCTTCTTTTCCTGAGGTACAGTTACCGTTACCGGTACCAGTAGTTCAACCTACTGAATCTTGGCGGGATGTAACCATCTCTTCAACGGTTACACCGCAACAGCGTCTACAGATTGCTAATCTATTACAATCTTATCCAGATGTGTTGACCGACGTCCCGGGTCGCACATCGGCTATCAGTCATGACATTACTCTCAATGATGATACACCTATTCGTGTACATCCCTATTCTGTTCCTTTACATTTCCTTGCTAAAACTACTAAGGAACTTGAACAGATGTTGTCTCTGGGAATCATTGAGACTAGTAATTCGCCATTCTCTTCTCCATTAGTGATTGTCCGGAAGAAGGACAATAACATCAGACTATGTGTTGATTATAGAAAATTAAATGCTAAGACTATAGTTGACAGCGAACCACATCCACTTATTGACGACTTACTACCACGTCTATCCAACGCAACTATATTTAGTAAGATAGACTTAACTAAAGGTTATTGGCAGATACCACTGACCGAAAAGGCTAAGTACTACACCGCATTTTCCACTCCACAAGGTCTATACCAGTGGAATGTGATGCCTTTTGGGCTTGTTAATGCGCCAGCTACCTTCATTCGCCTGATGCGACAAATTTTATCAGGTAGACCAGACGTTATTACATATATTGACGACATATGCTTGTTTAGTTCGTCGTTTGAGGAACATGTTTCGGGACTTAGATATGTTTTTGACACTCTAAGGAATTATCATCTAACTGCTAAACCTACAAAGGTGCAAATCGCGTGTAATGAGATAACCTTTTTGGGACATATCATTGGATCGGGATATATCCGAACGTTACCTAGTACAGTCTCCAAAATTCTAAACATAGCAGTTCCTCAGACGAAGAAACAGGTCAGGAGTTTGTTAGGACTTGTTCAATATTACAGTAGATTCATACCAAACTTGTCATCCATCACGGCTGTATTGTCTTCATTGTTAAAAAAAGATATGCCGGTGAAGGTGACATGGACTGGTACATGCAATGAAACTTTCAACAAAATTATAAATTTGTTCTCGCATGAACCAATTTAAAGACTTCCCGATGCTTCCAAAAGATTTTTCTTACGAACAGATGCTAGTAACTACGGCATTGGTGCATGCCTGCTCCAGAACCATGATGGCATTCTACATCCTACGTTATACATTTCAAGAAAGCTGAAGCCGGCAGAAACAAAGTATTCAACAGTCGACAAGGAACTTTTATCTGTGATCTGGGCAATAACCAAACTTGAAAAGTTCTTGCTTGGTGCTCCCTTCACCATACAGACGGACCAACGTGCTGTAGCATCCTTGCGTCGATCGAATCATACAAGCCAGAAACTTGCCAGATATTCAATCATCCTACAGCCATTCGAGTTCTCCATTGAACACATACCTGGCACTGAAAATATTGTGGCAGATGCATTGTCACGTAATCCTATTGACGACGAATAATCAACATTGACACTCTTAAACTATTTCAATCAGCACTACATTGGATTGAACGAAGTATCAACTATAAAGGAACTAACCTTGCCTTCAATTTAAACTTTATATACACTATATGCATCACAGAATTGAACTACAAGACAATCAAGGTATATATACTGACATTCGAACTTCGTCTAATGTCCATACACGATATACGAATATCATTGATCAATCATGGAACAATATCTGACGACAAGTCGAACTTATTATCCTAGGTGCACTTAATTCTTGGATGCTAGGATAAATGACATTTCTTTCCAACGTAAACGTTTGAACATTTTTTGCCTAAAAGAATTCATCAGGATCAAGACTACGGATGGATCATCATATCCTATACTAATTAATTAGTTAACTTAACTTCTTAATTGAATTATTATCAATAAAATGAAATGTGAGAAAAAAATGAAATGAAAGAACAAAAAAAGAGAACGAAATACTAAAAGAAGAAATTATGAAAAGAGAAAATAAATCTCACACAAGTATTAGATTAATAATTTTTTTTTAATGTACCTATACATTATTTAGTTAGTTAAATTAGATAGTTATTATTCACTAACACTTAACACACACAATTAAGTTAAAACTTATATTCGAATTTCTTTCTATTTCTTCTCACTTATTTTGTCTTTTTCTTCTCTCATAACATCGCGTTACATTAGAACCTTAATAATTTAACTCTTAATTTAATTAATTAATTTAATTTTAATTAGTCAAATTAATTCCTATATGACATACTAATACGACAGACCTTACTTTAATTTAATTTTATCATTCACTATTAACATTGGACATTTATTTAGTTGATATAATAATATGTATAATATTGATATATAATGTGATTTATGTTAGATGACTATGACAAATAGTTAGTTGACACGACCGCAACACGGTTCTACTCAGAACATCGTCGGCCATATGTCACAATTGTGTTAAATTTTTTTGAAAAATTGTTAAGTCGGATAGATATTGAAAAAAAAAATCGATAGATTTTTTTTTCCCCGGTGTACAGGGAATTGTTACGGTATATGATATTAACGCCGTCTGCTAAAGGTTACCAGACGTGCAATTGTAAAGGTTAAGACATTTAATATATTGCGATAGATGTTTCAATTACTGAACGCTTCATACACGATCGATTATGACGTGTATAGCGTTGTTTAGGACACAGTCGGTAACTAAGAAACGCTACCCTTTGTTACTTGACCGCCAAGCTGAATAGCTGCGTTTTTCTAACCTTCCAATTCAATGGCATGATATAGC
Organism: Oreohelix idahoensis; assembly: GCA_024509875.1. Taxonomy (NCBI): domain Eukaryota; kingdom Metazoa; phylum Mollusca; class Gastropoda; order Stylommatophora; family Oreohelicidae; genus Oreohelix; species Oreohelix idahoensis. The sequence goes on along the minus strand of JAMPIV010007261.1, from coordinate 105,046 downwards.
CATTTATATGTGTATTTTTGATGGACCAGGGTCAGTCCTAGAACTCAATATGAGAGGGAAATATATGGAGGTTAGTATTTAACTAGAATTCTCAGAAGGAGAAGAATAATCGTCAAATTCGTATGAATATATTCAGACTCGCAGTCTCACTGTCGGCAGGTAGCCATGTCTATCTGCTCGTGCATATAGCTGTGACGTTCTGACGACAATACTGCATTGTATCCTCATAACGGACATTGACACATAACCAGCAGTCTACGTTGTTGATTAATTTATGCATTACTTATATGGACTTACGCTCTACCCCTATTGGAATTGATCATCATGTATGTATCACTGTGAATAAATGTATGGACTCAATGAACCGACTTATCACGTCAATGGAATTACAAGTTCAATATAATTGCAACTTTCAAATGTTTGCCCACACGTTTTTTCTACCCCACCCCGCATTCGCGTAAAGCAACACCAATTGACACGATGAAAATCTTGAATGAAACCATATAAGAACTCAACTAACATGGCCAGAATTTATAACCACTTTATTGACATTATATGGAACATTGTTGTCAAATTGAATGTTCCAGAACAACAGAGAAGATCGCAAAAGGGCAGTTAGTTTCTAGCCAGCGTTCCGAGTGGACAGACGTATTTATTCCCTTCCGCCAGCAAGTTGCTGTGCGGTTCTTGGCATGGAATACTAGTGAAAGATTGCCATATTCGGTTCTGGTGAATATTTATGTGTAATTCTGGAATAGTGTAGTGTCCAGTTGATATTATCTTCAGGCCGTAGATAATAAGTTGTCAATGAATTGAGTATTTCTTTGTCATAGATTTTTGGCCGCCATGAATAGCGATAATCAGTGCCGTGCTTGTACAATGTAGTCGTACGGTTATGTATGAGACTATTATATAACTTAATAGAGGCAAGTTTCTCTGGCATTAATATATTGTATTCCATAAGTTTGTTGGCCGTGTGAGGCTTTATTGTGTGTGCATTCATTATTAAAGGGAAGTACCTGTAGAAGGTGTTGATTTTCTTATGTCAGCCATTATGTTGTGGTCGTACTCCTAAGGAAGCAAGCCTATTCTATAATTATTAGCATTGTTGTTATTGTAAATCCACAGCAGATCTGGTTCTGACAACTGGTTGGCTCTGTCCCATTCTTTAAAGGCCATGGGGCCTAGATTTACATTATGAAGGCTAGAAGTTGCTATGCACACATAAGAGAACCGTCCTATTCTTTGACGTCTTTGGGCGCGTTTTATTGCCTTGTGGTTATATAGATTATTTTGCAGTGGTCCGTTGTTCGGATATTTTGATGTTTTGCAGAATTGTTATAAGTTATTCTGTTGGTGGTGAAATATTAGACGGTTTACTGTAGTTATAGTCGGCAGGCCTGTTTCAGTATTTAGTTCACAACACAGCGAAGGGAAATAGGTCACGGTCAATTGCAAGTTGACAGGTCTATATTTCGGAGCTGGCATTTGCTGATGATGTTGCCCTGATTGCTAAATCAGAGGCACATCTCCAATCCAACCTGCAAGTCTGGAAGGAAGAGCTGGAGAAGAGAGGGTTGCTGCGAGGAAATTAAATATTTGGTAGTTCAGTGTTTGCACAGCTTAGTGAAGGGCAGTGTGGTGGTTGGTATTCTTGTTTATAAGTTGTTCTGCAATCAGTAATGGTAGTGCAAGCAGGAGTGAAGTGTCAAGCTGAATAGGTAGACATATTACAAGGTAGTCTTCACGATTTCTTGGTAACATTCGGGGCTCCCTGGGGAGTAAAGTTACGTGTTTAACATTCGGGGGAGATGACTTCCGTTGTTGCGCTATCCTGTTTTATACAGCGTGACTTTGAGTGTTACCTTAGAGGCGTTAGGAGTTGTTGTGGAGTGCCTTTGTAAACTTTTAAGTTTACCTAGGTCTTCAAGTGGGTTAGGGTGTTTTAGTGTAGGTAAGTTGTCCTGTTCCCACCACAAGAAGTAGCCATTCAGCTGAATTTCTGTGGAATTCCTGCTACAACCTACCTGCATACGTTCTTGCGCTGCAGTTATCCCGTGCTGTAGAAATAGACTGTGTTTGACTGGGTCCATGTATTGCAGCCAACATGCAGTAGTACCATTGCTCATACTGCTCTACCTACCTGGGAACATTGTCTTTTGGGGTTCCTATGTCGTTGTCATACCTCACTAATGTGCCTGTCCATTGAGAGCCTACCAACGCCTCTGTCGTGACCCTAGTACCGAGTGAAGCCAGTTACTGAAGCCTACTGATTTGAGTACTTTTTGCTGCGGACAGTGCTGTGTTTGGATATTTAGCGCATTACCGTGCCAAAGAACATATTGTTATAAGCTTTCACATAGACTGGTGAATAAATCTGTATAGTATTGGATTTATGGTCATGATTCTTACTGTTGACAGTTCATAGATAATACTGAGAAGAACTTTTCAAGTATGTGGTGACCTGTTGGTTTTGTCTTCATCTTCATCATCGGCACTGAAAGCTACATGGACGAGCATCGCTGGACCATCAGTTAAGTTTTTTTGTTTGTCAATCTTTGTATGATTTGTTATATTTATGTTTTTCTTGTGTTTCCTCTGAATTCTGCTTTCTTCCTTCGAAAATTTATTTTTTCTCTATCCACCTGATACAATCTATCGTACAGTCTGGTCTTTTAGATTAGTGGGATCTTCTGCTTGGGTTGAGTAAGCTATAAGCATTTGTCTGTTTGTCTTGTACGTCTGCTTATTATAATATCCTTATATGTTTGGCTTTCTTGCTTTCCTTTTGTTATGGTGTTTGGCTTTGTGTTTTTCTATTACGTGAGTTCTGCCATTCTGTTTTCCTTCCTCTTTGGATCATTATTATTATATATGATATATTATAGTGATATTATTGCATAGATGTTAGTTAGTTTATTTTGATTGGTGTGTATAAGTTAGGCTAGAGAAAGTAATAGATCTCAGCACTTCATTGTTAAGTGTAGTTGTTGTTTAGTCTACTGTGTTTAACATTATATTTGTGAGTTCAAGGGTGGACGGGTGGCGAGTTTAATGCTTTCTTTTCTTACTTGTGAGAAAAGATTGGATTAGACTGACTCCTTTCTAGGGTGTGGCTGTGTATGTTTAGCGGTGGAATAAGGCAGAGGTGTTTCCTGCGACTGCCCTACTTAACATTCCAAGCCCTGTTTTTGTTAGGTGTATGGGTGTGGTTTGTGTTTGCATTGTCCTGTACATTCAGTAATTCTTTTGTTGTGTTTAAGTGGTGTAATCTCTCGTTCCTTTTTGCTATCTTGTAAATACATTAACATGTATTCCTTGTTTTCGTGCATTGTCAGTCACGTATTGTATATATCAATCTACCTCTGCTCTAACTTTATCTGTCATCTTACTGACCGTGACTGTTAGTTATCGTTGTATTCAGTGCGTGTCTTTTCATCTGTGGAGTGTTCATTTTGCCAGTGTAAACATTTGTATTACATAGAATATAAAGAATTGAAATATTGTCATAGTACAGCACCAAGGTGGGTGTTAGTAAGATACCGTGGAGAAAAGCTTTGTTATGTTTCAATTTTGTGGCAGTGCCACAAACTTACAGTTTTGAGGTGGTATGACACCAAGAGGTATTAGCAGCTGATGAAATACAACTTTCTACTATAGTAAGGGTCTTTTAGTTGTATCACAGAAACTAAGTGGTCGGAAGGACCAAAACCTTGAGAGTAAGGAGACACTGGCCAAGAGGTGAAGTGGATTATATTTATACATTGAGAGGTGAAGTGGATTATATTTACATGCACAGGTTTGTACTTTGAGAAGTGTTATTGCCATGTATATGTCATTACTGCACACTTTGTCAGCAGAGAGTTATCTGTTGATATAAGTGAAGTGTTTACAGTACATATGATTGAGTAGTTGCATAGCAAGAATCTATAGCAAAATATAATAGTGAGTAGTCTGAGTAAACGTCATGGACCTAGAGGGTTGCATTCGGATAGGCAAAGAATGTGGGTACACTGGGAAAGAACTGTTGGATTTTGAACTTGACATCCGAGGGAAATCGTCTGCGTCTGCCAAATTTTAATGATAAAATCGACAGCTTAGATTTTTCTTGAGAGGTTTGAAGCCGATTGCGTTGCCAGGAAGGCTGACAGAGATCGATGGCCATCTCTGTTATCCACATTGCTAGTGGGGCCTGCTATGGAGACTTTCTATAGCCTTCTGCTGGAAGAGCGGGTTGATTATGACAAGGTGAAGGAACGGTTGCTCCGGAAGTTCCATCTCACGGCTGACTGGTACCGGACGCGTTTTAGAAACGCTATGCCAAGTGCAGACCAAGACTTCAAATATTTTATCTCGAAGATAAAACTTCTGCTCAACAGATGGATTGAGATGGAGGGGATAAACAAGGACTATGATGGTTTGTTAGACTTGGTGCTACGGGACAAAGTGTTATCGTCCTGCTCTACTGAGTTAGTAGCATTTTTTCAAGCGCGCCAGCAAAATGACATTGAGTCCATGGCACAGTTGGGCCATCATTATGTCCTTACCCATGTGGGCAAACCCATCCGGGCAAACCCATCCAGAAGTCGGGTCTGCCAGACGCCTTAGTCGCAGGCGTCGGCAAAGTACAGCGCCAACCGCGACAACGTCGGGTAGGAAGTGCTGACAGGTCACCGAGACCGAGATTTGATAGGTCGCCCCGTCCATATCAGCCAGGTAGGGGTAGTTATAAGAACGTTAGACCACAGCGGAATTTCCAGCCCAAGTGGCATAATCGACAATTTAAAAGTGATAGCGACGGAGGAGAGCGCCAAACGCAAAAGCAAGTTTGCTTCGAGGAGTCTGGGGACGAAGATCGGTTTAGGTATAAAACAAAACATTCCAAGCAGAGGAGTGGTTCCTCAGAGAGTCGATCTTCCGACTCTGATGCGCGGTTTTCGCCAGCTGAAAGCTCCAGCAAGAGTCCACGCAATTAATCGAAGAGGGAGCACACGTGTTCCAATTGTGGTGGCAATAAACATTGCGCTGACAGGTGTCCTACCCCAATTGAACACGATAATTCCGCGTTTGTGTTGGACACAGTCAACAGCGAGGACTGTGTGGGGTGCCATCATCTGTTCCATCCTACACTGCAGGCATGCGGCACCATGTCTGTCGGCGGTCCATGAGACTGGCAAGGTAGCTCTCCACAAGGGTATACTGGAGAAGAAACCAGTCTCCGTATTGAGGGACACTGGGTGTACCACAATTGGGGTGCGTCGGTCGTGTATCGACAAGTCCTGTCTCACAGGCAAAACTGTAAAGTGTACTACATTTGGGGGCAAAATTGAGTCTTACCCCCAGGCTTGTATTAATGTGGACACCCCATTCCTGTCGGGTAGAGTGAACGCGTTCGTCCTCAAGGACCCAAATGCGGATTTGATCGTTGGCAATGTACGGGGTGTGCATAATGCCATGGGTGTTGCTGGAGTAGAGGCTCAGCAACTCCAAAGTCCTGAGGCAGATGACCAGGTGGTCGAGGTATCTCCACTCGAGAAGAAGGTACATTTGAGACGGGGTTCGCGGCAGGCGCCCATTGAAACTCAGGTCCGATGCCAAGGGACAGGTATAGGAATAGAAAAGGCATATCTGAGGGCCTGATAGCGAGTAACCATGCGGTATGGGCCCGCAATGTTCCCCTGAGTGCTAGTTGGCGCACACTCAGACGAGTGTTTAATGAAGTCGCGCCAGTGAAGTTCGTGGAGGTATTGTCATTATGAGACAATACCAAAGTTGCACGAGTGACTTTCGCAAATAGGTGAGATGCGCGTGATGCAGTCAGGTGGAAGCACATGTCGTTGCTCCATAACCACCTGCTGATAGCCGAGCAATAGCAAGGAATAGGTATTGGTTTCGCGTTCAGTTAAGGTGTTTTCGGTTAACGCGAACCGATCTTTAGAGTCTGACCCACGCAACCAGTACTATTCTGAGAAATATAAGTTGTTCTGTACAAGTTTATAATGTAGTGAGGAGAACGAAGGAGTTGTTTACACGTGTTAGGGGCTGCAATTAGTGCAACCTGGATAGAAATGTTTTGTAAACTTTAAAGATTGTGTTTATGATATACTATGTTGTGCCTCGTAATTTATGTATCATGGTGCCATAAAGGCAATTTGGTATAGAGTTGAATGTAATGCATAGTTAAACCATTTTACAAATGATTGTTATTCTATGAGATTATTTACTGTATGGGTGCTTGTATAAAAGTAAATACGGATGTACTGGGGATTGTTGGGGGGAGGGGAGAAACCAGGTGAGGACAGTCGTTGTCATTTTTCACGACTGCCAGAACCTGGGATAGCTTACTTCATACTCATGTTGTGTTTTGTGGTAGCTTAGAAAATGCAGTATCGACAATGGCAGGATAGAACTATGGCTTTCTCTCGGTTCAGATGAGGAGATGCTGTTTATGGCATATGGTCGTCCCAACTCCAAAGAGGGTCGGGCGAAGCTTCCTCCGATGGAAGAAAACTAAGTTTTCTTTCTTAGGGTAGGTGGGGGGTAGATGTCACGGCGCTATTTTGCCAAAATATCAGACTGGCTACATTGTGTTTTGGCAACACTGATATAACTTATCGCAGAAAGAAAGAAAGCAAAAAATACTCCAGAATATAAAACAATAGACAATAACATACGTACTATGTGTAGAGAAGCAAAAGAACGGTGGATAGAAACAAAATGTAAGGAAATAGAAGACTTGGAAGCGAAGCACATGACAAGAGATATGCATGAAGAAATAAAGAAATTATCAAATCGGTCGCGGTTTGCACAAGGAGGAAGCTGTATCAAGAACAAAAATGGTGTAATATTACTTGATGAGAAAGACATATCAAACAGATGGGCAGAATACGTAAAAGAACTATTCGAGGACAACAGAGGTAAAAAACCATCACCAGATTCTAATGAAGGCCCACACATTCTCAGCTCAGAAGTAGAGAATGCCATTCATATGATACAAAAAGGAAGATCAGCAGGCATGGATAACATAAACATTGAAATGATAGAAGCTCTGGAGAGCTTTGGTATAGATACAATCACAGAAATATGCAATGATATATACAATACAGGATATTTACCACACGACATGAAGACATCAGTTTTTATAACATTGCCCAAAAAACCAAATGCAACAGAATGTTCAGACTTCAGAACAATCAGCCTGATGAGTCATGCAATTAAGATACTGCTCAAAATCATACAGGAAAGAATAAAAAGTAAAGTAGACAGCGAAATCCAAGAAGAACAGTTTGGTTTTAGACGGAACAGTGGAACAAGAGAGGCAATATTTTGCCTAAGAAGATTAGCAGAAAAATATACAGAGGTCCAAAAAAGTATGTATATGTGCTTCATTGACTATAAGAAGGCTTTTGACAGAATCCATCATGAGAAAATAATTGAATGCCTCAAAGACATAGGTATTGATGGAAAAGATATAAGAATACTCAGTAACCTTTATTGGGAGCAAACTGCCACAGTAAGATCGGGAAGGAATTATTCACCATACATAGACATAAAAAGAGGTGTCAGACAAGGTTGTGTGCTGTCCCCCTGCCTATTTAATTTATACACCGAAAAAATTTTCAAACAGATACAGGAAATACCAGGACTGAACATCAGTGGAAGATCAATAAACAACCTTAGATATGCAGATGATACCGTGTTGTTAGCTGAAAGCGAACAGGAGTTACAAGAACTAGTGAAGCAAGTGAACAGTATAAGTCATGAATATGGACTCGACATTAATATTGAGAAAACTAAAACTATGATAATTAGCAAAACAGACGATAAACCCACATTAAAGATAAGCGTAAATGGGAAAATCCTGGAACAAGTCAAGAGCTACGTATATCTTGGTCATATAATAACAGAAGATGGCAGATGTGAAACAGAAATCAAGAAGAGAATAGGAATGGCCAAAGCTACATTCAACAACATGAAACATATACTGACATCCAAACAGTTATCTCATAAATTAAAACTGAGAATCATAAAGTGTTATATATATTCTGCATTTCTGTATGGTGCAGAAACATGGACGATGAATAAGCATTTGGAAGAAAGAATTGAGGCTCTTGAAATGTGGATATATAGAAGAATGGGGCGTATCTCATGGAAAGAGATGAAAACAAATAAGGAGGTCCTAGAAAATCTAGGTATGAAAAGAGAACTAATGAGAGAGGTCAAAGTTCGGCAGCTAAAATACTTTGGCCACATAAAAAGGCATAACACCTTGCAGAAGACCATAACAGAAGGGAGAGTTGAAGGTAAACGTGCAAGGGGAAGACAGCGCTATAAGTGGGAAGATAACATCAAGAGATGGACGGGAAAGAGTCTATCAGAGTGTACCACCAAGACAAGAGACAGAAGACGTTGGAGATCCATTACAGCCAACCTCCGTTGTGGAGATGGCAACTGATGATGATGATGATATAACTTAACGAACGAAGTCAGGTGACAAGACGGAAGCCGGACGAAATCTAGGCGCAAAAGGGCAGTCAGTTTCTAGCTAGCGTTCCGAGTAGACGGTCATATTTATTCCCTTCCGCCAGCAAGTTGCTGTGCAGTTCTTGCCATGGAATACTAGTGAGAGATTGCCATATTCGGTTCTGGTGGATATTTATGTGTAATTCTGGATTAGTGTAGTGTCCAGTGGATATTATCTTCAGGCCGTAGATTATAAGTTGTCAATGAATTGAGTATTTCTTTGTCATAGATTTTTGGCCGCCATGGTGATCGATAGTCAGTGCTGTGCTTGTACAATGTAGTCGTACGGTTATGTATGAGACTATTATATAACTTAATAGAGGCCAGTTTATCTGGCATTAATATATTGTATTCCATACGTTTGTTGGCCATGTGAGGCTTTATTGTGTGTGCATTCATTATCAAAGGGAAGTACCTGTAGAAGGTGTTGATTTTCTTATGACAGCCATTTATTGTGGTCGTATTCCTAGTGGAGCGAGCCTATTCTATAATTATTAGCATTGTTGTTATTGTAAATCCACAAATCCACAGCAGATCTGGTTCTGGTTATTCTCTTTATATATATATATATATATATATATATATATATATATATATATATATATATATATATATATATATATATATATATATATATATATATATATATATATACGAGGGCGGTCCAGAAAAGAACCGGCCATGTAATATAAATCAATAAATATTTTACATAGCACAATGATGGCTCAGTCCCCTTCAAAGTAGGCTCCTTGTGACACAACACAGTGCTCCCAGCGTTTCTTCCACTGTTTAAAACACTCTGCGAAGGCTTTTTTTGGAAGCGCCATCAGTTGCGTCGTCGCATTTTCTTTAATCTCATCGACGGTCTGAAATTGTCTACCTTTCAAACATGATTTCAATTTTGGAAAAAGCCAAAAGTCGCAGGGTGCCAGGTCTGGGCTATAGGGGGGATGAGTTAAATGGTTGATGTTATGTTTCAACAAAAAACTTTGCACTAGATGTGATGCATGGGCGGGCGCGTTGTCGTGAAGAAGACGCCAATCGCCAGTTGCCCACAACTGTGGTCGTTTTCTTCGTACTGCATTTCTCAAGCGACGGAGAACTTTGAGGTAGTACTCCTTATTAATTGTTTGGCCTGAAGGAGCGTACTCGCGATAGACCACACCTTCCCAATAAAAAAACACAGTCAACATGGTTTTGATCTTGCTACGGGTTTGCCGCGCCTTCTTCGGGCGTGGAGAACCAGGCGACTTCCACTGAGACGACTGAGCCTTCGTTTCTGGATCATAGCAGTAGATCCACGATTCATCTCCGGTTATGACTTTCTTCATGAAATCTGGGTTATTGGTTGCGGTTTGAAGCAAATCATTAGCAACTGTGGCACGAAGTTCCTTCTGCTCTGGTAGCAGAATCCGCAGAACGAATTTTGCCATGACACGTCTCATACCCAGATCCTGGGTCAGAATCTCGGATACAATAGCTTTTGGAATTCCGAGATCTTTTTTCTAGTTCTCGCACTGTCAGTCCCCGATCATTGTTGATTGCAGCCCATACACGTTCAACATTTTCCGGTGTTCTTCTTGTTGCAGGCCTTCCAGAAATGGGATCACATTCAACAGATTCTCGACTATCTTTGAAGCATTTGTGCCACACCTTTATTTGTGTAGCACTCATTGCATCGTCTCCAAAAGCCTTCTGAATCATCATAATAGTTTCCGTGGAGGAATGTTGAAGCTTGACGCAAAATTTGATGCAGATTCTTTGCTCTACTCGTTCAGCTATTTTGAATGCGCCAACCACACAATGCACGTGCTCACTAAACGGCTTTTAACGGTCACGCTGACTGGTGCAGCAACGTCAACATTGCACACATATGTGCATAACAGGCCACTATATTTGGCTGCCAAGTTACATCGATGTCGCGCAAACGGTTTTTTTAATATTAATTATGGCCGGTTCTTTTCCGGACAGCCCTCGTATATATATATATATGTCGGCGTCTGTGGCCTAATGGATATGAACGCGGTTTCATAATCCAAATATACCAGGTTCGAAACCTGCTGCAGGCAGTTTGGTAGCAGACCGCTTTGTGTGGATTTTAAACAATGGTATAAGCGCCGTACCGTTATAAAAGCAATGGCAAACTACTGAATAAAAACAATTGCCTAGATAAATCACAAACAGCCAATAAAAGCTGGGGTTGATTGCTGTAATGTTATGATGTATGTATATAAGCATTACCTCGTCATCTACACAAGCACACACGTTTCAGAAGGGACTCAGTAAAAGCATGTTCAATTCGTAGCCATGTTTATTTACAGAATATCGTACATGTGAAGATTCGCATATTATTACAATGTGTGGTTCGTATTATTAATGTATCATATTATATTACATCCCCCCTTTTTTGAAAAAAAAAAAAATGTGTGCAAACATTTCCAACAAAATGTTTCATGTGAGAAAGGATAAGTATGTGTAATGCTCAGTGTGAGTATATATATGTCACTGTCTGTATCGGCTGGGAGGTGTCACTGTACGGCCAGAACGAGTGGTGTAAAGTGCTGGTGGTTCTGCGGAAGTCCCTGGTTTAGCTTGAGTTGGTTGTGATTTTGGCCTTGGCGCTTGTTGGTTTTGTGGGGCACCAAGGTCTGGAGTTACTGCATTGTCTGTTGAAAGCATGGGAATTCTCTGTTCTGTTGTATTCTGTGGGATTTCTCTTATGTCCACTCTGTTTCGCCTCAGGAGGTTGCTGCTGCTGTCTGGTCTTAAAGTATAGCTCCTGGGTTCAGGGTTTCTGGAAATGATTGTTGCTTTTGACCATGTGTCATTGTTGTGGTTGTAGGTAGTCACATGCTGACCAGGATATAATGGTGGTAAGTCTTTAGCACATTTGTCATAGTTGGATTTCTGAACTTGCTGACGATGCTGAAGTTGATCGTATGTGCTGTCTCTATGTTGTGGACGGAAGTGGACCTTAGATGGTAGAAGGTCTTTAATTCTTCTATCAAACATAAGTTCTGCTGGACTGTCGATCTTACTGTCTACCGGTGTTGTTCTCCATCTCAAGAGTGCTAGGTGTACATCCTCTGTTCTTGTTTTCTTCATGGTTGACTTGATAGTTTGTATCTGTCTCTCAATGAAACCATTAGATTTAGGGTATCTAGGTGATGATGTTGTGTGTTTGATCTTCCAGTCCTTAGTGAAGTTTCTGTATGCTTGACCTGAGAAATGTGGACCGTTGTCTGATCTAATTTCATCTGGGATGCCAAACATGCTGCAATACTTCTTTGTAATGTCTGCAATAACAGCTGATGGTGAGGGTTGTGGAAGTTTCTCAATGATGGGAAATTTGCTGTAGTAATCAGCAATAATAAGATAGTCATTATTGTCGATTGAGAAAATATCAGTTCCTATAATGCTCCAAGGGCTCAATGGTATGTCTGATGGTATGAGAGGTTCTCTGCACTGCCTATTTGCATGTTCTTGGCAAATTGAACAGTTTTTTACATAGTGTTTCTATGTCCTTGTTTATCTGTGGCCAGTAAACATCTTTCTTTGCTCTCAGTTGTGTCTTCACAATACCAAGGTGACTATTATGGAGCTGTTTAAGGATGATATCGCGTTGTGTTTCTGGTACAACAATGCGATCTCCTTTAAGGATCAGACCATCTTCGATGCTTAACTCGTCCCTCATCGAGTAGTATGGACGGATGTGTGTTGGAACTTCCCTGATAGAGCTTGGCCATCCATGGTATATCAGTTCTTTGAGAGAGTTAAGGATAGGATCTCTCATTGTGTCTTCTCTGATGTGCTCAAGCCGATTATCGCTAAACTTGACAAAATCAACTTTGATGTTTGGGGTAAGATCTGCTGTCTTGTTGGGGTTTGGTAATCTGCTGAGAGCATCTGCAAGACCTATATCCTCTCCTGGGATATACTGAATATTAAAATCATAACCTTGTGTTTCCAATAACAGAGCTTGTAGTCGTGGTGGTGCTGAAGCTATTGGTTTTTTATGAATCATCTCAAGTGGCTTATGATCTGAGAGAATTGTAAATGGGCGGTTGAAAAGAAATGTGTGGAAGCGTTTGATTCCAAAACGTACAGCTAGCATTTCTCTTTCAATGTTTGCAAGTTTCTTTTCGCCAGAACTTAATGATTTGCTTGCGTAAGCTACAGGACGAAGTTCTTTGGCATAGTGTCCTTCAGGATTTTTGTCTGGTTGCAAAAGTGCTGCTCCTAGGCCTTTCAGACTGGAATCAACCATGAGAAAAGTGGGTGCTTGCATGTCATAGTATTTCAAGCATGCATCAGATGATATGAGGGTCTTCAAGTGGTTGAATATGTATTGGTAGTCTTCTGACCATTCATACGGAGTTTCATTCTGTAGTAGAGATCGCAAAGGTTCTGCAGCAGCTGACAAATTTGGTATGAATTGTGCTAGGAAATTGACAGCACCTAAGAATTGTTGCAGTTCCTTCTTTGTAGCTGGTGTTGGCATGTCATGAATATCTTCAACCTTTTTAGGGTCTGGTTTTACACCATTCTGGGTGTACAGCAATCCAAAAAATTGTATCTCCGTTGCCTTAATTGTACACTTTTTGCTGTTGAATGTTAGCCCATTGGCCTGTGCTACATGCATCAAGTTAATCAAGTTACGGTCGTGTTCTTGTTCTGACCTGCCGCAGACTACAATGTCATCCGCAATAGCCACTGTACCAGAACATTGCTCAACAATGTTGTCAATCTTCTGTTGAAAGATGTCTTGTGATACATTCAAACCAAATGGGAGTCTCTTGAAACAATATCTGCCGAATGGTGTTCGAAAAGTTGTAAGGAGTTGACTTTCCTCTGCTATCTCAACACTCCAGTATCCGTGTACAGCATCTAGTTTAGAAAAATATTTGGCATTGTGGAATCTGTGAGTTATCTCTTCCACTGTATGCATTTTGTGTGGACAGCGCTTTAGACTGTTGTTTAAGTGTTTTGGGTCAAGGCAAACCCGAAGAGAACCATCCTGCTTCAGAACGGTTGTGATACTACTACACCAATCAGAATGCTCTTCAACCTTTCTAATAACATCATTCTGCACCATCTTTTCTAGTTCTGTGGCAAGTTTCTGTTTAACATGTATAGGATACTTTCTAGGTGGGTCTATCTTTGGCTCAGCGTTGTCTTTTAAAAAGAATCTTGCCTTTCCTGGAAGTTTGCCTATTCTGTCGAACTGTTCTGGGAATCGCTGTTTAAGGTCATCTACTCCAGTGACGTGTAGAGTAAGATGTTCTTTTTTGTCAGCTTTAATGTTGTTAATAGTTACCACACTCAGCTTTTCGCACATTGGTAAACCCAAAATTGCAGGTCCTTCAACATCTACCAAGTAAAATGTTGACGATGTCCATTCAGAGTCTCTGTATAAACATTCAAGTGTTACTGCTCCGAAACAGTCTATACTTGTTCCATTGTAAGCTCTTAGCTTTGTCCTGCCACTCCTACTTTTTACATCCCTTGTGGGAAATCCTTGCTTATCCACCTTGTCAGGCATGATCTGTCTGAATATTCTTAAGGGTAGAGTGTTACCTTGGGCACCTGTGTCTATCTTGAACCGAATATATCTTTCTTTGTGCCTTTTAATTCCTGGTATTCGGAATTGTACTTTGCAGAAAGCCTGCGTTCTCTTTGGTTCATTACTGAAAGTTAGTATCTTCACAGTATCAAATGTGGAAGGATCACTTTCTTCACTGGAGTCAAGGTCCTCAGTCATCATAAAGTGTGTTTGTTTTGATGATTCTCTGCTGTGAAAGTTGTGTTGAGCACTGTCTTGTTTCCTCTTGAAACATAATTTTATCCAGTGGCCCCTCTTTCTGCAGTAATGACATGTAGAGTCTTTAGCTGGACAGTGGTTTTGTATGTGGTTTAGGCCACAACATTTACACATAGCACCTCTGCTTGTGTTGTGTTTTTCTTGTTGTTTCGAACCAGTTGCTTTGTTGTGTCTAGGTTTATAGCTTTTCATTGCATCCACCTGGGCTGCTAATGTACCTTGCTGAATTTGTTTAATGTTTAGTGCTTGTGCCTCGTGTTTCCTGCCTTCATCCAGAAGTTGTTGTAAATTTAGTGTATCACTCTGGCTCAGTATCCATTTCTGGAACTCTGGCATTGGTGTGCTGAGAAGGATCTGTTCGATAATTCGCTCTTTTTCTTCTTCTTTGTTAAATTTACATACACTTGTTTTCTCCTTGATGCGAGTGAAGAAATCATCTAAACTTTCATCAGGTTTCTGTCGCAGGTGGTGAAGTTCTAATCTTGCCGCTCTAAAGTTCGTGTGCTTTATTATCAGACGTTTTTCAAATTCGTCCAATATGGCTACGGGGTCGGTCGCTGACTCAACAGGCATGGCGGTAGCAAAACTGTTGTAAATTTTCAAACCTTCATCGTCCAATGCTTCTAGGATATATGGAGTTAGGGTTTGTCCTTCCAGACCAGTGGTCTTGGAATATAGATCTATGCGTTGGCGCCATAACAAGAAAGCTTCACTCTTATCATCTTGACCGGCAAATCTCATTTGCGGTGCGCTGCGGTAATGTTTAGCTGCCATTGTTGACCTCGATGACGAAAATTAGCCGAATAAACTGTACTCACGTGTTATCGTGTAGCTGTTTTGCGTCAGTCCGGTATCGACCGCTGCCACCATGTAATGTTATGATGTATGTATATAAGCATTACCTCGTCATCTACACAAGCACACACGTTTCAGAAGGGACTCAGTAAAAGCATGTTCAATTCGTAGCCATGTTTATTTACAGAATATCGTACATGTGAAGATTCGCATATTATTACAATGTGTGGTTCGTATTATTAATGTATCATATTATATTACAATTGCCACGTCCTGTAAAGGATAAGCAACTAACTTATATATATATATATATATATATATATATATATATATATATATATATACACACACACATACATACATACAGGGTGTCCAAAAGAGAGCAGGTAGATTTAAATTGCCCGCCATTTCTGTGGATTTTGTTTCTGTCGTTTAATATTCGGCAGACATCAAACAGAGACGTGGCAAATTCATTATGGAGAGGTACACGTTTGAACAACGTGTTTCAATAGTTAAAACTTATTATCAAAATCAGTGTTGAATTGTGGTGACTCGGCGTAAATTACGTGAAATATTGAGTCGTAATCATGTGCCTGCAGTATGCACAATTCAGCGTTTAGTGGCGGTATTTGAAGAAATTGATTCGGTAGTGAATCGCTCAAGGCCTCCAGCACCTCGGAGCGCTCGTTCATTGAAAAACACTGCTGCTGTGCGTAAAAGTACAGCTGAAATGCCGGGCACTCCATCAGACACCGTTCACACGAACTTGGCCTATCTCAGTCATCTTTACACACAATTTTGCGTAAAGATCTACACCTACACCCATATAAGATCCAGCTGACGCAAGCTCTTCAACATGCAGACCACGAACGGCGTCGTAATTACAGTAATTGGATGTTAGAAGCCATTGAAAATGACCCTGAATTTGGGAAGAAAATCATCATGAGTGATGAGGTTCACTTCCACCTCAGTGGCTTCGTAAACAATCAAAATAGCCTTATTTGGGGAAGCGAAAATTCACGAGAGATACACGAGAAGCCTCTACATCCTCGGCAAGTGACAGTCTGGTGCGCTATGTGGGCTGGAGGTGTTAGTGGTCCATACATTTTTGAGAACGCTCATGGCAATGCTGTTATGGTCAATGGCGAACGCTATCGGGACATGATGAATAACTTTTTCGGTCCGCAATTGTAGGATTTGGACCTACGTGACATGTGGTTTCAACAAGATGGCGCCACGTCGCACATAGCACGCGACACAAGAGAAATTTTTAATAGGATGTTTCCGGACAAATTAATTTCGAAATTTGGCGACATCGACTGGCCTCCAAGATCGTCAGATTTAACTCCATTAGACCTTTTTTATGGGGTTTTTGAAAGGGAAGGTCTATACCAACAAGCCACAGACTATTGAGCAACTCAAAGTCAATATTCGAGAGGATATCGCCGCTATACAAGTTGAAACATGCGAAAATGTCATGCAAAATGTACTCCAAAGGGCGCGCATCTGTATCGCTAGCAGAGGCGACCATTTAAATGATATAGTGTTCCACACATAACTGCCAGGTCTATGTAAAACATACGTAACATAAAATTGACAATTGTTTCACTTTTAGACTAGTTATTCAAAAACAAAATCTACCTGTTCTCGTTCGGACACCCTATATATATATATATATATATATATATATATATATATATATATATATATATATATATATATATATATATATATATATATATATATATATATATATATATATATATATATATATATATATATATATATATACGGTATATATATATACGGTATATATATATACGGTATATATATATACGGTATATATATATACGGTATATATATATATATACATATATATATATATATATATATATATATATATATATATATATATATATATATATATATATATATATATATATATATATATATATATATATATATATATAGGTGTAAAGTGCATAGCTGTATGTGCACAATGACAAATATATATTGCATCACATATGGAGTGACAAACATTGCTCGTTATTCACAACTAATATTAACTCAATGAAAAATTCATAAGCACAATATCCGACGACTTTATATTACAAAACTTTAACATAACAGAAATAACACAGGCAGACTGCCACTTTGGCCATGAATCATACTAATCATAAGAAAAGCACAATCTATCATGTGCATAACTGAAACATCATCCAAAGGAAAGAATTTCGCTATATCTCAATCTACTTTCTACTGTCTACTTTCCTTCATCTAATTCACCTTCTCTCTCCACATAATTTCTACTCGCTCCAATCTCTCCCTCTCTCTCTCATGCCTTACTACATTTCACCCTTTTTCCCAACTGACCAGTCTTCACCACCACTTCGTTCACAGTCATGCACATGAACTTAATATCAGTGCTTACTGCTACTAATACATTCACTTCAACTCAAACAGGTCATGACATCCACCCCTCCCTCTCCAAGTGAAAAATAGTTTTTCACTGGATGGGCAGTAGATATCAGGAACACAACCATCCAAAACCTAAAATTACATGTGTGGGCAAAATCTATTGCATAAGTGTGGACACATGCCATCTGCAAATAATCAATAATAACATGCTGAAAAAATTACAATAGAAACGAGTTGCTAAGAAAATATAACAGCAACTGTTTTGACACTAATGATGCAACTATAATTATACACAAAAAATGTGATAGACATTACATCAAATTCTACCATTCATTCATAACCCTCCACTCCCAAAGGAGCATAGGCCTTCAACAAACACCTGCCAAGTCCTCCTGTCACGTGCCAACATCTCAAGTTCTTTCCATGTTCTCATCATTTTCACCTCTGTTTCCAGCTCTTTTCTCCATGTGCTTCTTGGTCTACCTCTGCCTCTCTTTTCCTGTGGATTCTAGAACAAGGACTACCTTGTAATGCTATCAGCAGGTTTCCTCAATGTGTGTCCTATCCATCGCCATCATCTTCTTCTCATCTCTTGTTCCTCCATCACTTGTCTAGTTCTTGTCATCAGTTCTACGTTGGTAACATTGTCATACCATTTTAATCCCTCTATTCTATGCAAGCACCCATTTATGAAAGTCTGTAGCTTTTTGGTTGTCTTTGTTGTTCTCCATGTCTCAGAGCCATACAATAGGACTGACTTGACATTTGAGTTGAAGATTCTTATTTTCGTGTTGGATCCGATTTCTCTTGATCTCCATATATTTCCCAATGCAATGAAAGCTCCTCTTGCTTTTTGTATTCTTATTTTGATATCACTGTCTGTCCCTCCAACTTTGTCTATATTGCTGCCAAGATATGTGTACAATTCTACATCTACCAAGATATGTGTACAATTCTACATCTGCCAAGATATGTGTACAATTCTACATCTGCCAAGATATGTGTACAATTCTACATCTGCCAAGATATGTGTACAATTCTACATCTGCCAAGATATGTGTACAATTCTACATCTGCCAAGATATGTGTACAATTCTACATCTGCCAAGATATGTGTACAATTCTACATCTGCCAAGATATGTGTACAATTCTACATCTGCCAAGATATGTGTACAATTCTACATCTGCCAAGATATGTGTACAATTCTACATCTGCCAAGATATGTGTACAATTCTACATCTGCCAAGATATGTGTACAATTCTACATCTGCCAAGATATGTGTACAATTCTACATCTGCCAAGATATGTGTACAATTCTACATCTGCCAAGATATGTGTACAATTCTACATCTGCCAAGATATGTGTACAATTCTACATCTGCCAAGATATGTGTACAATTCTACATCTGCCAAGATATGTGTACAATTCTACATCTGCCAAGATATGTGTACAATTCTACATCTGCCAAGATATGTGTACAATTCTACATCTGCCAAGATATGTGTACAATTCTACATCTGCCAAGATATGTGTACAATTCTACATCTGCCAAGATATGTGTACAATTCTACATCTGCCAAGATATGTGTACAATTCTACATCTGCCAAGATATGTGTACAATTCTACATCTGCCAAGATATGTGTACAATTCTACATCTGCCAAGTTATGTGTACAATTCTACATCTACCAAGATATGTGTACAATTCTACATCTACCAAGATATGTGTACAATTCTACATCTGCCAAGATATGTGTACAATTCTACATCTGCCAAGGTATGTGTACAATTCTACATCTTGTATTGGTGTTTCTACAAGTTCAACCCTGTTATCATTTCTTGCATTTATTCTCTTAATCTTTGTCTTATCCCTGTGTATTTTGAGACCAACTTGTTGTGACTTCTGATCAAGAATTTTCATTTTCTTTTGCATCTGGTTATGGTTATGGAAAGAAGAACCAAGTCATCTGCAAAATCCAGATCATTGTTACGGTATATGATATTAACGCCGTCTGCTAAAGGTTACCAGACGTGCAATTGTAAAGGTTAAGACATTGAATACATGGCTACCTGCCGACAGTGAGACTGCGAGTCTGAATATATTCATACGAATTTGACGATTATTCTTCTCCTTCTGAGAATTCTAGTTAAATACTAACCTCCATATATTTCCCTCTCATATTGAGTTCTAGGACTGACCCTGGTCCATCAAAAATACACATATAAATGGCTATATCATGCCATTGAATTGGAAGGTTAGAAAAACGCAGCTATTCAGCTTGGCGGTCAAGTAACAAAGGGTCACGTTTCTTAGTTACCGACTGTGTCCTAAACAACGCTATACACGTCATAATCGATCGTGTATGAAGCGTTCAGTAATTGAAACATCTATCGCAATATATTCAATGTCTTAACCTTTACAATTGCACGTCTGGTAACCTTTAGCAGACGGCGTTAATATCATATACCGTAACAATCAGTGTTTCCAAAACCCAATGTAGCCAGTCTGATATTTCGGCGATATATATATATATATATATATATATATATATATATATATATATATATATATATATATATACTCGTATATATATTATAAATATATATACTCGTATATATATATATATATATATATACTCGTATATATATACTCGTGTATATATATATATATATATATATATATATATATATATTATATATATATATATATATATATATATATATATATATATATATATATATATATATATATATATACAGTTAGACAGTGAAATCCAAGAAGAGCAGTTTGGTTTTAACGGAACAGTGAAACAAGAGAGGCAATTATTTCATTCATTCATTCATAACCCTCCACTCCCAAAGGAGCATAGGCCTTCAACAAACACATGCCAAGTCCTCCTGTCACGTGCCATCATCTCAAGTTATTTCCATGTTCTCATCATTTTCACCTCTGTTTCCAACTCTCTTCTCCATGTACTTCTTGGTCTTCCTCTGCCTCTCTTGTCTTGGGTGTTCCAGAACAAGGACTGCCTTGTAATGCTATCAACAGGTTTCCTCAGTGTGTGTCCTATCCATCGCCATCGTCTTCTTCTCATCTCTTGTTCCACTGGCACTTGTCTAGTTCTTGTCATCAGTTCCACGTTGGTAACCTTGTCATACCATTTTAATCCCTCTATTCTACGCAAGCACCCATTTATGAAAGTCTGTAGCTTTTTGGTTGTTGTCTTTGTTGTTCTCCATGTCTCAGAGCCATACAATAGGACTGACTTCACATTTGAGTTGAAGATTCTTATTTTCGTGTTGGATCCTATTTCTCTTGATCTCCATATATTTCAAAATGCAATGAAAGCTCCTCTTGCCTTTTGTATTCTTATTTTGATATCGCTGTCTGTCCCTCCAACTTTGTCTATATTACTGCCAAGATATGTGTACGATTCTACATCTTGTATTGGTGTTTCTTCAAATTCAACCCTGTTATCATTACCTGCATTTATTCTCATAATCTTTGTCTTTTCTCTGTGTATTTTCAGACCCAATTGCTGTGACCTCTCATCGAGTGTTTTCAATTTGTCCTGCATCTGTGTTTTTGACTAACCTTCTTTCTTCTAGGAGAACTTCCAGATTTGGCACCTGGAATGTTCGGACATTAAACAAACAAGGGTAAGTGGCTCAAGTAGCAGCAGAAATGAGGGAATACAAAATCGAGGTTCTGGGAATGTGTGAAACAAAGTGGAAGGGGGTAGACAGGAAGAAACTCATCACAGGTGAATTGGTGCTGTACTCAGGACATGAAGACAAAAGTTCACACCACAGTGAAGGGGTAGCTCTTATGTTATCTAAAGAAGCACAGATAGCACTCATTGAATGGGAAGCTGTTGGACCCAGAATAATAACAGCTACTTTCAAAACAGCTAAAAAGAAAATTTATGTAATTCTCATCCAATGTTATGCACCAACTAATGACAAAGAAGAGTCTGTGAAAGAAGCATTTTATACTAAACTACAGGAATTATGGATAAAGTAAAAAGAAGAGACATCACAATTTTGATGGGTGACATGAATGCAAAGATAGGTACAGTCAACACCGGATTTGAAGAAGTCATGGGAAAACATGGGCTAGGAGTAATGAATGAAAATGGAGAACTATTTGCAAACTTCTGTGCTTCAAATCAACTGGCTATAGGAGGAAGCATGTTTCCACATAAGAGAATACACAAGGCAACATGGATATCCCCAGACCATAGAACAGAAAATAAGATCGATCATATATGCATAAAGAAGAAGTTTAAATCATCATTGCAGGATGTAAAGGTATATAGAGGAGCAGATGTGGCATCAGATCACCATCTTCTGATAGCCAAAGTAAAAATGAAACTCAAGAGATATGCAACAATGCAAAATTATAGACAACAGTTTAATGTAGGACAGCTAAGAAATCAAGAAACAAGAGACAAATTTGCGGTCACAGTATCCAACAAATTCCAAGTGCTCCAACAGCTGGAAGATGTAGAGAATACAGAAAACTATTGGCAGCAGGTCAAAACGGTATGGAAGGAGACATGTGAAGAAATACTGGGGAAAAGGGAAAGACAACAAAAAGCATGGATAACAACAGAAACCATCAATAAGATAAAAGACAGAAAAAACAAGAAAGCAGAGTTAAACACAAGCAAAACCAGAAGTTCCAAAGCCAAGGCTCAAGAAGTGTACACAGAAGCAAACAAAGAAGGAAAAAGAAGTATCAAAAGAGTCAAGAGGAAATATATTGAGGAGTTGGCAAGAGGGGCAGAAGATGCTGCAGCCAAAGGAAATATGAGAGAACTGTATCGCAGCACAAAGAAGCTAACAGGGAAATACAAGCAAACAAGTTGCTTCATAAAAGACAAGAATGGGAAACTGCTCAGCAATATACAAGAGCAAATGAAGAGGTGGACAGAATATTTTGGGGACCTTCTCAATAGACCAGCTCCACAAAATCCGCCGGACATCCAGCCAGCAGAAGAAGAGCTACAAATTAACGGTGAAAGACCAACGAAGGAAGAATAAAGAAAGCCATAAAGCTTCAAAGAGATGGAAAAGCGTCTGGACCTGATGGCATTCCAGCAGAGGCCATCAAAGCAGATATCGACACAGCTACAGAGATGTTATATAAATTACTTGGTAAAGTCTGGGAAAAGGAAGAGATACCAGCAGAATGGAAGGAAGGATATCTGGCTAAGTTGCCTAAGAAGGGAAATCTACAAGAGTGCACAATTTATAGAGGAATAATGTTACTATCAGTGCCAGGAAAAGTATTAAACAGGATTATCCTTGAGAGATTAAAAGAGTCCATAGACAAGAAACTGAGAGATGAACAAGCAGGTTTTCGACAAAACAGATCATGTACAGACCAGATAGCCACTTTGAGAATAATAGTTGAACAAAGTCTGGAATGGAATTCACCACTATACATCGGATTTGTGGACTACGAAAAGGCATTTGACAGTGTAGACAGAGAATCACTTTGGAAATTGATGAGGCATTATGGAGTTCCCCTGAAGATCATTAATTTAATAAAGAAAACCTATGAAGATATGACATGCAGAGTTCTTCATGAAGGACAGCTTACAGAACCATTTGGGATAAGAACAGGAGTGCGACAGGGATGTCTCTTGTCTCCATTTCTTTTCTTGCTGGCAATAGATTGGGTTATGAGATCATCGACAACACACAACAGAAATGGAATCCAGTGGACTCTGACTAAGCAGTTAGATGATCTGGATTTTGCTGATGACTTGGCTCTTCTGTCCCATAACCGTAATCAGATGCAGGACAAATTGAAAACACTCGATGAGAGGTCACAGCAATTGGGTCTGAAAATACACAGGGAAAAGACAAAAATAATGCGAATAAATGCAGGTAATGATAACAGGATTGAACTTGAAGAAACACCAATACAAGATGTAGAATCATACACATATCGTGGCAGTAATATAGACAAAGTTGGAGGCAATATTTTGCCTAAGAATATTAGCAGAAAAATGGAGGTCCAATGGAGTATGTACATGTGCTTCATTGACTATAAGGAGGCTTTTGACAGAGTCCATCTTTAGAAAATTGAATGCTTTGAAGACACAGGTATTGATGGAAAAGACAAAAAAAAAAAATTCAGTAACCTTTATTGGGAGCAAACTGCTTCAGTAAGATCTGGAAGGAATTATTCACCAAACATAGACATAAATCGAGGTGTCAGACAAGGCTGTGTTCTGTCCCCCTGCCTATTTAATCTATACACCAAAAGAATTTTCAAACAGATAAAGGAAATGTCAGGACTGAACATCAGTTTTCTTAACCAGCGGCACTTGGGCTTTCAGCCCTTGGGCCCAATGACATGTAAGTGCGAGGCTGAGGAGTCTGTGGACTTTCCTTCCAACCCGGTGAGGAGCTTCGCTCCTTCCCATCCACAGAGGGTTTATCCCAGGAGCCGTTCAGGTTATTCGGTTAAAATCCCGGTCGATGACACTCCTACAAATGATCGCGCCCGGGCTTTGAACCGTGAACACCTGATCGCTAGCGCAGTGTGGTAACTATTACACCAGCGTGGCTCCCGAAGGCGGGACTAAATGCCCTCGCACGCGTTAAAGCGGCATGCCAACTGTCACACCAAACTATGCTGTGGATTTGCAATCACAACAATACTAATGATAAATAAGGCTCGTCTTTCTAAAGGTACGACCACAACATAATGGCTGACATAAGAAATTAACACCTTCTGCAGGTACTTCCCTTTTATTACTGTAAGCACACACAACGAAGCCTCACACGGCCAACAACACGTATGGAATATATAAATATAAATACCAGCGAAACTTGCCTAAATTAATTTATCTGATAGTCTCATACATATCAGTATGACGGCCCTGTACAAACACTGTACTGACTATCCCTCAACCTAGCGATCCAAGAATCTATGACTAAGAAATACTCTAATCATGAATAACTCGTCAAGTACGGCCTGAGGATAAAAACCACTGGATACTACACCAATCCAGAATTACACATAATTATCCAACAGAACTAAGTATGGCAATCCCTGGCTAATAATCCATATGATGCCCCGCACAGCAACTAGCTGGCGACATGGAAGAAATATATACGTCCGCTCGGAACGCTAGCTAGAAACTCACTGCCTTTTCGCGCCTTCGATTTCTTCCGGCTTTCGTCTTTGTCACATGACTTCGACGGTAAAGTTATAACAGTGTTGCCCCAAAACACAATGTCGCCAATCTGATATTTCGGCGAAATAGCGCCGTGAAAAGGATGCCAACGAAAGCGGGATGCCAACGAAATGGACCCTTGGTTGTGTTCTCACTAGAGTGTTTGCTACGTGCCAAAAATTGACGATTTATAGAGTCATGTAATAATAATAGTCCCTTCGGTCATCGCTGACTATGATAATACGCCCCTGAGGTGACAGCCCTCAGAGTTTTTTTTCTGTTATTCCTTTTTACCTTTTCCTCTCTTTTGTTTGTCGTGAGAGCTTCTTTTCGCCAAGGTGGCTCCATAGAGAGCAGCACCACTTGTTGCGATCGGCCGCTTCATCCACCCAGGCTGCCAGATTTATGTCCATTGCCCTCATGTCTCTATCGCACACATCTTTGAACCTCAGCTGCGGTCGGCCAACTATTCTTTAGCCACCTGCTAGTTGTCCGTATGATATTTTTCGGGAAGTGACCATCTTCCGTGCGGAGGACATGGCCAAGCCAGCGTAGTCTGCGCTGTCTAAGCAGTATATAAATGCTTTGAAGGCCAGCAGGTGACAACACCTCGACATTTGTCACCCTGTTTTTCCTTCCACGAAATACAGAGGATGTGGCGTAGACCCATAGATGGAAGGTACTGAGCCTTCTTGCTTGCTTAGCTTAGGTCTTCTATATCTTGCTGCCATATAGATGTGTGCTGGTGACGCATGCGTTATATACTGAAGCTTTGGTCTTCATTATGACTTCGGAGTTTCCCGAACACACGTCGTGAGGGGGGCAAAGGTGGCTGCAGCTTTCTCAATGCGGCTGTCAATTTCTGCTTCTAGATAATGTTTATCGTTGATGGTAAACCGCAGGTGTGTGAAATGGTGCACCACTGCCAATCCATATTTATCGATAGGGATAACTGATGCAACATCCACATCCTGCCCCAGAATTTTTTTTTCTTTGGACTTATTGTAAGGCCAAAGTCCTTACTTGCTTTGGGGAAGCAATTCATCAGGCTCTGAAACTCCTGTTGACTTTGAGTGACGACTGAAGCGTCATCAGCGAAAAACAAGTCTTTTATAGTGACTCTTCTGATATTTGTTTTTGCCTTGAGCCTTGCCAGTGTAACAGTCGACCATTTGACCTAGTGTGATCGCAAATTCCTTCAGCTGCATGTCTGAATGCATGTTTCAAGAGCAAACCAAATAAGATCCTGAAGAGGGTCGGAGTCAGGACGCAGCCTTGTATAATGCCACTGCGTATGTGGTGTGCTTTCTGCATACTGGACTGTTCCCTTCACGTCTTCATGGAATGACTATCATTTTCAGCAATTTAGTGAAGCAGCCTATTGTCAAGAGGATTTGTAAAAGTTCATCCCTGCTAACCAGGTCTGTGGCGGTATTGCCTACCCTGCTTTGTAGTAGTGGTCCAGTGGCCAAAACTCAAGAGTATGTAATATGGGCTTCAAAGGTATCAACCTTCGCACAAGATTACTCCTGGCAGAGATGTAGACAGAAGGGTAATGACACTTCTATTACAAAGATATTACAAGATATTCAGATAAATAAAAACAATGCTGCTTTGGCTGAGCACGTTCATTCTAGAATCTGCCAACCACTTTTGTGAATGAACTAAGCACATTAATTTCAGTGCTCGTTCAAGCCCCCAACTCTGATCTACTCAGTAGAATTATTATTATTCTGGTATAGCTCTGTTTAGAGTGTGTGTAGTAATTTGACTGAGACAAACATGCAGTAACTTTAAAATGATTAAATCGAAGTTAAATTTGTAACATTACAAATAACAAAATTTAATAATCACTTTGGTTTTTAACAGTTTGAAAATAAATTGAAGAGTTAAGAAGAAAAGTTTCATCATTGATTTATAGTACAGATGATGGGGGAAAAGTTCACTTTTGCATCGAATATTTTTTATTTAGCTGCCAATAATAGTTTATGCTCCTGCTGATGGGTTCTGTATGCACTGCTCTCACTCGTCGCTGGTACAGATTAAAGGTGCCGCAATTTCCTAGAACGTCAAGGAGTAACAGCCAAGCTGGTCCTGTGTCTGTCTATAAGACCCCCTTAAAATGGCGTCTCGCACAACGTCAGTCCACTTCTACCTTCCCTTAGTTCCAGAGATAGTACGTTCGCTGGTATCACCAATAACTATCATAAAGAATAGAAACGAAACGCTCTTCTGAGTATTGCGTTTCCTGACACATACTTATGTGCCCTCCTCTTCTATTCTACCATCCCATTTATCTCAGAATTTACCCTCGATGATAATTAAATTTAATCCCTCACGATATAACTTTCTTAACATTTAAATAGAATAGCTTTAGCTAAACATTACATTTAAATGAAAAGGTTATTAGCTCAGATAGAATCTGTTTACATTTACATTTCCACTGATTGAAAAGTGTTCACATTATAAATTGAATATGTTTTCATTTATGTTAACACTGAGTTGAAAAGTTTTAAACTTTCATGTCGTAAATTCATTTTGAGAGAAAAGAGTCTTGGAAATAGTGGTCCTATTTAGAGTGTAGACTGGTGGTGAAAAGCTTAGTGGTAGAAATTGTAGAGAGTAAAATAGATGCTCCACAGAGTGCTGGAGGAGAGTAAAGACAAATCGTTTCTCTCAATCTTCTCTTCCACTCTCCTGGTCAAACAAT
Source organism: Oreohelix idahoensis (assembly GCA_024509875.1). NCBI lineage: Eukaryota > Metazoa > Mollusca > Gastropoda > Stylommatophora > Oreohelicidae > Oreohelix > Oreohelix idahoensis. Next base: position 77,579 of record JAMPIV010007261.1, on the reverse strand, counting down.
TATTTGCCAGTTTCCAGACACACATCTGCGCTCACACCGATTTGGTGCTTCAAACACACAGATGCACGTGGATACAGCTATATTAAACAAATAGGGGAACTTGGGCCTTGGTCTTCCAACACAGTACGAGATAAATATTTACGTGTTTATTTAACAGTAAAGAATCAGTTACAACATATATCATATGTTTACAAACAAAATATAGCATAGGTATAGAAATTACAAATGACAAGGTGGGGAGTGGTTTATGAAGATTGGTATCCCTTACGTCCTTTCCTCCTGAAAATAGACAGAGATAAACCCAGTCCAAAGATAGGTAATTTATCAGATAGATAGTTAATTTTATCCCAACGGTAAATTAATGTACTCTGATACAAGAGGTTAACAATAATAGGGGTAGGTGGTGGAATAAGTCCTATTGCTCTCCAAATGGTTTTCCCTTTACTAAGCAAGTAAAAAAAAAAGGGGGGGGGTGTAAACAGAGTTCACAAAAGGAAATCCCCCCTTAAAGGAAACGATACAAGGAATATAGACAAATATGCTAATTATCAAGTAAGGCAATTGATAAATTTAGCAAGTATATATCTCTTTCATTCATGCGCGCTAGTAAAGGCCTTCACTCATCTTGCTCACACTTACCGATTGTGAAAAAATCTGGCACTCCATAGAATAACACAACAGCAATTACACCTCAAACTAAATGTATGAGTGTTAGTTCAAGTTCCAGCCCCAGATTAGCGGGTAGGCGGTCAGCACATAAAAAGGATCCCGTATACGCTGGAAAATGAATCTGTATTTGTGTCTCTTTTCTAAATAACAGTTTCTAGGGGAGGGCACGGTCTCTGATACCGGGGTGAGGATGGTGTGGTCTATTTGACTTTGCCGCTGATAATAAAAAATTCTTACGCGTGCTGATACACTTTATCAGTGAGGTATGGTTTAAGTCCAGGGAGAAAACTAGTCACATCACTGTTCAGGTAAATATGTATTCTCTCTCTGTATCAGTAAACTAACAAAAGCTCGGGCCAGTGTTCTTCTTCCCGTTACAACTTAATTTGCTTGATGGTGTGTTAAATTTGTCTTTGGGTGTGTTTTTTTTTTTTGCTATAAGTTAGATAGCGGAATTCCAAACATAGAATCGCCTCAAAGATTAAAAATTTACACAGTCTCAACAAGTTCTGAGTCAGGGAGACTCTACACACAGTTTATGCTTTGCTTTGCTTAGATTAGATCTATTTGCAGTGCTTAGACTGATCTGCTGTGTTTAGACTGATTTGCATAGATTTAATTTGCTGGGATCGCAAAGGTTACGATCACTCTGTATGAAAAATAGAAAACATGTAATTCATATCGAAAAATCCAATGACATTCTAAAATGCGATAAATTTAACGTTAAGACTATTATATGCACTCGCGGATTTAATTATGTATTTAAGAAAACACTTCGCGAGTTCTAGTGATAAAACACACATATATATATCTAGAACATAACTCAATTAGTTAGTTAGAAATTCCTTTGCGACTTTAAAAGTTAATATAAGCATTTTAAGCATCTATTATTTTTGGAAATACTGTACTATAATAGATATATCATTAATTCTACAACTGGAAACTTTTGAGATAGGTTTAATTTAATAGATATAAATCAACACAAAATCCAGTGAAATAAAATGAATGAACTAGACCACTGATCACTTTAGAACAAGTATATTATACCGTTTAATAATAATAGTTGCCCATCGCAAGTGAAGATGGCGACAGCTTCAGACTTGAGTTGTGACACATCTGTGCCGTGATCTCATGTGACTAATTAATCCTATTTTGGCCCTACAGGCCCTCCCACATACGGGGCACACATGGTTAGAGTCGATAGTAGTGTTGCTGTGCATTCTGGCCTTTCTTGCAGCACGCTTGTCTTCTGCCTTATCAGCTAAATTCTGTTCTGCAATGCGAGCACCTTGAGTGATGTTTGTCCGCCAGGCACAGCGATCCTGTGCGATAGTCTCCCAGGAGGAGACATCAATTTTGAAGCTGCTCAACGATGCTTTCAGTGTGTCTTTGAAGCGTTTCTTTTGTCCCCCTGCTGTTCGCTTACCCGTGGAGAGTTTGCTGTACATCAACTGCTTTGGGATGCGTTTTTCGGGCATGCGAACAACATGTCCGGCCCATCTAGTTTGGGCCCTCTGCAGCAATGTGTAGATGCTTGAGATATGTGCTCTGTTGAGGACCTCAGAATTAGATACTCTATCATGCCACTTGATCCTGAGGATCCTGCGAAGACAGCTCATGTGGAAATGATTAAGCTTCTTGGCATGTCTGCTATACACTGTCCATGTTTCACAGGCATACAGGAGGGTAGTGAGTACTATTGCATGATATACTTTTATCTTGGTGGCGGCACTAATTCCTTGTCGATCCCAGACATTTACTCTTAGTCTTCCGAAAGCTGCACTTGCCTTTGCAATTCTGTTGTTGACCTCGGAGTCGATATTCGCATCTTTGGAAATGGTACTGCCTAGATAAGTGAAGCTGTCCACCACTTGGAGACGTTGGTTCTTTACTGTGATATTTGGTTTACAGTAAGGTTTCCCAGGAGCAGGTTGCAACATTACTTCAGATTTCTTCGTATTGATGGTAAGGCCAAAGTCATCACACGCTACAGAAAGCCTCCTCATATTGTTCTGCATGTCCAGTTCTGTGCAGGTGTTGAGGGCACAGTCGTCCGCAAAGACGAGGTCAGAGATCATTGTTTCATTCACCTTCGTAAAGGACTGTAATCGTCTCAAATTGAACAGATTCCCATCTGTCCTGTATCTGATGTGTATGCCGTCGCTACTGTCATGCGTAACGTTAGACAGCATGGCAGCAAATATCATACTGAATAGTGTCGGGGCGAGCACACAACCCTGTTTGACACCATTTGTGACGTTTAGCACGGTGTAACTACACTCCAGTATAGCCAAGAAATCCAGAGGGAATTTTAGCAGGGTTTAAACTATAAGCTAGTGCTTCTGTCAAAGTCTGGCCAACGAGTGATAACATGCATTTCTTCATGGTCTGTATATGTCTAGAATGAAATGAAAGATGAGTGGGACATGAAGAACTTGACACCTTTTTTTTATCTCAGGAAACTTTAGGGGATCTGACCACCAGACTAAAGAGATATGCCGCCCCTGGTCTTCTGTATCTCCGGTCGTTGCGTTTCTCAGTCCTTCGGGCAAGTCTGCCGGTTTCCACAGAAGTGCGAGGTCTGCAAGAAGCTTTCTCCGTCTACTCTGGTTCGCACTCCCGTGTCATCTTCCTGCGAGACGTTGCTCTGTTCGCTGCCTCCGCTTTCTTCTGACCGCTCTGGTCCATCTTGCGAGCGGTTCAGTGTTCGCACGGAGATGAGAAATTCCTGCGAGAAACTAGCTTCTCTGTTCAGGGATCGTCTCAGTGTCTTTAGATCTCATGCCGCATACTTAATGAGCCCCGGTGGAATCGGTTCGCTCTGGCGAAACAAAAAGTTACAACAAATGTTCAGGGGTTCAAATGTTATGAAAAGCTACAAGTCCCTTTAATCATCCATCAAATCAGGGAAAAATCCACTTGTCGAACTAGACGTACGTCACATTTCATTAACTTTTAAATGAATATTTTTACACAGACATTTACACTGGTTTAAAGCTTGAAAACTTACATTATTTTAAAGTGAATATGTTTATATGAACATTTACACTGCTTTAAAACTGTAAGTATTCATACTTAAAATGTACATCATTTCTTTCATCTTTCCTTCCCTGCTCCGTATGGAACTTGAGACTACTTTCTGCTTTTAGTTCTAATTAAGAAACTAGCTTTAAAGCAATCACCAGCCCGTGCAGTAGTGGTTCGTGAATCATCATTCTATACGCTGAGGCTGCCAGCCTCAAATGACTTGGACATCCACTAGCGATTTTCACATATTAAAATTCACATGGCAATTTACAAATATGTTAGTTCACATATTAGTAATGAAATTATAGAATGTAAAATGACAACTTACGCCAATCCTGGCTCACAGACGTTTAGCTCAGATGAATAAAAGAGACTTGAATCGGCCTCTTACACGCGTCTGGGGTGTCGTTAATTTAATAAGTTCCCTCTCTGACTTCGTGTTTGGTCCTTCAGTTTCCTTATTTAATATGAAAGAGATTTCCTGGGCTATGAAAGTCCATCCAAAATTCTCCAATAAAAGGTATGTTAAGAAGGAATTCTGAATTCTAGGCTGCACTCTAGCAAGGTCTGGTATCTTGGCAAGCGATCTTCACAGTGGAATAACACTGAAACGTGTCAAGTTAAATTCCCGGTCCCCCACGCATCTGTTTGTTATGGAGTTAAATAAACGACCCAATCATTTTCAAACAGGCGGGTAAGGGTGTTGTTCTTTCAAAATATTCCACGTGAAATAACTTGCGTGAAGCAAAAGGTCACGTATTACCATAAATGGCAATAAGATATACGACGCCTTATCTACAAGCTCACAAACATGTCGTTGACCTCATATGACAACGTGTTCCAAAGGTAGCAATTCATTACTTTATCAGAAATTATTCTCTTATCTGTGTCTGTCCATCAGTTGTCTCCCCGTATTTTAAGAGTTGGTGATGCGCGCACCAGTCTTATCGGTGATTATTAAGATAGCGTTGGACGATGTACGTGTTAATCTGCCACGGTAGGGCTTGGTACAAGGGAATTTTAACAACCTGCCTCTCGCAATATTTTCTCTACATCTCCTTGCAAATGTGAGGTGTTTATTATCCGCAAGGAGTGTCAGATAACAGACAAGACACAATGTACTGAAAGTAGTGAAAGAATACTTGAAAATATAAACTATCTGCTATATAGTATAGAAAGAAAGAAAGAAAGTGCGACAATTGAAAGCACGCAATAAAACCAGTACCACAAATGAAACAGAGATCGAGAAGGGCGCCCCGTTCTGTCACAATGTCAAATACCTTTGTGAGGTCTATAAAGGCGATATATAAAGGCCTTTTCTGGTCTCTTGATTCTTCCTGAAGCTAACGGAGAGAAAAGATCATGTCTGTTGTTGATCTACCAGCTCGGAATACACACTGTGACTCTGGATATATGCGCTCAGCTAACATGTATAATCGCATCCATAGTTGGCGGGCATTTAATAGCGTCAAGGGCTGCATGCGTGACTGTACTTTTTCTAGCGTAAAGCTCAGAGTCAGACATTGACAACTAAATGTGTTAAATCTTAACTACGATAATCAGAGCGAACGTGGCTGTATTATTTACGCACACAGACATATTTTGTCTCGATTTTGTGTCCCCTTAATGTATTTTTAACTGGTGAACCTACAAGGTGTAGTTTTATTACAGTAGTCGATTCTTGTGAACGGTGTCTATTTTAAATTTAAATGCTGATTTATCAAAAACAGTTTTGACTTAGTTAAAAAAAAATGTTAACATATAAGCACATGAAACAATCAAAGTAGGGACCTTATTCTGAAAACCAACCTTACACCATATTCCTGACAACAGACACGTGAAGTTGTATTTTGCAGCTGTTCATCTGCGTCGTTTTTATGATCTGCATGTGGCTTCTCATTAGCTTGTGAGTTTTTAGTGGCCTCTGGGAGTAACGTATTTGTTGCCCCACCCACTTCAGTATCCTTGTCCATCTCTGGACCAGAATCACGTCCGGTATTGTAGCGTCCTGTTTTTACCTTAATCATCTTCTTGTTGTTGATGTTTTTGTTCATCAAGTAATTAACTGTTTGGCGGCTGTTGTCAACCTTCAAAACAAAAACAAAACATATGGAAACGGAGATAAAACCCACGCAGGCGTGATGGAATACATAAGGCTGGCATATTGCAAACTTATGTAGGTTAAACAAACAAGTATAGCGGCATTATACCTTAAATTCAAATAGAAAATCGGAATGAGTTAATTTTCAGATAACTGAGAACTTGCGGATTTCAAATTTGTCAACAATAAATGGACGATTCTACTAGAAAAGCCCTGACCCGCCACGTTGTTATAGTAGTAGTCGCCCCTTTACAGCCATAACTGACTGTGGGAATGCGCCCTGTTTTTTTTTAAATTTTATTTATTTATTTATTTTTGCTTGTTGTTCTTTTCTGCGTGTTCTTTCTGCTTGTTGTGAGAGCTTCTTTTCTGCGTGTTCTTTCTGCTTGTTGTGAGAGCTTCTTTTCTGCGTGTTCTTTCTGCTTGTTGTGAGAGCTTCTTTTCTGCGTGTTCTTTCTGCTTGTTGTGAGAGCTTCTTTTCGCCCAATCAAAGGTCACGCTGTAGGGAGCATTACCACTTGGAGCTATCGGCAGCTTCATACTCCCAGGTTGCTGGATTTATGTCCGTTACAAATAAATAACGCCCTTAACACTTTTATTAAGCAGATATAAAAAAAAGTGCTGAAATTAAAATGATACAGGACAAAACATTCAGTCTAAAGGCAACGAAAGCTTATGACATCCTAAGGGGGACAAAGACAAGCCCCCCTTCAGCCCGCCCCCCCCCTCCCACCCCCCAAGGAGCATAGGCTTTCGACAAACTTTTGTAAAGTCTTCCTTCCAGTGCCATCAGCCCAATCGTATGTATCCCCTTCATGTCCATGTCAAGTTCTCTGAAAAAAAAAAAGAATTGGCGGGAGGGGGAGAGGTTTCAGGTTTCTCCCAATTTTTTTTTAAATTAATTTTTTTTTTAAATACATCAGGCCACGTGATAAGTTTTTAACCAATGCTAAAAGAGTTATTGGTAAACATGTATGTGCAAAAAGGGCGACGTAGTTAAACACTGCGGTTACAACAGCCAAATACTCCAAGGGAAGTAACTAATCAGCGTTGCCACTCCTAGGTCAATTCACTTAGATCTAGGTTTTGTGGTCCCATGTAGGTGTTATTTTCCTTCATCAGTTGAAGAACGCCACCTAAATTTCGACCAAAGTAGCCAAAAAATCGCCCACAATAGCCCAAGTCACTGATATCTAGTAGAACCCCTTGATGTATAGAGAGTTACGCGAACTAAAATTTGGCCGCAATTTTCGGCTGTACCCGTATTGCAGGAAAATGAACCCAATCGCTAGTTTCAGACCCAATTTGCATTTTCGTTTTGTTTACCTAATAATTTGAAATAAAATTAGATGCAAATACAGTAGCACATATTTGTACTATTCTTTGTATTTCAACTAACAAAACAAAAAGAAGAAAACTATTTTACTTGCCGGTTTGTTGAATAGAATAAGTAGCGTAAATTTTTAACACATACTCCGTTAAATTTTATATTCCGTTAGAATTCCACTATTTGGCAACAAATATTCCTTTAGAATTCAAACACTTAGCAAAACATACTCCCTTCGAATTGAACTATTTACCTAGTTTAAAATGTGGAAACTGGCGAATGACTGTTGTAGACACTGACAGTTTTACTAGAACCAGATGATCACATCAGTTTTTGTTTTCATTAAAAATGCGACAATGTACAGATAGTTTTAACACAATCTAACTACATATTTTGAACCGTAGATTTTATTATAATTTTATTATATAATTATATTATATAATTTTTTATTATTATATAATTTATATATGTATATGTATGTATATGTATATATAATAATAATAATAATAATAATAAATTCTTTAAGCGCCAAACACGGCGCATAAGGCAGACACCAGTGCTCTCCAGGTTGTTCGTTGTGACGCCACTCCTCTTAGCTCTTGCACATTATTTAGGCCCAACGTTCTTCCTTCTCTTATTATTGTTCTTCTGAGTGTTTCTTTTGGTCTTCCTTTTTTCCTCTTATCCTCAGGAACCCAAGTGAGCGCCTGTAGTGGTATTCTGTTGTTTTGCATTCGTAGGACATGACCGATATATGACCATCGTCTTTTCCTTATATAGTTGGAGACATATTTCTGCCTAGAGTCTTCTCTTATTTGTTGATTAGTCTTGAATTCTTTCCAACTGATGTTCATGAGTTTTCTAAGACATTTGTTCTCGAATGTATTCAGCTTGTTCTCCAATGATTTTGTTATTTTCCAACTCTCACAGCCGTATGTTAACACTGAGATAACATTTGAATTAAACAGACGAAGCTTGGTATGTATATTCAATGATCGTAATTTCCAAATGTTAGATAATCTATTAAAGGCGCTAGCTGCCAAAGCAATTCTAGTATGGATTTCTCTTGTTGTGTCACCATCCTGAGTCATTTTACTGCCTAAATAATTGAAACTTTCAACTTTCTGTAGTTTTTCCCCGTTCAAGATGATATCAAAGGTCTCGTTAGAAAAGTTCATAACTTTAGTTTTAGAGGCATTTATTTGGAAACCTATTTTAACCGAGAGATGACACAAATTATTTACTGCTTCTTGGGATTGTCTGGGTGTTGAACTTAAGAATGCTAAATCATCTGCGAAATCCAGGTCCCCCAGGAATTTTCCATTTGTCCATTTTATACCTAATTGTTCATTGTGGGTATAGTTTCTTATAACCCAATCAATAGCTATTCCAAAAAGTAGTGGTGACATAATACAGCCTTGTTTCACCCCTGTTTCTACCGTAAACCATTCTGTATTCCCTTTATTTGTTCTAACACAACATCTTGCATTGTCATATAGCGCTTTGATTATATTCACATATTTTGTTGGAAAACCATAGATTGTAAGTATCTTCCACAATGATGGGCGGTGTAGACTATCAAAGGCTTTTTGAAAATCGACGAAGGTGATAACAAGGGGCGATTGCATTTCCACTGATTCTTCTATAATTGTTCTTAGTGTGAATATTTGATCAATACATGATCGTTTCGGTCTGAAACCCGCTTGTTCTTCTCTGATCTTTTCGTCAGCATGCAATTTAAGTCTTTCTAACATCATGCAACATAATAATTTTCCAGGTACTGATAATAGAGATATACCACGCCAGTTATTACAGTCTGATAGATCACCTTTCTTCGGTAACTTTACAATAATACTGTCTTTCCATTGTTGTGGTGGTTGTTCTTCTCTCCATACTTCATTTATAATATCTAAAATTCTCAAGAGGTTGTTGTCATTAACTGCTTTAATCATTTCCCCTGAAATTTCGTCAACTCCAGCAGCTTTAAAATTTTTTAACCTTTTAACGGCTTGTTTATCTCGTCCAGCGTGAATTCATCGCAAGTTATTGGCAAGGTGGTTGTGGGTGTTTCATTATTAAAATCAGGTGTTACTGTTGGTGGTGGTCTGTTTAGCACCTCCATGAAGTGCTCAGCCCATCTCTTCATTTGTTCTTTTTCTGTTGGTATTGAATTCCCTAATTTACCTTTAACAGCTGTTTCCATAGCAGTAGGCTGGTGACATAGTTGTTTTGTAATTTGATAAAGGCACCTACTATTACCAGTTCTTACAGCATTTTCAGCTTCTACGGCCATTTCATTGATGAAATGTCTTTTATCTCTTCGAGTTTTTGTCTTCACTTCTTTATTTAAGTTATAAGTTAGTTTGCAAGATTCAACTGCATTATGTGTACTTGCCGCTAGTAGTTTAAGTTTTGCTGTTTTCCTTTCTTGTATTTTATCCCAAGTATCTTCTCTCATCCATTTTTTCTTTTTATGTACTAGGTATCCGGTGGTCGCTACAGCTGCTTCTGTCATTGCTGTTCTCAGTTGTTCCCATTTAGTATCGATTGTCTTGGTGGTGATATCGTTGTCAATTTTGCCTAAAGCATCGAAATAGTTGTTCATTTTGACATTATATTCCTCCTTTATATCATTTGATTGCAGTCTGTGTACATCTATTCTTCTATTTTTATTCGGTTGGTATAAATTCTTCAGTTTAATTCTCAGTTTAGCTATGCAGAGGTTATGATCGCTTCCGATCTCTGCACCTCTGTATGCTCTGACGTCTTGAACTGATGAGCGAAATTTTGCGCTTATGCAGAAGTGATCTATCTGGTTCTTAGTTCTGCCATCAGGTGAATTCCATGTTATCTTGTGGATATTCTTATGTGGAAAAATGGTGTCTGCCACAACGAGGTTTGATATTTCACAAAGTTCTAGAAGTCTTTCGCCATTTTGATTCATACAGCCTATGCCATGAGTACCGAGATATCTTTGTACTCCATCGTTGTTGTCACCTACTTTGGCGTTAAAATCGCCCATGACTGCTATTATGTCATGCTTGGGTATTGTGTTGATGGTACTTAGAAGTGCTTCATAGAAGTCATCTTTTGTGGTATCAAGAGCGTCGTTAGTTGGTGCATAACATTGTACAATTGAGAGCTTGAAAAATCGTGTCTGAAATCTAGCTAATATTAGCCTCTCATTAATAGGTACCCAGCTGATAAGCGATGCTGCTGCTTTCTGTGTCATTAAGATGGCTACTCCCTCTGTGTGACGATTATCATTACTACCAGAGTATATAATTTGCTTTTTTTCTTCTGAAATATATTTTATGCCTTTCCCCGTCCATCTACACTCGCTGACACCCAATATGTCCAACTTATAATTATCCATTTCTTTAATTACTTCTTCCAATTTTCCGTCTTGATACATAGTTCTTACATTCCAGTATCCAATTTTAAAAATCTCCTTAGCCCCCAAGATATTAGAATGAGTCATGTTCACTGTCATGTTCACTGTCGAGCCTGGTTCTGTTTCGATAACAATCGCTTGTTTTACGATAGTGACTTGTTAATTCTCTGATCAACCCTTCTATCCAACCGACCGATTCGAGGGTTTCGAGGTCGGTTATAGGAAAATATCTACACCACTAGATACTCTGATGTATCTTTTATTCTATAATTTAACATAACATGGTACTATCCATCGAAATATACACATTCCTGATGTTTTTCTTTCGGCGTCTAAGGTGAGAAAAGAATTTCACCTCCATCTTGGAAGGGTAGATAACTAGCTATATAATATATAATATATATATAATATACATATAATATATATATATAATATATATATATATTATATGTATATTATATATATATATATATATATATATATATATATATATATATATATATATATATATATATAATCTTATAAATATAGAAGAGGTGTTAAGAATAGACAGACCTAGGTAACTGCGTAATATAGTCAAACAATATTTAACACGAACAGATGTTAATATTAGTGGCTGGGAATGTAAAGGTCTGATGCTGTTCTTACAATGCATATGACTTTTAACAGATGAAAGTCAGTTAAATATCTGTTAAAGTCAGTTATATAACTGGAACCACTAGGCCTTTACACCCCTCCATTTGAATATTATCCTTGTTCAGAGTTTCTCCTTGATTTTTTTTTGTTTTTGTTTATTGTTTTATTTATTTAACGTATTAGCAAAACTGTGATTCTCCCTATTTACAACGATTTGAAAATGTGATGCCACTTTCTCATATCGGTAGTTGTTCATATTATTTGGAATTGAAAACAATATATATCCTAATTTTAACCCATCAGAGGTTCTTCTTCTTCTTTGATCCTTAGCCGCCGACCGTCAAAGCAGTCAGTGGCCATTACGCCTGGTGGCGTCTTGTAGGGCAACAACAAATTGATTCCACTTTGCACGGTCGGCGGCCATCCTTCGTACAGTGCCCCAACTCTGGTTCATTCTTTGCATCTCAGCCTCCACAGTCCTCCGCCAGGTTGTTTTTGGTCGGCCTCTCTTTCGTTTTCCTTCAGGGGTTCATAGCATAGCTGTTCTTGTGATGGCATCGGGGTCTCTTCTGAGGACATGGCGAACCCAGCTCCAGCGTCTGCCAGCTATGATGGTGTGCATGTCCTCTTGCTTGCTCCGAGTAAGCAGATCTTGGTTGGTGATGATATTCGGCCAAAAGATTCGGAGAATTTTTCTTAGGCATGTTGTGTGAAAAGAGGACAATTTCGACATTTCCTTCTCTGTAACTCTCCAGCTCTCCGCGCCATAGAGAAGCACAGAAAGCACACAGCTCTGATATAATCCTAATTTTGTGCTTGTGCTGTACTAAGAGGACTTCCAGATGTTGTTTAGACTAAAAAAGGCTGTTCTTGCTTTCATTCTGTTGTTGATATCTTTGCCTGCCCCGCCGTCTGGTGTTACCATGCATCCTAGGTATGTGAAGGCATCTGTCTGTTCCAGTTGCTGATTCCTTACTGATATGGGCTCAGAGTTGCTCACATTGAGCGTCATGACCTCTGTCTTCTTTAGTTTGATGTTCAAGCCCACCTGCTGACTATACTTATTAAGTCTATCCGATTTTTCCTGGATGTGTTGATGTCAATGTGCTAGCAGTGCAATGTCATCTGCATATTCCAGATCTTCCAATGTAGAAAATGTAGTCCATCTTATTCCTCTTGGATTGCCCTCTGTTAAAAATAGAGTGTTTGATAAGGAGCATCCCTGTCATACTCCTGTCTTCACTTCAAAGGTTAGGTTGCTCTGCCCAATGCTGCACGTAAAGTTGGCATAAAGGCTTTTTATGATTGACACTATGCAGCTTGGAATTCCATAAGCCCTCAGTATTTTCCATAAACCGTCCCTATGTATACTGTCAAAAGCCTTTTCAAAATCAACGAAATTAATGTACAACTGTCTTTGCCATTCTGATGTGCTACAGTACCACAAAGTGTCTGCAAGGTGGGTGCCACGGCAGCTTACTCCAGAATAGAAACAACGACGCTGTACCTCCTCATCGGACCTGAAAGTCTTTCCTCCCAATGCCTCTTTGAGTCGTCCAAACAGGTGGAAATCACTTGGGGCTAGGTCTGGCAAGTACGGTGGATGTGGGAGACACTGAAAGTGCAGGGCCTCGATGGTTTCAGTCGTTGCATGGGCTGTATGGGGTCGAGCATTGTCATGTTGCAAAAGGACACCTTTACTCAAAAGTCCACGTCGTTTGGATTTGATTGCGGGTCGAAGATGATTCCTGAGAAGCTTTGTATACGTGGCACTGGTGACAGTGTTGCCCCTTGGCATGTAGGGCTCTAAAATAACGCCTCGTTCATCCCAAAAGAGAGTCAGCATTACCTTCCCTGCAGATGGCTGCGTGCGGAACTTCTTTGGTTTCGGCGAAGAGGGATGGCGTCATTCCTTGCTCGCTCGATTTGTTTCAGGTTCGTGGTATTAACCCAAGTTTCTTCACCAGTAACAATTCTTGATAGGAAACCACCACCTTCTGTTTCGAATCGCCGCAAAAGTTCTTGACAAGCATCAATGCGTCGTTGTTTCAATTCTGGAGCAAGCTGCCGTGGCACCCACCTTGCAGACACTTTGTGGTACTGTAGCACATCAGAGATGATGTGGTGTGCAGAACCGTGACTGATGTCAAGATGTGTAGCAATATCATCCACAGTCAATCGGCGGTTTCCCTGTACGAGTCGTTCAACGGTTGCTATCGATTCTGAAGTCACTAATCTGTGTGCCTGACCCGGTCGTGAACAATCTGTCACAGAAATCACACCGTTTTTGAACTTTGTACACCATTCATACACCTGCGACCTTGACATGCATGCATCACCGTACTTGAGCTTCATTCGCCGATGAATTTCTATTGGTTTCACCCCTTTGCTGATCAAAAATTGAATAACAGAACGCTGCTGTGTTTGGTGCATACCACTAGCGGGGCGGCCATCTTTAAAACGTCATTATAACGTACCCTTATGCGTCATCACCGCGATGGCACGTGCATGACACTCGACACATCAAGGACAACAATATTGGCAAGTTACATTATAATGGCATGATTATTCTTATTGTTATAAAATATTTCCGGTTTTCATTTGACTCACCCTCGTAGCTTTGGCCATTCCTATTCTCTTCTTGATTTCTGTTTCACATCTGCCATCTTCTGTTATTGTATGACCAAGATATACTTAGCTCTTGACTTGTTCCAGGATTTTCCCATTTACGCTTATCTTGAATGTGGGTTTATCGTCTGTTTTGCTAATTATCATAGTTTTTGTTTTCTCAATATTAATGTCGAGTCCATATTCTTGACTTATACTGTTCACTTGCTTCACTAGTTCTTGTAACTCCTGTTCGCTTTCAGCTAAGAACATGGTATCATCTGCATATCTAAGGTTGTTTATTGACCTTCCACTGATGTTCAGTCCTGGTATTTCCTGTATCTGTTTGAAAATTTTTTCGGTGTATAGATTAAATAGGCAGGGGGACAGCACACAACCTTGTCTGACACCTCTTTTTATGTCTATGTATGGTGAATAATTCCTTCCAGATCTTACTGTGGCAGTTTGCTCCCAATAAAGGTTACTGAGTATTCTTATATCCTTTCCATCAATACCTATGCCTTCGAGGCATTCAATTATTTTCTCATGATGGACTCTGTCAAAAGCCTTCTTATAGTCAATGAAGCACATGTACATACTTTTTTGGGCCTCTGTATATTTTTCTGCTAATATTGTTAGGCAAAATATTACCTCTCTTGTTCCACTGTTCCGTCTAAAACCAAACAGTTCTTCTGGGATTTCGCTGTCTACCTTACTTTTTATTCTTTCATGTATGATTTTGAGCAGTATCTTAATTGCGTGACTCATCAGGCTGATTGTTCTGAAGACTGAACATTCTGTTGCATTAGGTTTTTTGGGCAATGCTATAAAAACTGATATCTTCATGTTGTGTGGTAAATATCCTGTATTTTATGTATCGTTGCATAGATTAGTGATTGTATCTATACCAAAACTCTCCAGGGCTTCTATCATTTCAATTTTTTATGTTATCCATGCCTGCTGATTTTCCTTTTTGTATCATATGTATGGCATTCTCTACTTCTGATCTGAGAATGTTTGGGCCTTCATTGGAATCTGGTTATGGTTTTTTACCTCTGTTGTCCTCAAATAGTTCTTTTACATATTCTGCCAATCTGTTTGATATGTCTTTCTCATCAAGTAAGATTTTGAGATACAGAATTTTAAAGTTTGAATCTAAACATAATCACCATTTTTTTCAAAAATGTGCAACATTATTTGCAATAAATCAGAATTTTGAAAATACAGTATATCAAAAGTCGGATCTAACGAAAGTTTTATTATCCTATGGAAAGTATTTCTGCCAAATCTGATATTGATTGACAAAAAAATGTGGAAGTTATAAGAACTTTAGTAGCATAAAACAAGGTTCTGAGAAAACACAGATTTACTTCAAAGGAAAAGCATCATTTAGTCCATAGCTTAACAGTTCTGGTTATGAGTGTCTGGCAGCGTTGCCACTCCTACATGTGTTCACCTAGATCTAGGGGGTTATTTTTTTATTTTTGGTCTCGTCTAGGTGTCAATTTTCCTTTATCCGTTAGGTATAGGTTATGTCTGTTAAAAAAAAAGACCTACATCTTCAGTTTTTCGCCCAAAGTAACCCCAACAACCGCCTAAAGTAGCACAAAATTCAAAATGTGAGTGTATCTAGGTGTTTTTTTAAGGTACCGTCGTTGGAGGTTTTTTTTTTCCTAATTCAGGGTGGCAACGCTGGTCGCTTCTGAAAATATGGCCAACCCAATTCCAGTGTCTATTGGCTACAATGGTGGACAAATCTTTTTGGTCGCTCCGTGTTAGCAGTTCTTGGTTGGTCATGATGTTCGACAGAAAAGTCGAAAAGATAGATAAAGCTAACTTCAACTAAAACTTGACGTTACAGTATTGACCTACCATTGCATTGTTAATTAATAATCATTTTTCTGTAGACACAAGTAGGCCTACCTCTGAGTTGTTTCCCTGGCTCACTATGGCAACGGCAATTACAACTGACGCAAGACAGATGCTGACGCTCAGGGCAACCAGTATCCACGTGATGACGCTGTCATAAATTATAACAACAAAAATATGTATTACTATAACGTTCTGAAGCAACAACCAGAACAAAATACATTTTGAGATGTTGATGTTAGAGAAACATGAAAGTTATGACTGGTTATGTTAAAAGTTTAATGAAAAATGATAATAGAGCCAGTTTTACAGTTGACCACGTTCCCCCAATCCAGCACGACACCAGGAAGAAGATGAGGGATTAAATAAAGAAAATCGTTACGAAAAAAGAATAAAGAGGAATAATCAGAGGAATGACTGAAAAAGAATAATGGGAAGAAGGAAGAAAAATAACAAGGAGATCGGAAGAAGACGAGAAGAATAAAGAAAGCAAAGGAGACGATGGCGCAGAAGAAGACGAGGAGAAAGAGGGAAAAAAACGAAGAGGAAGAGGTTAAAAGTGACAAAGAGGAAGAAAAAAGTGAAGCTTGAAGACAAAAAGAAACGAAAGAATAGGAAGAAGATTAAGGTGAGGACGAAGGAAAGAGAATAAGAAGACCAATAAGATTAACTAGAAGATAAAGACAATTCAGAAAAAAGTTATAACAAGAAGACAATAAGACGGCAAAGAAGAAGAAGCAATTTAAAAGAGTAAAGAAGAAAAATAATTTCTTCTTCATCACATATGTGCCAAAAACTTATATCATATGTTTCGTTATCGTTATTAATGTTAGATTGCCTTTAAATATGTTATTATCAGACATAATCCATCTCCGCATTGAAGGTTGGCTGCACAGGATTTTTCAATGTTTTCTGTTTCTATTTCAGATGCGTCATCGACTTAAAAGATTGAAAAAAAAAGTGGGCACAGCTGAGGCCGATTGGTCATGCTTAATTTGAGGAAGTAATATGACACTCGTGATAATTTGACATGGCTTTATACTCTACATCCGGCAAGCAAGGAGCTGTGGTGATCTTTTTTAGAAATATTAGATCTCAAATGACTTTGCTTGACAAAATGCTGGGAATGCCCCGCTTTTAAATGCGAAAGCTAATTCGAAATTTCTCTAACTTTAAAATTATTTCTCTCTTCCCCCTTCGTTGCGAAGAAAGCTATCAATTAAACCCTTGTGATCGAAAGGAAGAACAGAATCCACTTTACACCGACCCCTATTCTACACGTTAATTTTGTTAAATATGATTTAGCTCTACTTTGTCCCTCCGTCTGTGACATGGAACAACTCAAGAAGTGCTGGACCGTGATGACAAATTACATATTTTGTTCAAAAAATCGCCAAGTCGAATAACAAATCAAGGGCACTTTATCTGAGTGCTACACCGTCGTTTTCGGGACCTCATCATTATCATCATCATACGCCATATCCACATCGAAGATCGGCTGCATCTGCAGTGCATCTCCAACGTCTTCTGTCTCTTGTCTTGATGATGAACTCTGATAGACTATTTCCTGTCTCTTGTCTTGATGGTGAACTCTGATAGACTATTTCCTGTCTCTTGTCTTGATGGTGAACTCTGATAGACTATTTCCTGTCTCTTGTCTTGATGGTGAACTCTGATAGACTATTTCCTGTCTCTTGTCTTGATGGTGAACTCTGATAGACTATTTCCTGTCTCTTGTCTTGATGGTGAACTCTGATAGACTATTTCCTGTCTCTTGTCTTGATGGTGAACTCTGATAGACTATTTCCTGTCTCTTGTCTTGATGGTGAACTCTGATAGACTATTTCCTGTCTCTTGTCTTGATGGTGAACTCTGATAGACTATTTCCTGTTCATCTCTTGTTATCTGTCACGGATTGCCTCCCCTGCTTTGCAGTAGTGGTCCAACAATATCCAAAACTCACGAGAAGCTAAATGGATCGTCAAAGGTGTCTACCTTCGCACAAAATTACTCTTGTCAGAGATGTAGATAGAGGGTAATGACGCTTCTACCTTAAGGTAATTTTCACAAGATATTTTCAGAAGTCAAGAACAATGTTGCATTAGGCTGAACAATTGTTAACTTATATCTGATCCGTCGCCTTTTGTGAAGAATTTATGCATTGGTTTTTAGTCCGTTCAAGCCCCCAGCTAAGATAATTCAACGAATTTCTTCTTATAATAATAAAGCTATGTTTAGAGGTAAATATATATATATATATATATATATATATACTGCTCAAAAAAAGTTAAAGGCCACTTTCAATTTTTAGGTCATTTCAACTATGCTGTTTTTTTAAAAACCTGAACACTCAGTCAAAAAAGTTTTGCTGCATTTTGTTGCATGCTTAAACAATGTTTGTTAATCTGACAATAAATCAAATCTGTGTTACGTGTGTGTACCTCCAAGGTCAATCAAATGCACGTGGTGGAAAGGGAAATAATGCATGTTTGAAAATGCTTCCTATGGCCAAGCCTGTTGATAACATTGCTGAAATTTGCTTTTCACGTGCAAGTCGTGACTATAGTGAACACATTTCACCCACTTTTCGGAAGGAACGGGCAATGGGTATGTTTGTAACATTTACCATTTTAGCCATGGCTCAGCGTGTCTTGCCGTCTTGTGGTAGACCTTGGACGTCCTGACCTGCGTTGTTCTGCGACACTGCCGGTTGCATTATAACGATCACGCAGAGTTTGTATGACAGAGTGGGCAACTCCTAATCTCCTAGCAACTTCTCGCTGCCCTACATCATCCTGCAGCCATGCCATCGCTCTCCATCTGTCAACATTGGTCAAGCGTCTTCGCTGAGCCATGGCTAAAATGGTAAATGTTACAAACATACCCATTGCCCGTTCCTTCCGAAAAGTGGGTGAAATGTGTTCACTATAGTCACGACTTGCACGTGAAAAGCAAATTTCAGCAATGTTATCACCAGGCTTGGCCATAGGAAGCATTTTCAAACATGCATTATTTCCCTTTCCACTACGTGCATTTGATTGACCTTGGATGTACACACACGTAACACAGATTTGATTTATTGTCAGATTAACAAACATTGTTTAAGCATGCAACAAAATGCAGCAAAACTTTTTTGACTGAGTGTTCAGGTTTTTAAAAAAACAGCATAGTTGAAATGACCCAAAAATTGAAAGTGGCCTTTAACTTTTTTTGAGCAGTAGATATATATATATATATATATATATATATATATATATATATATATATATATATATATATATATATATATATATATATATATATATATATATATATATATATATATATATATATATATATATATATATATATATATATATATATATATATATGAAATAGTCGTGCTCTTACGTTTACTTTCATACATGTAATAACTAATCAACTATGTTTGTTTAGTTTTAAAACATGTTGCAACAAATTTAGTAGTGAATTAGTCTTTAACAGGTTAAATTAAATATGGAAAGATTGGTGAAATTTTAGATGAAAGCGTCTTCAAAGAGACTTAATAAGGGAGTGATAAAAGTCCGTTTTGCTGATGCCTTTTAATCAGGACTTAACTATTCTAGGTGAGTCTTGTCGACGTGGTTTCCGTCACTTCTCAGCAGAGAAATTAAATTAGTGTTCATGTCTTCTGGGTAAGCACCAATTAGCTTTTGACAACACTGAGAGTACCTTTCAGTTTCAGTAGATAATGAAGTGGCATTATTTGCACATCTTAGAAAAGAAAATCTGTCCGCTATTTCTTTGTATACCTCTCCTCTTCTTCTCATCTGAGATTCTAGTTTGTCAACAACTGTGTAAAGAGTGGTGATACGAAATTTATCTCTGGCATTCAGATATACTTCTGGTGCATTCTCCTTCATTGGGTACCTTCTTTCGGATACGTTTACGACTTTGAGCTGCATTGTAATCAACATCTGGTAGTATTTCCTTTGCAATGGCTTCAAATCTTTCAAAGTTATCTCTTGAAGTGCGCAGTTGGTCAGCTAATGACCCATACAGATCTCCGCATGTTTTTAAGCTCACATCCTCATTTTGAAGAACTTGACTATGAAAATGTTGCAACATCTCATCCCAAAGGCTCAATATAAAACACATTCTCATCCCAAAGGCTCAACATAAAAACAAATTCTTGTCTTGCTTCTTATTTGCAATATTGTCTGCTTCTCTTCTAGTGTCTGCCTTTTGTGATTGGTCTTCAGCTAGACATTCTAAAGATTCCAGAATTTTAAAGAAAGACTTCAGAATTGCTGCTGTTGCCATAGAATGTGCCTCCCATCTGGTATCAGAGAGGGATTTTAACACACATTCATTTCCAATACTGTCGTAGATTTTTTCGATAGGAGTATTAAGACTTAGGTTGGTCCCTTCTGAATAGGTTGGAATGAGTGAGAGTCCCAGGGTGAGTTAGTAAAGGAAATAGATTCCACGAGTGAGATGATAGAATAGTGATAGATGCTGTCTCTGAGAGCGGAAAATCTTCTCTCTCTCTCTCACCTATCTTCTACGACAGATCTAAAGTAGTCAGACAGTCTACACCCAGATATATATATTACATATATTTCTATCTAATCACGGGCACGCACATACACGTGACGACAGTTAAACACACATACGTGGGAACTCTATAACAATGATTATACAGAATAATTGGGATCGAGCTGACCAACGCACTGATGTTTTTGTTCCAGAGAAATTTTTAATTATCATATCAAAATTTCTCACAACACCAAAAATACATAAAGGAAGCATACAAATAGACATAAAAGAATCAATGACTTTCTACCAGGATGATAGCCCCGTGATGATATTAACTCTAGGTTTAGCCCACAGCCCCGTTAAGAGAACAGATGATGGCCCAAAGAGTTATAGACACGTAAGGTTGAGTCTAAGAGGTTTCTTATTTCTCGTAAATGTATGAACAGAGTTGGATAAATCTGATTTAGCCTAAGAAAAAAAGAAAACTCTAGCATTTTTGTAACAAATCCTGCAGATTAAAAAAAGTTAAGACAGCAAATGGGTGACAATAATACACCGGTAAAATACACTCTGACCTGTGTTCTCTCATTCATTCAGCCATGGCCTTTCTCACACATATATACTCACAACTTTGCTCGCTGCCTCTGGGAACATAATAATTCTAGGATCTTCGCACAGACCCGAAAATTGCAGTCATCGACCAAGAAACCCCCAGTTCCAAAAGACGTACTGAACTCTCTGTCTCAGGGAAACGATTCCTTGGGTGTTCTAATTATTTTCGAATGTCTGATTAAGTCACATAACGTTTGTCCAGGCACGAAAGTTAGCAGAGCACAATGTCATTAGCTTTGGGTTCTAGGATTTAAGGAATGTCAGATCGGTGTCTTCTTTCAGGCAGGTACTATATTTGGTCACCACAATACTAGTCACAATCTCTGTCGGAATGTTAATCTTGTAATATTCTCGCCGCCAGGTAGCATGTACATTTAAATTTGTGGAGCAATATGAACTGGCTCAAAAGCCCAATATATATTTCTAGTCTTTAGAAACCGTTAGTGGGATTGCTATTACTGTCTCTCTCTGATGGCTTATGCACTGTCAGACCCGTGTTACTTGAAACAAAAAAAAAACCCACGTGGTTAAAGATAGGAAAATGTCTATGCTTCTCACAAATATGTCTCTCAGGCTACTAAACGCTGGCAAGTTGGGTACCACCGTTTCACTATATAAAAGAAAGAACACATATCAAATAATTTACATATATGTACTCAATATAACTTACATTTAAAACAGCAAGCCTACAGCTTGACTTATTATTTAAACTTCCGGTGAAATAAGTTATATAAAATCGATCATCAGGAATTAGGAATATGGTGCGTATTCCGTCACTATTCACTGATGTCGCATCTAGCATTTTATAAGTTTGATACAAAATATTCTCGACTGAGTATTAGCCGTTAAATTAAATTCCTTATAGCTACTAGTTTTAGTAAGCTAAAGATATAATTTATTATGTATTTCCACTGTATGCGTCACTAGAAAAATAATACAAACTATAAATTAAGCACTCTGGACACAGAACTAGTTTAGAATGAAATAGGCGATTAAACACTTTATCACTTCACAAAATACTAGCGATCTATAATATATTTACCTCAAACACAGCACTACAGGATATCGCACAATTAAGAATTATACGCTTATATTTATGGAAGTCTAGAAGTTCGACAAATTGTCGCAACAAACTAAGAAACTTCGCTTATACAGCTCTACTCTTCGCGAACCACCTGTCTACTGCGATTTATAGAGAAAGAATGAAAATAAAGTTTCAAACTAGGTTTAATATTTTAAACCAGACAAAGGATGAACTATTATTTCGTAGAACGAAATGCTCTCCCCTTTCCGGCTTAAACGATACGTTTAACACCTAACATGTCGTAACTGCCACCTACTGACCAAGATGTACGCGTGTCAGTTATAAATCTCAGACAACCGTCTGCTCTGGGCGAAAGCGGGTTGGCAGTTTTAGCACCTACGTTTAGAATGACCAACAGTGAGTGCCGTGTCAGGTAGCGATTTTACACTTCGCCGAGAAATTCAGCCTGGGAAAACGCCTTTGACCGGTGAAATTTGCAGACGATAAGTCGGCCCTATTTCTAAGTATGAAGCACATTCACAGTTTCGTCCTCTGACATCTACGTAATAGAATTACGTATCCCAGTATGAGAAAAACACAAGGTAAAGTTTGAGAATACTGAAGAAAATATTTTTCGCAACCGAGTGATGCGAAAAATACAGGAAAAACAAGTACGGAAAGATAATAAAATAAAAGGATTCGGGTGAGAGAATAGGAAGAAGATGTAGGTAATTTAATGATATAAAGACCTACGTGACAGGACGTCCCCCCTTAAGATATGGAAGCACTCCATGTCTACGTTATGGAATTAAATTTCCTATAACCGTAGCTTCGGGGTGTCTGTCTTCTTCCCTCTCATCTTCCCCCTCCATCTCTCTCCAATTCCTACTCAAGTCTACTCCCCAAAGTTTCCTTCCTCTGGAATGTCTCCCATGCGCGCTTGAAAGAGCGTCGCCGCTTCTGACATTTTTGAAAGATTTCCTGTGGTAGTGGTGGAATATCCCTGCCACTATCATCATCTTCGTCAGCTCTGGCGATCGTCAGGAGATGGTCGGAGGTCGGCACAGGTCTTTCCAAGTATCTCTTTAAGAGATTTAAATGGAAAACCTTCTCCATTCCTTGAATAGATATCTGGTAGTTAGCCTTAGAAATCTTTTTCAGGACGGTAAACGACCCTTGCAATCCGATCTTCAGTTGGTTGTTCTCGGTAGGGAGTAACACCAAAACTTTCTCTCCTGCTTCCAGTTCTCTCTCTTTCGCGACTTTCCTGTATCGGTTAGCGTGCTTGGTGCGTGCTCGCTTAAAGTTGGTCGTTGCTAGGTCCCACCCTAGTTTCAACCTTTCCTTTAAAACCGACACATATTTACTTGCTGAGACAACTGTCTCATCCGCCTTCTCGTCTGTCAGAGACTGAAGTAAGGCTTCAAGCGGGCCCTTAATGGGTCTGCCGAATAAGAGTGTAGCTGGCGGAAATCCTGTGGAAGTATGAGGAGATTCTCTGTAGCCAAATAATGCTGCAGGAATGCAGAGATCCCAATCTTCAGGTTTCACTTGTGCCAGCTTACTTAGCATCATGTTGAGGTTTCCATTAACACGTTCCACGAGACAATTTCCGGCCGGAGTATATGGCTTAGTGTGGATGTGTTGGGTCCTCAAGATCTTAACGATCTCATCCATCAACAGGTTTCGGTATGGAGATCCGTTATCCGTCAACACTTGCTGAGGGAATCCCAACCGAGTGAAAATCTGCACTAGGGCTTCTGCGACATGCTTGGCATCTGCGCATGTTTGCGGGATAGCTTCTGCCCATAAAGTGCATGTATCGACTAAGGTCAGGATAAACCTGTTCCTTCTTTTAGTCCTTTCGAAAGGCCCTAAAATGTCGATCACAACCCGTTCGAATGGTGTTCCCACTATTGGCATTTCACCCATGTGGACTGGGGGTGTCCGTTGCTTGGGTGGTACACGTTGGCACTGGGCACATGATTTGACATACCTGATAATATCAGTGTTTACTCCTGGCCACCAATAATGAGTGGTTATACGTTGGTTTGTGGCGTTCTGTCCCATGTGTCCGCTGAAGGGAAGAGAGTGCCCCATTTCTAGGATTTGGCTTCTGTACTGTTTCGGTACTAGGAGCTGGTTGTAACCTTGGTCAGGCTTGCCCGTTCTCCGATAAAGTACGCCATCCTCAGAAAAAATTTCCCCGTGCTGTTTGGGTTCCTTAGCCCTGGGCAGTTTCCTAAAGCAGGGTGCCAAAGTAGGGTCCTTGTATTGCGCTTCTTTAAGTTCCATGGGTAACAAATTAGGCGCAGGCTCCCGTTCCTTCTTGGTTTGCCCTCTTGTAGTTACTGCTGCCACAATCGGCTCTTCCGGTTTCCCAATACACACGTATCTCCCGCCAAGTATGACTGGGTAGATGGGATCATCCATAACAGCCGCTTTGATCACACCTCTGACGAAATCAGAGTGGATCTCCACCAATGCGATGAGAAGCGCTGTAGGTGCATCACTCTTACGAACTCCACAAAGTTGGACGGTCTCTGCTGTCTCTTGACCGGGTTTGACCAGGTTCCTGGCAACAATGCAATCATAAGAAAGCCCCGTGTCAAATAAGCAAGAAGTTTGAGAACCGTTCAAAGTAACAGTACCTCGCGTTGGGAGTCTATCCCCAACAGGTTGGGAATCACTGTCAACAATTCCGCCTTGCGAGACTGTCAATAAGCATCCGATGCGTTTTGGCTCGGTGTGCTCGGTCTGATCATATGTCCCGTGCTCAGGGGTTTTCCCTTTTTCACCTTGACCTTTCTGGCCACGCTGCCATGAAGGACGGTCGGGTTGATCAGACTGTTTGGGGTGGTTGGGGTACTTGTTCTTGTAGAACTTGGATTTTTCCGGAGGGGGGTTTTGAGGTCCAGTTTCTCTGTGGTTATTTTGGTTAGAAGCCTGAGAAGATTGCTCTAGGTTATGTTTTCGAAAATGCTCCTCTGTCGGTTTCCGCTTTGTGGCCGGTAGTTCAGCCAGCGCATTGTGATAACGCTCAGACTTTTCCAAAATGTCTTCAAGTTTTTCTGCCCCCTGCTCAGCTAGAAATCTCCGGGTATCAGCAGACAAAGTGTTCTTTATTTGTTCCGTTAAAACAAATTCCTCAAGACCTTCATAGGTAGAGGGGAGCTGTGAAAGCTCAAGGCACTTTGTTAGATATCCCTTTAGACGAGATGAGAACTGGTGAAAAGTTTCAGAATTCTCTTTCCGGCTGTTGCGAAACAGTTGCAAAAACTTGCGAGCGTTCATTTCAAAGCGCTCCAGTAACGCTTTCTTCAACACATCGTAGTCGTCTTGTTGGCTACTTTCCAGCTTAGAATAAACATCATAAGCAGAACCTTTTAGGGCCTGGGAAAGTTTCATATTCCAACGCGACCTCTCTAACCCGTACAGAGTTGCAATTTTCTCAAATTTTTCTAACCATGTGTCAATCTTCTCATTTGGACAAGGGAAAGACTCAAGAGTGAAAGACATAGCATTTAGTTGAAGAGATTGAGTGTTAGCAGGGTCAGTTAAGGAAGAATGAGGAGAAGACTCTCCATTGCTGGAGGTAGAGGCAGCACCACGACTTTGGAATTCTAGAGCTTTAAGAGCCAACTCGTGCTGTCTCTCTTTCTCTCTTTCCTCATGCTGTCTCTCCTTCTCTCTTTCCTCATGCTGTCTCTCCTTCTCCTTCTCTCTTTCCTCATGCTGCATCCTGCGAATTTCCATTTCCTCGTCCATCTTCTTCTGCTGTAAAAGACGTTCCTCCGCTTCTTTCCTCTCCGCTGCTTCTTTTTCCCCTTTAGCTTCAGCTGCTTTCCTCTCCGCATCATATCTCTCAAGTTCGTCTCTGACAAATGCTTTCGCTTCCTCTCCTTCCAGTCCCTCCTCTCTCGCTTCGTCCCTGAGGAGTTGTCTAAGCTTTGCCCTCTCGGCCATATTATGTCAGTGACTGAGACTAGTGGAGAAAGAAAATAGGGAAAAAAAGATACTCTGGTTCCTACCACTTACGAGAAAAAAAATGTACCAAAAATTCAAAAGATGATATCCTTAACCCTGGGATACCTCCTCCAAAGTAAAATCAAACTATCGCTGCTATTATCGGCAATAAAGCACTTAATGCAAAAGTCGACTAACGCCAACTAAATGGTAGTTAAGATTTACTCACTGAAAAAAATAAGTTGCTACAGTGGAAAACACAATGATTATAGCAAAATTTCGGAGAGAAAAAAAAATCCCCCCTTTTTTTTTAATCCACTATCAAGTTCACCCCTGAAGACAGTTCGGGTGAGGGAGGCAATTAATCTGGACGAATAGTCCGAAACGCACTCCTTAGCTTTGCTCAAACACCTACCTGCTTCAGAACCCTTGTGAATGTTATACACTCACAAAACTTTACCAGCGTTTAGTATTACAAATCAACAATTAACATATATTCCGACAAAATCCACCTGTAACTCAAATGTATATTATTCAAATGCTGTGGAAAAAACTTATCAGTTTGTGTGGTCAGCACGCTCGTAAACAGATCGTTAGTCTAGGGGATAAATTATTTAAAATAAAACTCACAAGACAATCACACTCTTACTCTATTACAGAATAAAGAATCTTAAATACAAAATCCAGATAGACGAGTCCACATTTGTCGTACTCGTCTTCCTATTCTAAGTTCAAAAATCCGTCGGACGAGAACCCATTTGTCGTAGATTTTTTCGATAGGAGTATTAAGACTTAGGTTGGTCCCTTCTGAATAGGTTGGAATGAGTGAGAGTCCCAGGGTGAGTTAGTAAAGGAAATAGATTCCACGAGTGAGATGATAGAATAGTGATAGATGCTGTCTCTGAGAGCGGAAAATCTTCTCTCTCTCTCTCACCTATCTTCTACGACAGATCTAAAGTAGTCAGACAGTCTACACCCAGATATATATATTACATATATTTCTATCTAATCACGGGCACGCACATACACGTGACGACAGTTAAACACACATACGTGGGAACTCTATAACAATGATTATACAGAATAATTGGGATCGAGCTGACCAACGCACTGATGTTTTTGTTCCAGAGAAATTTTTAATTATCATATCAAAATTTCTCACAACACCAAAAATACATAAAGGAAGCATACAAATAGACATAAAAGAATCAATGACTTTCTACCAGGATGATAGCCCCGTGATGATATTAACTCTAGGTTTAGCCCACAGCCCCGTTAAGAGAACAGATGATGGCCCAAAGAGTTATAGACACGTAAGGTTGAGTCTAAGAGGTTTCTTATTTCTCGTAAATGTATGAACAGAGTTGGATAAATCTGATTTAGCCTAAGAAAAAAAGAAAACTCTAGCATTTTTGTAACAAATCCTGCAGATTAAAAAAAGTTAAGACAGCAAATGGGTGACAATAATACACCGGTAAAATACACTCTGACCTGTGTTCTCTCATTCATTCAGCCATGGCCTTTCTCACACATATATACTCACAACTTTGCTCGCTGCCTCTGGGAACATAATAATTCTAGGATCTTCGAACAGACCCGAAAATTGCAGTCATCGACCAAGAAACCCCCAGTTCCAAAAGACGTACTGAACTCTCTGTCTCAGGGAAACGATTCCTTGGGTGTTCTAATTATTTTCGAATGTCTGATTAAGTCACATAACTTTTGTCCAGGCACGAAAGTTAGCAGAGCACAATGTCATTAGCTTTGGGT
Organism: Oreohelix idahoensis; assembly: GCA_024509875.1. Taxonomy (NCBI): domain Eukaryota; kingdom Metazoa; phylum Mollusca; class Gastropoda; order Stylommatophora; family Oreohelicidae; genus Oreohelix; species Oreohelix idahoensis. The sequence continues at coordinate 50,059 of JAMPIV010007261.1, read as the reverse complement.
TCTAGGATTTAAGGAATGTCAGATCGGTGTCTTCTTTCAGGCAGGTACTATATTTGGTCACCACAATACTAGTCACAATCTCTGTCGGAATGTTAATCTTGTAATATTCTCGCCGCCAGGTAGCATGTACATTTAAATTTGTGGAGCAATATGAACTGGCTCAAAAGCCCAATATATATTTCTAGTCTTTAGAAACCGTTAGTGGGATTGCTATTACTGTCTCTCTCTGATGGCTTATGCACTGTCAGACCCGTGTTACTTGAAACAAAAAAAAACCCACGTGGTTAAAGAAAGGAAAATGTCTATGCTTCTCACAAATATGTCTCTCAGGCTACTAAACGCTGGCAAGTTGGGTACCACCGTTTCACTATATAAAAGAAAGAACACATATCAAATAATTTACATATATGTACTCAATATAACTTACATTTAAAACAGCAAGCCTACAGCTTGACTTATTATTTAAACTTCCGGTGAAATAAGTTATATAAAATCGATCATCAGGAATTAGGAATATGGTGCGTATTCCGTCACTATTCACTGATGTCGCATCTAGCATTTTATAAGTTTGATATAAAATATTCTCGACTGAGTATTAGCCGTTAAATTAAATTCCTTATAGCTACTAGTTTTAGTAAGCTAAAGATATAATTTATTATGTATTTCCACTGTATGCGTCACTAGAAAAATAATACAAACTATAAATTAAGCACTCTGGACACAGAACTAGTTTAGAATGAAATAGGCGATTAAACACTTTATCACTTCACAAAATACTAGCGATCTATAATATATTTACCTCAAACACAGCACTACAGGATATCGCACAATTAAGAATTATACGCTTATATTTATGGAAGTCTAGAAGTTCGACAAATTGTCGCAACAAACTAAGAAACTTCGCTTATACAGCTCTACTCTTCGCGAACCACCTGTCTACTGCGATTTATAGAGAAAGAATGAAAATAAAGTTTCAAACTAGGTTTAATATTTTAAACCAGACAAAGGATGAACTATTATTTCGTAGAACGAAATGCTCTCCCCTTTCCGGCTTAAACGATACGTTTAACACCTAACATGTCGTAACTGCCACCTACTGACCAAGATGTACGCGTGTCAGTTTCAAATCTCAGACAACCGTCTGCTCTGGGCGAAAGCGGGTTGGCAGTTTTAGCACCTACGTTTAGAATGACCAACAGTGAGTGCCGTGTCAGGTAGCGATTTTACACTTCGCCGAGAAATTCAGCCTGGGAAAACGCCTTTGACCGGTGAAATTTGCAGACGATAAGTCGGCCCTATTTCTAAGTATGAAGCACATTCACAGTTTCGTCCTCTGACATCTACGTAATAGAATTACGTATCCCAGTATGAGAAAAACACAAGGTAAAGTTTGAGAATACTGAAGAAAATATTTTTCGCAACCGAGTGATGCGAAAAATACAGGAAAAACAAGTACGGAAAGATAATAAAATAAAAGGATTCGGGTGAGAGAATAGGAAGAAGATGTAGGTAATTTAATGATATAAAGACCTACGTGACAAATACAAACTTTAAGAGTTTCTCACCGGCTGGTTGAGGCTGAAACAAATCTATAGAGGATTTGCACTGTAGAGAAGAAATTAACTGCCACGTGACAGCAGTCAACAGTACTTCGGCCTACCAGATTTAGTGAATGGGCTGCACAGGGCACATATATGGCAAACTTATTTTCTTCTAAACTTTTTTACTGCATACCCCTATAATTCCCAGACATGTTAGCAGCGTTGTCGTAGGAGTGACCTTATATTTTGAGAAATGTAGTTTGCAAGCTTCACGTAAGTACTGCAACATTTGGTTTGCCATTTCCTCACCGGCATGGCTGTTATGTTCCAAAAATGTTAAAAAGCGTTCAATAGACTGCCCACCTTTTAAGTATCGAAGTACAACACTTAACTGATCTATATGTGAGAGATCTGGTGTCCAGTCAACTGACAAACTAAAATAACCAGAAGAATTTACTTCGTCAACAATGAGCGCGTGGACCTTTTGTGCCATTAGTTCAATGAGTTCCTCACAGGTGGTTCTGGACAGGTAAAAAGGATTTTCTTTTCCAGAATTCCCAAATTTCGAACTGTGCCCTGCTAAAAATGGATCAAACTGGCTTATAAGCTCAAGCAGCCCCAAAGAATTCCCATGCTACAATGACCCAAATCTTTCATCTGTTCCTCGAAAAGCCATGCCAAGTTCACCTATCGTACGAATAACAGCTATTACACGCCTCAAGACATGTTCCCAGTAATTGCTCTCTTTTTTATTTGTTTTTCCAACTGTTGTCCCAAGCCCAAACCTTGTCTGCGAGTTAAGTATGTTAGCATAGAGTCTCGGTGAGTAGTGCTTCTGTCATGATGATCAATTACAATAGTATTTCGCCAGTCACTGAATCCTTCTCTTTTAACAAAACACGAGGAACTTGAGGAGCAAAACGTTTTTTATAAAAAAAACTGTAAACTAACCCTGTTGATGGTGAATACAATAACCACTCTCTCTTGTATTGGCTTTTGCACCAATTGAAAAGTTGTTTGTGAATAGTATATTACTGGTTTGCCACTATTGAAAGTCCGGTAAGATTTGTCAAATGGCTCATTGTAGTGTTGACAGTTACTGGGTCCACAAGCAATACAATAAGCCACATCATCAGCAGAGAAATCGAGCCACAGCCCTATTTCTTTTGCTTTATGTACTTCATCTTTTGCAGACTGAATCATTTCACCATGGTCCAGGAGACTTTCATTTTCAGCAATTATTTCCACTTCAGACTGTCTTGTAAAGCAACTTGCATCAACATTTGCAGTAGAGACTCAAAAGAATATACAGGCAGCGTGAGATCAGTAGTGAGACTTGTGCTAGTTGAACCAGCCTGTGACACCTCATTGACCTCAGCGTCATCATGATATTCTGCCTTGAAGTGAACAAAGTGGTAGTGGTGTCCACTTCTGATGACAGGATTTGGTTTTGATCCGGAAGGTCATGTTGTGTAACTTGTCTGATAAAATTAGTCAGCTTTCCAGTCTTTCTCCACTAAATCCAAAGCATTTTGTTGGTTCGTTTTTGCTAGCTTTCTCTTTTGTGCACCACTTAATTGAACACGTTTCATCTTGGGGTCTGAAAAATACAGAAGTAAAAATACAAAAAAAGCACACAAAAAAGAATAAGGATCATATATATATTTATAAGGATTAGAAAAACACTAAAATCCCTGCAGAAAAACGTTAGCATGACAGTCAAACATACTGAACTAAGTATAAGGATAATTTGGAACTCAATGAATTGACTTTAGAAATTTACTAAAGCTTAGCCACATGTACCTGCTTTAAGAACAATATAGCATAGAGTAAGTTTCGAATTTTCGAGGTGTTTTATGACGATCAGTTTTACCTAAGCAATGTAAACTGCGGATTACAGCACTCAAATATTTTACAACACTCAATAGCTGCATCAAGACACAGACCATCACATACCTCTACTGGCAGTGGCTGCCGCACAACTGTCTCTGATTCACGGCTGAGCGAGAAGTGAGCCATTGAGGTTGTTCCGTGTGGCAGTTGTAAGATATTAATTTTGTTAGTGTTCCAAAATTTAAAATATATCATTAACCTCTTCAATACTATAATAATATTAATAGTTTTACAGTAATATTTTATTATTATTAATAATATTCTTGTTGTTACACACACACACACACACATATATATATATATATATATATATATATATATATATATATATATATATATATATATATATATATATATATATATATATATATATATATATATGTTTTTTGTCATTTATTGTGAGGCGCCCCCCCCCCTTTTTTTGTGGGCCTTGGTTTAACTACACCATTTGCATACGGCTGGCGGCACTGGAAAGAACTCTTTGGTGCCCCCTTCCTTTGGTGCCCTAAGCATGTGCTTATTTTGCTAATTGGTTAATCCAGCCCTGTCCACATAACTCGTCCAATGCAGGCGGTATCAGTGTTGATGCACCTCACTCATACTAGCGTTAGTACTTTAAACCTCTGATAGCTTGTAACTACGAACTTTTTAGACCAAATAGAAAGACAAATGCCTCTGCTAAGTACATTTGTGGCCTACAAATTCACTCGCGCATCGTCTCCCTGTCCATCCACCCTTGTTAATCTCTCAGAGTAATTAAATTATTGAGTATACACAGCGTAACTCAGGAATGATGAATAGAAATCACCAATATTCTTCTGGGTGTTAACTGGAAAAATATGTGCTTGGACAGCGCAAACAATGATGTGTGCCTGGACTAACATCAACAAGTTACATGTATCTCACACAATGATACTATACACTTTAGGCACATGTGATATAATCATCACTCATCACTGCTCCAGTCGGAGTCTGGGGTCACCTCTGCCGTCGGTTTTCCGCACAACTAGCCAGAAACAATCCGCAGCGATTGCTGTAGTGGTTCATGAATAAACTATTTTCATATGTTGAGGTTGCCAGCCTCATATATAACCACTTAAGCACGAAACATGTCAAATTCACATTTCTAAAATAAATGTTTCACGTACCCCAAAAATCAAAGTGATGGTCCTGGAAACAAGCTGCATCACTGCAGTCTGACTGAGTGAGTAGGGATCGAAGAGGGAAGGCTAAGCCGGTCCCAAAAATGCTGTGCTGAAGTCGGATGTGTCGGTCGAAAGGCGCAAATATCGCAGCTTCGCTGTAAACGGACACAACGCAACCAACGTCATTTTCAGGATGAACGAAGAAGAAGAAGTACCCCAAAAATATGGGAATCTTTAATTTCCTCGCACAGGTTAGAATGGTGTTGCAGGGGTGTAGTTTACTTGATATGTGGTTGATGATGATGAGCAAATCGTGCTAGATGTAATACGAATGTGTCTGGGTGGTCAATGGCTGGTTACAAGATGGTTGGGTCCAACAAGTACATTCTTATTTATTAACGTGAGATAATACATTACAGTTCATGGCATTTGATTCATAATATGAGTACATTGAATGCTCCTACAGTCCTCCTTGGAACGTCACATACCTGGAATATCATTGAAGTATTGAAAACCAGACATGGAGTTAATAGAATAAAATTGCTTTTGCAATACTTCTCTGAATCAAATATACTTCCTCGAACTCAATCCTTCTGTTCGGAATCTTTATCTATATCAGTGGCGACCTTCGTAAAATATACAGCAGCCACGTAGAAGAATAATAATCTTCCAATATCCAGGAGCAACAGCTTCATTGTCTTCCTTGGACGAAGTCTAAAACGAAAGGCCCCGGCTAACGGTCTGCATAAATTATCTGCAGCACCAAATCTACGTCATCATATCTAAGTGACGTCAGACTAACATCGCGTTCATTTAACATTCATATAAGTGCAAAATACATCATGCTGGCCACGAATAGAACTGTTAGCGCGTAGATTAACTGAAAGCAGACCTAAACATGGTCAACATGTAAGATACATGATAAATCTTCCTTAACAAATGGACACGAGCAATTTAGGTTTTATCCTGTCGAATCACTTGGCCTGAGAAATTCCTCTTATGACGGGTGTTCTGTGACATCACTTGGTCTGGAAATATTTTCATTCCTCTTATGACGGGTGTTCTGCGAATCATTTGATCTGGAAAAATTTCTAATTCCTCTTAAGACGGGTGATTTAATTCCTTAGGTAAATAGACTTCGTATTTAAAATGCGAGTTTATTTTTTTAAGTTTTAAGTTGCCAAAATACTTTCTATCTATCACTTTTAAGTTTGGAATCCTTTGCCCGATCCTTCCCTTTCTAGCTTTTCGGAGTTGCTAGCTTAAAGTTGCGAAGCTGTCTGATCTGTGACTCCGCTTTTCGCTATATTATATTCTCAGTTCAAATCCCAGATTGTGCTTCCCTGCAAACTTGCCAATGAGAACCAAAGTACATCCCGGCTCTCATATCAAACCAATGGTAAGCTCTTTAGCCCTATCTGGGTTGGGGTGTTTAAATTCATAATCTCCCCCGCATGTTTTAAAATACTACATTTTAAAATTCCATCGCGTGATCTCTTTCAAAATGCAGTAATATTTCCGGTGGCATCTTGTGCAAACAAACAAATCTGGGAATTTATTTGATGTTCAGATGCTATCTTCAAATATTATCTTCTCCAGACAGGCTGTCGGTAATATTCATACCGAGCCAGGGCTAGAGTAAATGATTATATCATTATCGCCTGTGTGTGTGTGAATCCCTTAGACTGATTTCTCAAACAACAAATCTGACCTTTCTTAGTGTCTATCGGACGAGACCGTCTGGGGTAAACAGACCCCGACGCTATCAAAAGGTGGTCAGACTGATTGAATTGATAAGCGTATAATCCACTGACCGGTCTAATGAATGAGTATTGTTACGATAGTACCACAGTTCAACTGGCGAAACGTAAATAAGTCTGAGGAGTGGTCTCAGCAAAAGAATGTAAGGGCAATAAATTTGCCAAATAATGGGACGATGAGTGAGAAAAATGAAGAAATGAAGTGGTACTGCCGGAGTGGATGAGAATTATATAAATTGCACGACTGATTTCGTAACATTATCTTTCCAATTATAGCGCTGTCTTCCTCTTGCACGTTTGCTTTCAACTCTCCCTTCTTCTGCAAGGTGTTATGTCTTTTTATGTGTCCAAAATATTTTAGCTGTCTAGTTTTGATCTCCTTCATTAGTTCTCTTTTCATACTTAGGTTTTCTAGGACCACTTTATTTGTTTTGGTCTTTTTCTATGAGTTGCTCCCCATTCTTCTGTATATCCACATCTCAAGAGTCTCAATTCTTTTTTTTTAAATTCTGATGATCAGATCCTTCTGATGATAGATTGCCCCTATTGTATCGCTCTGTATAGAGATTCCTATTATTGTCTATGTTTCTACACCATACAGTAATAAAGAATATATAACACCTGCTGATTCTCAGTTTTAATTTGTGAGTGAATTGTTTAGATGTCAGTATCTGTCTTATGTTGTTGAATGAAGCTCTTGCTATTTCTATTCTCTTCTTGATTTCTGTTTATAATCTGCCATCTTTTGTTATTATATGACCGAGTTATGAGAAACTCTTGACTTCTTGCAGGATTTTCCCATTTACGCTTATCTTTAATGCTGGTTTATCGTCTGTTTTGCTAATTATCATTTCATCGAGGCTTCATTTTCGCGCAAAATTGAGGCTAAGCTCCGCCTTCCGCAGGTTTCTTTGCAAACGCGCGTAGAACCCAGTTCACTTTCTTTCGAGTAAGCAAGCGCGACAGAAGACGTGTGAAAAGGGAGGTAAAGAGCATGGCTACTTGAGTGGTTACCTATTCCTTGCCGGGGATGTTTTTTTTTTCCCCACTGTAGTTAAGCCACTTATTATTTGTTCGGCCATTGCATTTCCGCGCACTGATACAACAGCATACATTATTTGCATATTATTATTGGCATACATTATTTCACACATCAATAGTATCTTCCACTAGTTATCCACTTCCTGCGGTACGCCGTATTTTGAAGGCCGGCCTTTTTTTTTTGTTTTCTTAACCAGCGGCACTTGGGCTTTCGGCCCTTCAACCCAATGACATGTCAGTGCTAGGCGGGGGAGTCTGTGGACTTTCCTTCCAACTCGGTCAGGAGTTTGGCTCCTTCCCATCCACAGAGGGTTTATCCCAGGAGCAGTTCAGGTTATTCAGTCAAAATCCCGGTCGATGATACTCCTACAAATGCCCGCGCCCGGGCTTTGAACCTTGAACACCTGATCGCTAGCGCAGTGTGGTAACCATTACACCAGCGCGGCTCCCGAAGGCGAGGCTAAAGGCCCTCGCACGCGTTAAAGCGGGATGAAAACGAAATGGACCCTTGGTTGTGTTCTCACTAGAGTGCTACGTGCCGAAAACCGACGAGTTATAGTCAGGTAATAATAATAGTCCCTTTAGTCATCGCTGACTATGGGAATACGCCCCTGAGGTGACAGCCCTCACGTTTTTTTTTTCTGTTATTCATTTCTACCTTTTCCTCTCTTCTGTTTGCCGTGAGAGCTTCTTTTCGCCAAGATGGCGCCATAGAGAGCAGCGCCACTTGTAGCGATCGGCAGCTTCATCCACCCAGGCTGCCAGATTTATGTCCAGTGCTCTGATGTCTCTCTTGCACACATCTTTCAACCTCAGCTGCGGTCGGCCAACTTTTCTTTAGCCACCTGCCAGTTGTCCGTATAAGATAATCTTTCGGGAAGTGACCATCTTCCGTACGGAGGACATGGCCAAGCTGGCGTAGTCTTCGCTGTCTAAGCAGTGTATAAATGCTTTGAAGGCCAGCAGGTGACAACACCTCGACATTTGTCAATTTTTTTCCTTCCAAGACATACAGAGGATGTGGCGTAGACACCATAGATGGAAAGTACTGAGCCTTCTTTCTTGCTTAGCATAAGTCTTCTATATCTCGCTGGTGACGCATGCGTTATATATTGAAGCTTTGGTCTTCATTTAGAGTTTGGAGTTTTGTGAGGTGGTCAAAGGTGGCTGCTGCTTTTTCAAAGCGGCTGTCAATTTCTGCTTCTAGATAGAGTTTGTCGTTGATGGTAAACCGCAGGTGTGTGAAATGGCGCACCACTGCCAATCCATATTTATCGATAGTGATAACTATCCACATCCACATTCTGACCCAGAACTTTTTTTTTCTTTAGACTTATTGTAAGGCTACAGTCCTTACTTGCTTGTGGGAAGCAATTCATCAGGCTCTGAAACTCCTGTTGACTTTGAATGACGACTGAAGCGTCATCAGCGAAAAACAAGTCTTTTATAGTGACCCTTCTGATATTTGCTTTTGCCTTGAGCCTTGTCAGTGTAACAGTCGACCGTTTGACCTAGTGTGATCGCAAATTCCTTCAGCTGCATGTCTGAATGCATGTTTCAAGAGCAAACCATATAAGATCCTGAAGAGGGTCGTAGCCAGGACGCAGCCTTGTATAACGCCACTGCGTATGTGGTGTGTGCTTTCTGCATATTGGACTGTTCCCTTCACGTCTTCATGGAATGATTATCATTTTCAGCAATTTAGTGAAACAGCCTATTGTCAAGAGGATTTGTAAAAGTTCATCCCTGCTAACCAGGTCTGTGGCGGTATTGCCTACCCTGCTTTGTAGTAGTGGTCCAGTGGCCAAAACTCAAGAGTATGTAATATGGGCTTCAAAGGTATCAACCTTCGCACAAGATTACTCCTGGCAGAGATGTAGACAGAAGGGTAATGACACTTCTATTACAAAGATATTACAAAATATTCAGATAAATGAAAACAATGCTGCTTTGGCTGAGCACGTTCATTCTAGAATCTGCCAACCACTTTTGCGAATGAACTAAGCACATTAATTTCAGTGCTCGTTCAAGCCCCCAGCTCTGATCTACTCAGTAGAATTATTATTATTCTGGTATAGCTCTGTATAGCTACAGAACCATTAGCCTTATTAGTCATCCAAGTAAGGTGATGTTAAGGATACTTTTGAACAGAATAAAACAGAAATCAGAAGAAATCTTGTCAGAGAAACAGGCTGGCTTTAGACCAAAAAGAAGTACCTCAGAACAAATCTTCAATATTAGATTACTGATCGAAAAACATCTCCAGCATCAACATGATTTATACCATAACTTCATCGATTTCACAAAAGCCTTCGATCGAGTCTGGCATGAAGGCTTATGGCAAATAATGAGAAAATTCAATTTTGATACCAACATCATAGATATCATTGAAGCACTATACAAGGACGCAAGCAGTGCTGTTTTTGCAAGCAACGACATTGGAGAATTTTTCAAAACAACTGTAGGAGTTCGCCAGGGATGTATCCTGTCACCAGTGCTCTTTAATATATATCTAGAACATATTATGCAGGAGGCTCTCTACGATTATAAATCAACCATATCGATTGGAGGCCGACCTCTGTGTAATCTACGTTTTGCTGATGATATTGATCTGAAAGCTGGAACAGAATCAGAACTTCAAGACCTTACCTCTAGACTGGAGAAAGTAACAAGAACGTATGGGATGGAAATTAATATAGAAAAAAGCAAGATATTGGTGAATAGCCATAAGAAACATGTTCCGACCAACATTACGTTAAATGGGCAAACGTTAGAAGAAGTTAACACCTTTAAATATCTCGGGTCCACTATATGTAGTGATGGAAGATCAAATAAAGAAATCAAGACAAGACTTGAGATGGCCTCAGCTGCCATGACAAGGTTGAACGTGATCTGGAAAAGTAACATCAGTTTTCCTGTGAAGATCAAATTATACAAATCACTTGTATTATCTATTCTCTTGTATGGGTGTGAGGGCTGGACACTCACTGCAGATACGGAGCGAAGGATTCAGGCTTTCGAGCATAAATGTTATAGAAGAATTTTGCGCATTTGCTATAAAGAGCACAAAACAAATGTCTATGTTAGAGAGAAGATAAACACCTATGCAGGCCACCAAGAACCACTTTTGTCAATAGTGAAACGTCGAAAGCTTGCCTGGTTTTGGCATGTAACTCGTCATGACTCCCTTTCGAAAACGATCCTCCAGGGAACAGTCGAAGGTAAACGGAGAAGAGGAAGGCAAAGAAAATCCTGGGCTGATAACATCAAAGAATGGGCAGGACACGGTTTCTCCACACTTGTACGCATTGCTGAGAATAGAGAGCAGTGGTGGACCCTTTCTGCTGATGCTTCCACCATGGCACCCCTACGACCCATGACGGGTTATGGGTTGAGATGATGATGATAGCTCTGTTTAGAGTGTGTGTAGTAATTTGACTGAGACAAACATGCAGTAACTTTAAAATGATTAAATCGAAGTTAAATTTGTAACATTACAAATAACAAAATTTAATAATCACTTTGGTTTTTAACAGTTTGAAAATAAATTGAAGAGTTAAGAAGAAAAGTTTCATCATTGATTTATAGTACAATTGATGGGGAAAAAGTTCACTTTTGCATCGAATATTTTTTATTTAGCTGCCAATAATAGTTTCTGCTCCCGCTGATGGGTTCTGTATGCACTGCTCTCACTCGTCGTTGGTAAAGATTAAAGGCGCCGCAATTTCCTAGAACGTCAAGGAGTAACGGCCAAGCTGGTCCTGTGTCTGTCTATAAGACCCCCTTAAGATGGCGTCTCGCACAACGTCAATCCACTTCTACCTTCACTTAGTTCCAGAGATAGTACGTTCTGCTGGTATCACCAATAACTATCATAAAGAATAGAAACGAAACACTCTTCTGAGTATTGCGTTTCCAGACACATACTTATGTGCCCTCCTCTTCTATTCTACTATCCCATTTATCTCGGAATTTACCCTCGATGATAATTAAATTTAATCCCTCGCGATATAACTTTCTTAACATTTAAATAGAATAGCTTTAGCTGTACATTACATTTAAATGAAAAGGTTATTAGCTCAGATAGAATCTGTTTACATTTACATTTCCACTGATTGAAAAGTGTTCACATTATAAATTTAATATGTTTTCATTTATGTTAACACTGAGTTGAAAAGTTTGAAACTTTCATTAAATTTTAAATGAATATTTTTACACAGACATTTACACTGGTTTAAAGCTTGAAAACTTACATTAATTTTAAAGTGATTATGTTTATATGAAAATTTACACTGCTTTGAAACTGTAAGTATTTATACTTAAAATGTACATCATTTCTTTCATCTTTCCTTCCCTGCTCCGTATGGAACTTGAGACTACTTTCTGCTTTTAGTTCTATTTAAGAAACTAGCGGTAAAGCAATCACCAGCCCGTGCAGTAGTGGTTCGTGAATCAACATTCTATACGCTGAGGCTGCCATCCTCAAATGACTTGGACATCCACTAGCGATTTTCACATATTAAAATTCACATGGCAATATACAAATATGTTAGTTCACATATTAGTAATGAAATTATAGAATGTAAAATGACAACTTATGCCAATCCTGGCTCACAGACTTTTTGCTCAGATGAATAAAAGAGACTTGAATCGGCCTCTTACACGCGTCTGGGGTGTCGTTAATTTAATAAGTTCCATCTCTGACTTCGTGTTTGGTCCTTCAGTTTCCTTATTTAATATGAAAGAGATTTCCTGGGTTATGAAAGTCCGTCCAAAATTCTCCAATAACAGATATGTTAAGAAGGAATTCTGAATTCTAGGCTGCACTCTAGCAAGGTATGGTATCTTGGCAAGCGATCTTCACAGTGGAATAACACTGAAACGTGTCAAGTTAAATTCCCGATCTCCCACGCATCTGTTTGTTATGGAGTTAAATAAACGACCCAATCATTTTCAAACAGGCGGGTGAGGGTGTTGTTCTTTCAAAATATTCCACGAGAAATAAGTTGCGTTAAGCAAAAGGTCACGTATTACCATAAATGGCAATAAGATATACGACGCCTTGTCTACTGTCGTAGATTTTTGATAGGAGAATTAAGACTTGGGTTGGTCCCTTCTGAATAGGTTAGAATGAGTGATAGTCACAGAGTGAGATAGAAATACAAAAATAGATTTCCACGAGTGAGGTGGTAGAATAGTGGTAGAGGCTGTCTCTGAGAGCGGGAAATCTTCTCTCTCTCTCTCTCACCTATCTTCTACGACAGATCTAAAGTAGTCAGACAGTCTAACACATATACATTAAATATATATATATCCACTCACGTGCACGCACATTCAAGTGACGACAGGTAGACACACAGACGTGGGAAACTATACAACTGATTATATAAATATTCTAGACCGAGCTGACCAACACGCTGATTAATTTCAAGAGAAACTTTAATTATCATCTAAAATTTCTTCACAACACATAGAAATTACATCAAAGCATATACAAATAGTCATGAAGTCAATAAAAATGCTACAAAATTTATAGACCCACAGTAAGATCCTTCCCCTCGATGTTTAGCTCACAGTCTTGTTAATAAAATAACAAAAGTGATAGCCCAAAGAGTCACAAATACATAGGGTTTGAGTCTAAGAGTTTTCCCCGTTGAAGGTAAGACCAGACATGATACTATAATCTAGTTTAAGGGAAAATATTGTTAGCAAAAAAAACAAACTTGCATGAAGAAAGTTATGACAGCAAATAGGTGCCGAAATACAACGGTAAAATAACACTCAGACCTGCGTACACTCTTATTCATTCAGCCATGGCCATGTGCGCACAGTTATACTTACAGCTTTGCTCGCTGCCTCTGGGAACATAATAAATTCTAGGACCTTCACACAGACCCGTAAATGCAGTCTCGACCAAGAAATCCCCAGTTCCAAAAGACGTACTGAACTCTCTGTCTCAGGGACCGATTCCTTGGGTGTTCTTAATTTTCGGAGGTCTGATTAAGTCACATAAAATTTGTCCAGGCACGAAAGTTAGCAGAGCACAGTGTCACTAGCGTAGGTTTCTAGAAATGAGGAATGTCAGGTCGGGTGCCTTATCTCAGTAAATGACTATATTTGGTCACCACACTACTAGTTCAAAACTCTGTCGGGATGTACTGATATTTTGCTTGCCGCAACGGGCTGAACTGTACCTAAGTGTTATTCTGGAAGAAATAATTCTGGCGCGATAGGCCTTGTACTTCATTTAACTGTTACCGTTCACGTAATGAAAGTGCTTAATTACTTCACAGAGAATGTTCACGTACTAGAACGCTGGCAAAGTTTGGGTACCACAGTATTCACTGAATAAAGAAAAAATACATATGAAATATTTTACATATATGTACTCAATATAACTTACATTTTTAAACTGCAAGCGTACCACTTGACTTATCATTTAAACTTCCCGTGAAGTAAGTTATATATATATATATAAAATCATCAATCCTCATGAATACGTGCGTATTCCGTCAACACTCATGAGGCTTCTAGCATTTATAAGTTAGTTTAGAAAAATATGTTCTCGTCTGATTATTTAGCAGTAGAATTTAATTCATTATAGCTATACTGTTGTTTAAGCTAGAAATTATAATTTTATTCTGTTTTCCACTGTAACTGTATTTCCGACTTATTTAGCATAAAATTTATATAGCTATACACTCTAGAGATATAATATAATTCTGTTTTCCACTGTAACTTATCAGCTAGAGAATATAACCGACTTATAAATATACACTCTGCACACAAGAAACTAGTGAAATATGAAATAAGCGATTATCACTTTATCACTTCACAAAATACTAGATATAATATATTTTACCTCACACAGAACTACAGGTAGTCGCACAACTTAAGAATTATATGCTGAATATTTATGGAAGTCTAGAAGTTCGACAAATTGCCGAAACAAACTGAGAAACTTCGCTAACAGCTTATTCTGTTCCGAGCAACCTGTCTACTGCAAATTTAGGAGCGAGAATGAAAATAAAGTTTAACATTCTGGTTATATCTATCAAACAGACAAAGAGGTGAACGTTTATTTCGTAAAACGAAATGCTCTCCCCTCCCCGGCTTTAACGATTACGTAACTAGAAGAGGCTGTTGTAAACTGCCACTTACTGACCGAGAGGGCGCGTGTCAACCCGTCTCCAGTGCAGAACCAGTTATTCGCACCTCCCCGAGAAACTCATCCTGAGAACCATAACTGACACTTTGCTTACTCGCACCTTACGCCAAAACTGGCCGCTGCCGCGTGAGTGTCATATCACCTGACACTGAGAATCTACCTTGGCAACTTCATGTCAGATGCGAACTCCCAGACAAATGTCTGAAACTGCGCCAAGGAGACGTCATTTATCGCGCCTTTCCTGGGCGCTCAGCCCCAGAAACCGCGCCTGTCAGCTGAAAGTGCAGACATAGTCTGCTCGATATGTCTGGGATAAGCGAAAGTCACAGTTTCGTGTCCTGACATCTAATGCAAATAGAATGCATTTTCACGCCAAATCGTCTGGTGAGGTACTGAACGTTACGTCAAAACTGCGTTCTCAGTTTAGAGAATTGAAACAGGTAAACGTAAGAATGCGAAGAAAATATTTTTCGCAAACGAATGGATGGGAAAATAGTAATGTGTATAGTCGCAAACGTACGAATGTGAAAAACACAGGAAAAAAAGATAAAATGATAGTAAAATAGAGAATACGGGTGAAAGAAGAAGAAGAGGATGTACGTAATTTATAGATCATAACTGTCTACGTGACAGAACGTTCCCCCTTTAAGATATGGAAGCACTCCATGTCTACGTCATGGAAATAAATTTCCTATATCCGTAGCTTCAGGGTGTCTGTCTTCTTCCCTCTCATCTCCCCCTCCATCTCTGTCCAATTCCTACTCAAGTCTACTCCCCAAAGTTTCCTTTCTCTTGAATGTCTCCATGCACGCTTGAAAGAGAGTCGCCGTTTCTGACATTTTTCAAAGATTTCGTGTGTGCGCAGTGGAATTTCCATGCCACTATCGTCATCTTCGTCAGTTCAGGCGATCGTCAGGAGATGGTCGGAGGTTGGCACTGGTGTTTCCACGAATTTCTTTAGCAGATTTAAGTGGAAAACCTTTTCCTTTCCTTCAATAGAGATCTGGTAGTTAGCCTTAGAAATCTTTTTCAGGACGGTAAACGGCCTTGCCATCCGATCCTCAGTTGGTTGTTTCCGGTAGGGAGTAACACCAAAACTTTCTCTCCTGCTTCCAGTTATCTTTCTTTCGCGACTTTCCTGTATCGGTTAGCGTGCTTTGTGCGTGTTTGCTTAAAGTTGGTCGTTGCTAGGTCCCATCCTAGTTTCAACCTTCCTTTAAGATCCGACACATATTTACTTGCTGAGACAACTGTCTCATCAGCCTTCTGGTCAGTCAGCGACCAAAGTAAGGCTTCAAGCGGGCACTTAATGGATCTGCCGAATAAAAGCGTAGCTGGCGGAAATCCTGTGGAAGTATGAGGAGATTCTCTGTAGCCAAATAAAGCTGAAGGAATACAAAGATCCCAATCTTCAGGTTTCACTTGTGCCAGTCTACTTAACATCATGTTGAGGTTTCCGTTAACACGTTCTACTAGCCCATTTCCGGCCGGAGTATAAGGCTTTGTGTAGATGTGTTGGGTCCTCAAGATCTTCACGATCTCATCCATCAACAGGTTTCGGTATGGAGATCCGTTATCCGTCAACACTTGTTGAGGGAGTCCCAACCGAGTGAAAATCTGCATGAGGGCTTCTGCGACATGCTTGGCATCTGCGCATGTTAGCGGGATAGCTTCTGCCCATAAAGTGCATGTATCGACTAAAGTCAGGATAAACCTGTTCCTTCTTTTAGTCCTTTCTAAGGGTCCTAAAATGTCGATCACAACCCGTTCGAATGGTGTTCCCACTATTGGCATTTCACCCAAAGAGACTGGGGGTGCCCGTTGCTTGGGTGGCACACGTTGGCACTGGGCACAGGATTTGACATACCTGATAATCTCAGTATTTACTCCTGGCCACCAATAATGAGTGGTTATCCGTTGGTTTGTGGCGTTCTGTCCCATATGTCCGCTGAAGGGAAGAGAGTGCCCCATTTCTAGGATTTGGCTTCTGTACTGTTTCGGTACTAGAAGCTGGTTGTAACCTTGGTCAGGCTTGCCCGTTCTGCGATAAAATACGCCATCCTTAGAAAAAATGTCCCCGTGCTGTCTGGGTTCCTTAGCCATGGGCAGTTTCCTAAAGCAGGGTGCCAAAGTAGGGTCCTTGTATTGCGCTTCTTTAAGTTCCGTGGGTAACAAATTAGACGCAGGCTCCCGTTCCTTCTTGGTTTGCCCTCTTGTAGTTACTGCTGCCACAATCGGCTCTTCCGGTTTCCCAATAGACACGTATCTACCGCCGAGTATGACTGGGTAGATGGGGTCATCAATAACAGCCGCTTTGATCACGCCTCTGACAAAATCAGAGTGGATCTCCACCAATGCGATGGGAAGCGCTGTAGGTGCATCACTCTTACGAACTCTACAAAATTGGACGGTCTCTGCTGTCTCTTGACCGGGTTTGATCAGGTTTCTGGCAACAATGCAATCATACGAAAGCCCCGTGTCAAATAAACAAGAAGTTTGAGAACCGTTCATAATAACAGTACCTCGCGTAGAGGGTGTATCCCCCTCTACAGGTTGGGAATCACTGTCCATAATTCCGCCTTGCGAGACTGTTAGTAAGCATCCGATGCGTTTAGGCTCGGTGTGCTCACTCTGATCATTAGTCCCGTGCTCAGGGGTTCTCCCTTTGCCACCTTGTCCTTTCTGGCTACGCTGCCATGAAGGGCGGTCGGGTTGATCAGACTGTTTACTGTGGTTGGGGTACTTGTTTTTGTAGAACTTGGATTTTTCAGGAGGGGGGTTTTGAGATCCAGTTTCTCTGTGGTTATTTTGGTTAGAAACATGAGAAGTATGAGAAGCCTGAGAAGATTGGTCTAGATTATTTTTCCGAAAATGCTCTTCTGTCGGTTTACGTTTTGAGGCCGGTAGTTCAGCCAGCGCATTGTGATAACGCTCAGACTTTTCTAAGATGTCTTCAAGCTTTTCTGCCCCCTGCTCAGCTAGAATACTCCGGGTATCAGCAGACAAAGTGTTCTTTATTTGTTCCGTTAAAACAAATTCCTCAAGACCTTCATAGGTAGAGGGGAGCTGTGAAAGCTCAAGGCACTTTGTTAGATATCCCTTTAGACGAGATGAGAACTGGTGAAAAGTTTCAGAGCTCTCTTTCCTGCTGTTGCGAAACAGTTGCAGAAATTTGCGAGCATTCATTTCAAAGCGCTCCAGTAACGCTTTCTTCAACACATCATAGTTGTCTTGTTGGCTGCTTTCCAGTTTGGCGTAAACATCATATGCACTGCTTTTCAGCACCTGAGAAAGCTTCATGTTCCAACGCGACCTCTCTAAACCGTACAGAGTTGCAATTTTCTCAAATTTTTCTAGCCAAGTGTCAATCTTCTCATTAGGACAAGGGAAAGATTCAAGCGTAAAAGACATCGCAGTGAGGTGAGTAGATTAAGTATTAGAAGGATCAGTTAAGGAAGAATGCGGAGAAGATTCTCCATTGCTGAAGTAGAAGCAGCACCACGACTTTGGAATTCTATAGTTTTAAGAGCTAACTCATACTGTCTCTGTTTCTGTTTTTTCCTCATGCAGTCTCTCCTTTTCTCTTTCCTCCTGTTGTCTCTCCTTCTCTCTTTCGTTCGCCCTGCGAATTTCCATTTCATCGTCCATCTTCCTCTGCTATCTAGCTTCGGCTGCTTTCCTCTCCGCATCATATTTTTCCAGTTCGTCTTTGACAAAAGCTTTCGCTTCCTTTCCTTCCAAACCTTCTTCTCTTGCCTCGTCCCTGAGGAGTTGTCTAAGCTTTGCCCTTTCTGCCATAATATGTCAGTGGCTGAGACTTAGTCCAGAAAGAAATAGAGAGAAAGGATGCACTGGTTCCTACCACGTACGAGAAAATACCAAAATTTAAAAAAAAGATGATATACTTATAACCTGGGATACCTCCTCCAAAAAATGTAGAGTCTAACTATCGCTGCTATTAATCGGCAATTAAGCACCTAATGCAAACGACTTCGCCAAATAAATGGTAGTTAAGATTTACTACAGAAAAATAAGTTGCTACAGTGGAAACAAAATAAGTATTGCAAAAATTTTTAAGGAGAAAAAAAATCCCTTAATTTTTAAATCCACTATAAGTTCACCCCTGAAGATAGTTAGGGTAAGGGAGGCAATAACAGGACGTATAATCTGATCGCGCTCCTTAACTTAGCTCAAACACCTACTTCTTCAGATCCCTGTGAATGTTATACACTCACAAAACTTTACCAGCGTTAAGTATTACAAAATCCGTAATTAACATATATATTCCGACAAAATCAACTAGTAAACCAAATGTATAATGCTTTATAATGCTGTGGAAAACAATTATTAGCCGTGTGGTCAGCACGCCCATAAAACAGATCGATATGTCTAGGGGATAGTTATTCTTAAAAGATACAAAACTCACAGGGCATCACACTCTTACTCTATATCAGAATAAAGAAAAATTTTAGACGAGCTGATATTTGCCGTCTCGTCTTCCTATTCTAAGTTCAAAAACCGGAAACGAGCTCACATTTGTCGTCTCGTATTCCTATTCAAAGTTCAAAATCCCGATAGACGAGACCCCATTTGTCGTAGATTTTTGATAGGAGAATTAAGACTTGGGTTGGTCCCTTCTGAATAGGTTGGAATGAGTGATAGTCACAGAGTGAGATAGAAATACAAAAATAGATTTCCACGAGTGAGGTGGTAGAATAGTGATAGAGGCTGTCTCTGAGAGCGGGAAATCTTCTCTCTCTCACCTATCTTCTACGACAGATCTAAAGTAGTCAGACAGTCTAACACATATACATTAAATATATATATCCACTCACGTGCACGCACATTCAAGTGACGACAGGTAGACACACAGACGTGGGAAACTATACAACTGATTATATAAATATTCTAGACCGAGCTGACCAACACGCTGATTAATTTCAAGAGAAACTTTAATTATCATCTAAAATTTCTTCACAACACATAGAAATTACATCAAAGCATATACAAATAGTCATGAAGTCAATAAAAATGCTACAAAATTTATAGACCCACAGTAAGATCCTTCCCCTCGATGTTTAGTTCACAGTCCCGTTAATAAAATAACAAAAGTGATAGCCCAAAGAGTCACAGATACATAGGGTTTGAGTCTAAGAGTTTTCCCCGTTGAAGGTAAGACCAGACCTGATACTATAATCTAGTTTAAGGGAAAATATTGTTAGCAAAAAAAAAAAAAAAACTTGCATGAAGAAAGTTATGACAGCAAATAGGTGCCGAAATACAACGGTAAAATAACACTCAGACCTGCGTACACTCTTATTCATTCAGCCATGGCCATGTGCGCACAGTTATACTTACAACTTTGCTCGCTGCCTCTGGGAACATAATAAATTCTAGGACCTTCACACAGACCCGTAAATGCAGTCTCGACCAAGAAATCCCCAGTTCCAAAAGACGTACTGAACTCTCTGTCTCAGGGACCGATTCCTTGGGTGTTCTTAATTTTCGGAGGTCTGATTAAGTCACATAAAATTTGTCCAGGCACGAAAGTTAGCAGAGCACAGTGTCACTAGCGTAGGTTTCTAGAAATGAGGAATGTCAGGTCGGGTGCCTTATCTCAGTAAATGACTATATTTGGTCACCACACTACTAGTTCAAAACTCTGTCGGGATGTACTGATATTTTGCTTGCCGCAACGGGCTGAACTGTACCTAAGTGTTATTCTGGAAGAAATAATTCTGGCGCGATAGGCCTTGTACTTCATTTAACTGTTACCGTTCACATAATGAAAGTGCTTAATTACTTCACAGAGAATGTTGACGTACTAGAACGCTGGCAAAGTTTGGGTACCACAGTATTCACTGAATAAAGAAAAAATACATATGAAATATTTTACATATATGTACTCAATATAACTTACATTTTTAAACTGCAAGCGTACCACTTGACTTATCATTTAAACTTCCCGTGAAGTAAGTTATATATATAAAAAATCATCAATCCTCATGAATACGTGCGTATTCCGTCAACACTCATGAGGCTTCTAGCATTTATAAGTTAGTTTAGAAAAATATGTTCTCGTCTGATTATTTAGCAGTAGAATTTAATTCATTATAGCTACACTGTTGTTTAAGCTAGAAATTATAATTTTATTCTGTTTTCCACTGTAACTTATCAGCTAGAGAATATAACCGACTTATAAATATACACTCTGCACACAAGAAACTAGTGAAATATGAAATAAGCGATTATCACTTTATCACTTCACAAAATACTAGATATAATATATTTTACCTCACACAGAACTACAGGTAGTCGCACAACTTAAGAATTATATGCTGAATATTTATGGAAGTCTAGAAGTTCGACAAATTGCCGAAACAAACTGAGAAACTTCGCTAACAGCTTATTCTGTTCCGAGCAACCTGTCTACTGCGAATTTAGGAGCGAGAATGAAAATAAAGTTTAACATTCTGGTTATATCTATCAAACAGACAAAGAGGTGAACGTTTATTTCGTAAAACGAAATGCTCTCCCCTCCTCGGCTTTAACGATTACGTAACTAGAAGAGGCTGTCGTAAACTGCCACTTACTGACCGAGAGGGCGCGTGTCAACCCGTCTCCAGTGCAGAACCAGTTATTCGCACCTCCCCGAGAAACTCATCCTGAGAACCATAACTGACACTTTGCTTACTCGCACCTTACGCCAAAACTGGCCGCTGCCGCGTGAGTGTCATATCACCTGACACTGAGAATCTACCTTGGCAACTTCATGTCAGATGCGAACTCCCAGACAAATGTCTGAAACTGCGCCAAGGAGACGTCATTTATCGCTTTTCCTGGGCGCTCAGCCCCAGAAACCGCGCCTGTCAGCTGAAAGTGCAGACATAGTCTGCTCGATATGTCTGGGATAAGCGAAAGTCACAGTTTCGTGTCCTGACATCTAATGCAAATAGAATGCATTTTCACGCCAAATCGTCTGGTGAGGGACTGAACGTTACGTCAAAACTGCGTTCTCAGTTTAGAGAATTGAAACAGGTAAACGTAAGAATGCGAAGAAAATATTTTTCGCAAACGAATGGATGGGAAAATAGTAATGTGTATAGTCGCAAACGTACGAATGCGAAAAACACAGGAAAAAAAGATAAAATGATAGTAAAATTGAGAATACGGGTGAAAGAAGAAGAAGAGGATGTACGTAATTTATAGATCATAACTGTCTACGTGACATCTACAGATTAACAAACATGTCGTTAACCTCATATGACAACGTGTTCCAAAGGTAGGAATTCATTACTTTATCAGAAATTATTCTCTTATCTGTGTTTGTCCATCAGTTGTCTCCCCGTATTTTAAGAGTTGGTGATGCGCGCACCAGTCTTATCGGTGATTAGATAGCGTTGGACGATGTACGTGTTAATCTGCCACGGCCAAGCTTGGTACAAGGGAATTTTAACAACCTGCCTCTCGCAATATTTTCTCTACCTCTCCTTGCAAATGTGAGGTGTTTATTATCCGCAAGGAGTGTCAGATAACAGACAAGACACAATGTTCTGAAAGTAGTGAAAGAATACTTGAAAATATAAACTATCTGCTATATAGTATAGAAAGAAAGAAAGAAAGAAAGAAAGAAAGAAAGAAAGAAAGAAAGAAAGAAAGAAAGAAAGAAAGAAAGAAAGAAAGAAAGAAAGAAAGTGCGACAATTGAAAGCACGCAATAAAACCAGTACCACAAATGAAACAGAGATCGAGAAGGGCGCCCCATTCTGTCACAAGGCCAAATACCTTTGTGAGGTCTATAAAAGCGATATACTGTATAAAGGCCTTTTCTGGTCTCTTGATTCTTCCTGAAGCTAACGGAGAGAAAAGATCATGTCTGTTGTTGATCTACCAGCTCGGAATCCACACTGTGACTCTGGATATATGCGCTCAGCTAACATGTATAATCGCATCCATAGTTGGCGGGCATTTAATAGCGTCAAGGGCTGCATGCGTGACTGTACTTTTTCTAGCGTAAAGCTCAGAGTCAGACATTGACAATTAAATGTGTTAAATCTTAACTACGATAATCAGAGTCAGATATTGACAATTAAATGTGTTAAATCTTAACTACGATAATCAGAGTGAACGTGGCTGTATATTATTTTACGCACACAGACATATTTTGTCGCGATTTTGTGTCCCCTTAATGTATTTTTAACTGGTGAACCTACAAGGTGTAGTTTTATTACAGTAGTCGATTCTTGTGATCGGTGTCTATTTTAAATTTAAATGCTGATTTATCAAAAACAGTTTTGACTTAGTTAAAAAAAAATGTTAACATATAAGCACATGAAACAATCAAAGTAGGGACCTTATTCTGAAAACCAACCTTACACCATATTCCTGACAACAGACACGTGAAGTTGTATTTTGCAGCTGTTCATCTGCGTCGTTTTTATGATCTGCATGTGGCTTCTCATTAGCTTGTGAGTTTTTAGTGGCCTCTGGGAGTAACGTATTTGTTGCCCCACCCACTTCAGCATCCTTGTCCATCTCTGGACCAGAATCACGTCCGGTATTGTAGCTTCCTGTCTTTACCTTAATCATCTTCTTGTTGTTGATGTTTTTGTTCATCAAGTAATTATTGTTTGGTGGCTGTTGTCAACCTTCAAAACAAAAACAACAAATATGGAAACGGAGATAAAACCCACGCATGCGTGATGGAATACATAAGGCTGGCATATTGCAAACTTATGTAGGTTAAACAAACAAGTATAGCGGCATTATACCTTAAATTCAAATAGAAAATCGGAATGAGTTAATTTTCAGATAACTGAGAACTTCCGGATTCCAAATTTGTCAACAATAAATGGACGATTCTACTAGAATAGTCCTGACCTGCCACGTTGTTATAGTAGTAATCGCCCCTTCACAGCCATAACTGACTGTGGGAATGAGCCCTGTTTTTTTTTAAATTTTATTTATTTATTTATGTTTGCTTGGTGTTCTTTTCTGCGTGTACTTTCTGCTTGTTGTGAGTGCTGCTTTTCGCCCAATCAAAGGTCACGCCGTAGGGAGCATCACCACTTGGAGCTATCGGCAGCTTCATACTCCCCCAGGTTGTTGTATTTATGTCCATTACAAATAAATAACGTCCTTAACACATTTATTAAGCAGATATCAAAAAGGTGTTGAAATTAAAATGATACAGGACAAAACATTCAGTCCAAAGACAACGAAGACTAAAAATATGACATCCTAAGGGGACAAAGACAAGTCCCCCTTCAGCCCCTCCCCCCCACCCTCCCCCCTCTCCCTACCAAGGAGCATAGGCTTTCGACAAACTTATGTAAAGTCTTCCTTCCAGTGCCATCAGCCCAATCGTATTTATCTAGTTCTTGTCCATCTCAAGTTCTCTGCAAAAAAAAAAAAAAAAACAACAGAATTGGCGAAAAGGGGAGAGGTTTCTCTCATTTTTTTTTTAAAATATTATTTTTTTTTAAATACATCAGGCCACGTGATAAGTTTTTAATCAATGCTAAAAGAGTTATTGGTAAACATGTATTTGCAAAAAGGGTGACGTAGCTAAACACTGCCGTTACAACAGCCAAAACACTCTAAGGGAAGTAACTAATCAGCGTTGCCACTCCTAGGTCAATTCACTTAGATCTAGGATTTGTGGTCCCATATAGGTGCCATTTTCCTTCATCAGCTGAAGAACGCCACCTAAAGTTCGACCAAAGTAGCCAAAAATTCCCCCACAATAGCCCAAGTCGCCGATATCTAGTACAGCCCCTTGATGTATAGAGAGTTACGCTAACTAAAATTTGGCCGCCATTTTCGGCTGTACCCGTATTGCAGGAAAATGAACCCAATCGCTAGTTTCAGACCCAATTTGCATTTTCGTTTTGTTTACCTAATAATTTGAAATAAAATTAGATGCAAATACAGTAGCACATATTTTTACTATTCTTTGTATTTCAACTAACAAAACAAAAAGAAGAAAACTATTTTACTTACCGGTTTGTTTAATAGAATCAGTAGCGTGAATTTTTAACACATACTCCGTTAAATTTTATATTCCGTTAGAATTCCACTATTTGGCAACAAATGTTCTTTTAGAATTGCAACATTTAGCAAAACATACTCCCTTCGAATTGAACTATTTACCTAGTTTGAAATGTGGAAACTGGCGAATGACTGTTGTAGACACTGACAGTTTTACTAGATCCAGATGATCACATCAGTTTTTGTTTTCATTAAAAATGCGACAATGTACTGATAGTTTTAACAAAATCTTATTACATATTTTTGACCGAGATTTTATTATAATTTTATTATATAATTATATTATATAATTTTTTATTATTATATAATTTATATATGTATGTGTGTGTGTGTGTATATATATATATATATATATATATATATATATATATATATATATATATATATATATATATATATATATATATATATATATATATATATATATATATATATATATATATAATCTTATAAATATAGAAGAGGTGTTAAGAATAGACAGACCTAGGTAACTGCGTAATATAGTCAAACAATATTTAACACGAACAGATGTAAAGAGAAAAGATACAAATACTTAACCAATATATAGTATACACAATCCTACCCTTACCCCGCGTAACATAGAATATATTTATCCACTTCGGTTATTTAATTTAAATTATATCTACAAGCTTAGAGTTTGTTTATCGTTTAAAAACTTCCGTGAAATAAATTCCAGTCATCGTGAATTAGAATATTACGTCAATACTCATGATGAATCAGTGCATTTACTTAGTTGGTTAAAATATTCTCTGACTGGTTACTAGCAGATAATTAAATTTATATTATAGCTGGAAGAGTTTAGCTAGAAATTATATTTTGACTGCTATCCACTGTAGCACAGTAAAACTTTGAGAAATATAAATGTCGGACCTAACTAGTAAATCACTCTGCTCAGAAAATAACTAGTAAAATATAATTGACGATTTAACTAGTTAAATCACTCAAACTACTAGTATAATAATTACCACAAGCCAGAAATACAACGATCTCCAATCGAAAAACTAAGGGATGCTTCTATTATAAGAGATCTTAGAATCGAAAGCTAGATGTTCTCTGAAATACTGGCGGTACTGGATAAATTTCGTTAGACTGCTGGGGTTTATATATCTAAAATCACAGGGAATACAACTATTCACAGAAAACCAGACTCTCTGCCAGATTTTGCACCTACATGGAATTCTTCGTTCAATCTGCAAATCAGAGATCTTTCTCACACTAAAGCCGAAATCCAGACTCTCTCTGTTGCGTATGGACTCGCTTGAGATCCGGCGTAACGTAATTTGCTAGTCAGTGCAAATTTTACACGTCTCTGCTCTTATGGCCTTCTAGCGAGCAGTGTCTTTTGATCTGGCAATTCGCCGTGTTTAATTACTTTTCTAGCGAACGGATTACAAGGGAGGTAAAAAGAAATTGTCTGCTCCTTTCTACTCAAATTATCCGCTCTTGATCGCTATCTGATCCTATCCAACGATTTTCAATCGCTTGCGTTAAGAATAAATTACAGATACCCCGCTCAGCATTTAGCTAATAGGTCTGCTACAGAGCATACATCAAAGAAATAGCGAACAGCAATAGCATGCGTGCTAAATTGAAAAAGAGACAGATCTCTGAGTGTAGGAATGGTTTATGTTATCGAAACAGGTGTAGTTGAAAGTTAGGTAAAAGAAAAATGTAGATAAAGAAGTAGATAGATGAAAGCTATTATCATAATATGTCACATTAACTTAGCTTCTTGAGTGATGTTAGGCAGTTCTTAGGCCGAGTAACTCGTTCAGTTGTTCTCTTAATTGTTAACAAGTAGTGGTCACTTCCAATCTTTGGCCCCCTCCACACTCTAGCATCCATTTGAATGAGCTCTTCCTAACTATGGCATAAGCCGATCACTGACTTCTTATTCCTTTTTGGTTCACACCTAGTGTATACATGTATGTGCTTAAGAGGGAACTTTGTGTTTGTAATGATCAGATTCTGCTCATTGCAGAATCTAAGAAGTCGCTTTCCATTGTCACTAAGAGTATCTTCTCCATCTCTTCCGATATCCACTCCATCTAGCATGGTCATTTCCAACTCTGGCATTGAAATCTCCGAGCATGATAAGTTCATCTAGGCAGTCGTCCACTGTCTTTTGAAGCAGCTCGAAGAATTCCTCCTTGACCTCTGCTCGCTCATCTTCATTTGGCCCATACATAATTTTAAGGTTGACTAAGGTTTCTCCTTCTTTCGGTTTTAGGACCATAATGTATCCCGAGACAAAGTTCCATCCCTTGATATTATCCCTATAGTTTTTGGCCACAATACAACCTACGCCCCTTTTAGCTCTTTCAGATGTAGACATTACAAAACCACAGCGAACGAAAAGAAAAAGTCCGGTTTTCTCTCTTATGTTTCGCGTAATCTGGTTATTAAGACATACAGGCCGCAAACTTCAAGATCAAACTGAACAAATAAGTCATCACAAGCGACAAAGTAATACGATAAGACACAAGTGCCATTCCAGAAGAGTACAGTGTCGATATTCAGAACAAATTTGACTTTCTTATGGCAGTACAGGAGGAAATGTCACCAGATGAACTTGCCAATAACATCAGAGATGTTTATATTACTTACTTACTTAGTCGTTCCCCTTCTACCGTGAGGTGTAGAGGTTTGGAAGAGAGAGCGCCAGACCATTCTATCAGCTGTCTTCTTCCTGGCCTGGTTCCATTCTAGTCCTCGGTCCTTCAAAGATTGTCTAATGTTGTCCTCCCAGCGGACTCTGGGTCGTCCTGGAGGTCTGGATCCCTGGCTCTTTCGATGTTTATAGTACAACTGCACAAAAGTTAGTTTCTAAAAGAAGTGTAAAGAGACGAGAATACATCTCAGACGAAACACTGAAGTTAGTGGTAGAAAGAAGAAAACTGAAAGTCCAAAAAAAAAAAAAAAAGACACAGACAACCAGGAATTATACAAGGAATACACACAGCAGATTAAACAACGAGTCAGACAAAACAAACAACAATATGTAAACGATACCTGCAAGAAAATAGACAATCATATTATTAGCGCTTAGAGCGCATTTGGGGTCATTCTTCAATAATTGTTCAGTGTTAGACACAGATTTTAAAGTGTGGTGTTTTCCCATATGAAAGACAGTGAGTTAAATTTAGGGACGCCATCCTATAGCCAGCAGCTCAGCTGAGTTTTGCTAGCACTTCTGTGTTAATTATTCATAATCTGGTAAGATTGAAATTATTTCTTTATATATTTGAATATTGTTTCATGTTCGAGTGATTTGATACTGCCATATCATAATCTAGCCTTACAAACAAGTAGGGATTTTGCTCTAGACCCCCCGCCCAAGTCAGGGTCTAGGGACTAACAATGTACCTAAACACCAGCAAGGATTATGCAAGACCGATCAAGAGTTGAGAATAAGGAAACATATTACCTATCCTCTTTTAGGGTAGAAAACTAATAATTATTTTTCAGAATCTATAGTCTGGGAGGATCTATCGGATGTAAACCCACCATGGTAACTGTGCTGTTTGGTCAGAGAGATCTGACTTGTCTGTATAATGTGGTTGTTGTGTCAGTGTGGTGTCCAGACGTGGGTAGAGAATAGATTTTGACACATGGCCCATACTTTGATTGCAGAGCTGCGAGTTTCTGTCGTCAACGAAGCAGTATCTACTCGGGTGGTGATTTACACAAGTGTATCTGTGCAGTCCTTGTGACAGAGACCACCATTATTGCCCGCCAGCACGGAGAGGTGGGACCACCTGATTTCAGCACCAGAGCTACAAATTCCAGATGAGTGAGCCTCTGGTCTGCTGGATATTCACCAACCCCATTTAGTTGCAGATACCCCATAAAAAATTCCCACCATTTTCTGGACACTATGTAGTCAATATAGACAGGTGTGATGAGACCACCCCAACAGCACAGACAATAAATATCCTCCTTAGTAGCTGACTACCAGAACATTTTAATAAAACTAACTATTCTAGTACTTAAATATGTACACTTTTGCATTTATTATGTAACATTCCATGCATAATTTTCATAAATTTTAAATCCTTCTTTTTAAAACAAGTTCTGGTCAAAATAAAACTTGATCCAGAACAAATAAATGTAATATAATTATATCAAAAACTTTACACACGTGAGTTAGTTCAGTGTATTGTAACACTTGTTAATCTTATTAGTCTTGTTAAATATCTATGGGTATATTTATAACTATCACACCACAGTACACATCATAACCCTAGACACTTTACGCAGCTACATTCATAAAAAAAAAATTAAGTGTGAGGTCGTAGTGGTAGCAAGAAAGGCCTTCTGACAATTCTCAATTACATTTTAACTCAGGAGCCTTCACAGCTGGCCTCATACAATTTACATGTAGTACCATCATCATCATACAATACCATCAATCCCACTACATATATTGGGGTCTTGTCCAGGGATAATTAGCCCAACAGTAATATTAAGATCTCCTGGTGGGAGAAATAAAAGTAGGGAAATAAATTGTAAAATTTCCTTTAAAAGTAAAAGTGTCCCTGCAGATAAAAGTTGGTGAATCTTCACAGCCAGTAATAATTAATTAGTTAACTGGTTAGTTAGAATTAGTTAGACTATAGTAATTAGAAGTACTTAGTGTATTTACTGGTTAGAGATTTAGCTTGTATATTATTATATTGTCTGAAAAGTATGGCTGAGCTAGCAAAGTTTAGATCAGCTGCTGTGCTCACTGCGAAGGAGATGGGGATGGATGGTCAAATTTTAATTCAATACGTAACGACTGAATGTGATAAATATATTGAAAGGGAAGATAGAAAGGTAGCTGAAGAGAAGAGGTTACAAATTGAGGCTGATAGAGAAATTAAGAGGCTGCAGATTGAGGCAGAAGAAAAAAGGCTGACTGCCGAAAGGGAGGCAGAAGAAAAACGACAGCAAAGGGAGGCAGAAGATAAAAAGGCCGAAAGGGAGGCAGAAGATAAAAAGGCCGAAAGGGAGGCTGAAGATAGAAGGTTGCAGAGGGAGCACGAATTACGACTAAGGGAGCTGGAATTACAAGGCCCGGCCCCTGAAAATGGTGCCAGCCCTTTTGCCTCAGATGCTACGCCCAGTATGGGAGCCTCAAACTCAGCTATGGGGTTTCATTTAGACCATTTTGTTGAGAAAGACGATGACATAGAGGGGTACCTGGGACGTTTTGAGTTATTAGCTACTACATATGGGTTAGAGAGAGAGAGGTGGAGTTTAAAGCTATCACAGGGATTGAGGGGTGCTTCTTATGAAGTATTTGCCAAAATGAACAGGGAAGACCAAGACAATTATGACATGTTAAAGCAGGCTTTGTTATTAAGGTACGAGAAGAATGGTGAATTTTATCGTAAGAAATTTAGAAATGCCAAACTGTTGTCTGGGGAGACATACCACCAATTCTCGGCCAGACTAGAAACCTATTTGGAGAAATGGACGGCTCTGGGGAAGACCCAAGATCTTAAAGAAATGATCATGATTGAGCAATTGAGAGAGTCCATGGCTCCAGACATGAGAAAATTTCTCATGGAACAAGGTGCAGAGAAGTTGGGGGAAATTTTAAATGTTGCTGAGAGGTATCAGGCAGCCCAGGCAGAGGTAAGTGGTGCTAAAAAGAAGCACATAGACAATTTTAAAGCTCCACAGCAATTTAATAAATTTGATAATAGAGAGCAGGGAAATAAAGGTAGGACAAATTTTGAGCGGCCAAGAAATGACTATCGCGACAGAAACTCACAGTTCAATGACCAAAAGTTCAATGAAAGAAAACCGTTGAACCAAGGAAAAAGATGGTGTAAATGGTGCAAGAAGGATAACCATAACACCGAATTTTGTAGAAGGAAACCTTCAAACATTGCTGCAATGAAGTCGGGGACGCAAAGATTAAAGGTTAATCCTAAGGGACAACAGGAACCTTATCACCCCCCAGTTTGTGAGGATGTTATTTGTAATGGGGTCACCATAAGGTGCCTTTATGATACAGGTTTGGATTATGATTCAGTTGTGAAGTCTAGCCTAGTGGACCCAAGTCAGTATACCACAGAAACAGTGGAAATACAAGGGGCGACTAAGGACATACCACTCATGACACTTCCCATCGCAAGGATAACGGTGAAAACTCGCTATGTGGAAGGAGAAATCAGAGCAGCAGTGATAGATGAACCAATCTACCCTCTAATCTTGGGGTGTAGATACGTCTTCTTGGGGAATCCCGAGAAACCTGTGATCATGGCGACAGTGCAGACCAGGTCACAGAAGAAGGAGGAAGAAGGTGAACCTATAAACGCTCATCCAGAGGAGATGAGGAAGGCGCAGGCTGAGGATAGGACACTCAAGCCCTGTTTTAAAAAATTGCCCAAATGCCACACACCTCCGAGCAAGGGGGAATATTTCATGAAGAACAAACTCTTATACAGGAAGGCCGGAACTGGAACAAATGGTCACAACCAGCTGGTTCTTCCCATTGCATATAGAGAGAAAGTGATGGAACTCGGACATGCAATCCCCTTCAGTGGTCACATGGGGATCAGCGCCACAGGACAGCGTATAGCTTGTCATTACTTCTGGCCAGGGATAACGGAGGATATAAAAAGATATGTCAAATCCTGCCCAGAATGTCAAAGGGTAGCTCCAAAGCACTGGACTGCCCCTGCAACTCTAGGGGAAATGCCCATAGTGGGAACACCTTTTGAGAGGGTTGCAGTGGATATTGTAGGACCTCTCACTCGGACCAAGAGGAGGAACAGTTACATCCTTACTCTGGTGGACACTTGTTCTATGTGGGGAGAGGCGGTAGCCCTGCCATCAATTGATTCAAAACATGTAGCAGAGGCACTACTTACAATATTTACCCGATTAGGATTCCCGCATCAAATCTTGACGGATAATGGTTCTCAGTTCAAGGGGAAACTAACGGAAGAAGTTTTTAAGCTATTTCAAGCCAGGCACTTTCATTGTAGTCCGTACCATCCACAAGGGAACGGCCAGGTAGAGAGGTTCAATGGGACTCTCATTTCTATCCTGAGAAAGCTGGCACACGAAAAACCGGATCTGTGGGATCAATTCCTGCCCGCCGCATTGTTTGCGTACCGGGAGGTACCACATAGTTCAACCGGGATGGCTCCCGCAACTCTGCTATTTGGGAGGCCAATAAAAGGTCCATTAGAGCCCTATTAAGGACCTGGACAGATGAGAAGGCGGAAGAGACTGTTACCTCATCTTATCAATATGTGAACGAACTGACCACTCGTTTGAAAGCTGGATGGAAACTGGCAAATGATAATTTGAAACAAGCCAGGAAGAAACATGCAGCATATTTTAATAGGAAGGCAAAGGACAGGGAACTGGCAGTCGGAGAGAAGGTGCTGCTTCTACTACCGGGAAGCCAGAATAAATTACAAATTGGTTGGCAAGGTCCATATACGGTTCTAGAGAAGGTGTCTAGAACAAACTATAAAATTGACAAAAAGGGGAAGGAAAAAGTTTATCATGTAAACCTGTTAAAGAAGTATCTGGACAGACCACTCCAGGAAAGCACCCCCTTATTGACCTTGGCTATTGCAACCCAGATGCAAAAAGAACCACTCACCTCACATGAATACCCATTACATCCTTGTGAAACAGCAGCACAGGTAAAAGTCAGTAAGCACCTGACTAAAAACCAGAGGGAGAGAGTTCAACAAGTTCTGGAGGAACATACAGATGTATTAACAGATAAACCAGGCCATACAAATTTGCTACAGTATGACATGAAACTGGTAGACTCAAACCCAATCTGTATGAGAGCCTATTCTATTCCGTTCGCGAAGGAGAAGGCATTAAAGGAAGAAATAGATTATTTATTGAAGGAGGGGATTATTTCGCACAGTGAATCATCTTTTAGTTCTAGTGTCGTTTTGTTGAGGAAACCGTCTGGGGAACACAGACTGTGCATAGATTACAGGAAACTGAATGCTGTCACAGAAGGACAAGTGGATCCATTACCAGACACAAAACAGCTATTTGCCAGACTGAACAAGGCAAAATACTTTTCAAAGTGGATCTTAGTAAAGGCTATTACCAGATCCCAGTGAAGCCTGAAGTGAGACCTTATTTGGCTTTTAGCACTTCGGATGGACATTATGAATTCAATATGCTACCATTCGGACTGAAAAATGCTCCGAGTGTGTTTTCAAGGATGATGCGAAAATTGTTGGACCCCCTGAATAACCCATGTATCACAAATTTCATGGATGATATTCTCGTCGCCACCGAGACATTTGAAGAACACATTGAAGCTCTGGAGATGTTGTTTGATAGACTTCGGGAGGCGAACTTAACTGCTAGGCCAACAAAATGTTGTATTGGATGCAAAGAGTTGGAATTCTTGGGGCACACTGTATATCAGGGTAATATGACCCCTGATCCTAAGAACTTGGAAAAACTGCAGAGAGCACCTAGGCCGCAAACCAAAAAGGACGTGCGATCATTCGTGTCGTTATGCGGATTTTATCAGAAATACATCAAAAATTTTAACGCCATTTGTGCTCCTCTGACTGATCTGACTCGCAAGGGACTTCCAGATAAAATTATTTGGACTGCACAATGTGAATTAGCGTTCCAAGAGTTAAAGGAAAAACTCACTAGCAAGCCTATTCTCAAACTGCCTGATTTGACACAGGACTTTGTCTTAAGAACCGATGCAAGTAATGTGGGACTAGGAGGGGCTTTGTTGCAAAGATCATCTTCACCTGATGGGGAACTGAAACCAGTCGCTTATGCAAGCCGCAAATTGAATAAGGCGGAACAAGGATACTCCACAAGCGAAAAAGAATGTTTAGCATTAATCTGGGCAATAAAGAAGTTTCAAATCTATCTGTATGGTAGGACATTTGTGGTGGAGACGGATCATCAGCCTCTCGTGTTCTTGTCTCAGGCTAAGCATGAAAACGCAAGATTGCTGAGGTGGTCTTTATTGCTTCAACCTTATCAGTTTAGTATCCAATATATCCCAGGCAAATTGAATGTCGGTGCAGATTTCCTCAGTCGGCACCCCTGTGATCAAAATTAGAGTAATGGCAGACGTGAGGAGTAATTTTACCTATGTGTATCGCTGGTTTTGGAACTTGCCATAGGCATGTTTTCAGGTGGGGAGATGTGTAGTGAAATTGACAGAGATACAACGGTAAAATTCCTCCAAGGATAACATTTAAGGATAAAAACATAATGCGTAGGCTGCTGATGTACATGATCGCCTAGACCGCGGGTCATCACCCTCCATAAATTTGACTTGCTAGACCGGAGGGGAACGGAGGATCAAAAAGGAAAAAAAAAAATATGACTGGAAAGGCTAAAGAGACGCAATTGGGGGGGGGGGGAAATGGATGAAAGTAAAAAAATTCAAGTCCCCCAAATTGACACGAGGTACGGAATTGGACGTTTTGCGATACCAAGCGCTTGATTTGAATTTGAGCGGAAGAACGCAGTAAATTTTTCTTAATATTAATGTTAGGAATATAAAAATTAGCTGGCCAGATGGCCTATTCTGAGCAGTGAACGAATATGGTCTTAATTTTACAGACGGATAGATAATATTGAAAATAATGACAAAAGACAGTGTAGTTTACATCAGCCACAGACTGCATTGAATCTAACATATCGTTATTTGCACACAAAAACACGACCTTGGGGACGCAGGTGTTCAAATTTACTTGGCATAGAAGTGAAGGGACATTGGTGGTAGCTGTGTCTAAATATAACTTTTTACAACAAAAATTTGAAGGGGAGAGAACGGTTGGGTCAAAAATCGAGCACAATTTTGTAGAAACACAAGTAGAGACGGACAGACTAACAGATAACCATCCATACGTGACTGAAGCTTGACTGAAATGACTTTAGTGAGGAAATTTGAAATTAAAAATAAACCTCGGCAGTGATTGGCCACAGACAATCATATTATTAGCGCTTAGAGCGCATTTGGGGTCATTCTTCAATAATTGTTCAGTGTTAGACACAGATTTTAAAGTGTGGTGTTTTCCCATATGAAAGACAGTGAGTTAAATTTAGGGACGCCATCCTATAGCCAGCAGCTCAGCTGAGTTTTGCTAGCACTTCTGTGTTAATTATTCATAATCTGGTAAGATTGAAATTATTTCTTTATATATTTTGAATATTGTTTCATGTTCGAGTGATTTGATACTGCCATATCATAATCTAGCCTTACAAACAAGTAGGGATTTTGCTCTAGACCCCCCGCCCAAGTCAGGGTCTAGGGACTAACAATGTACCTAAACACCAGCAAGGATTATGCAAGACCGATCAAGAGTTGAGAATAAGGAAACATATTACCTATCCTCTTTTAGGGTAGAAAACTAATAATTATTTTTCAGAATCTATAGTCTGGGAGGATCTATCTGATGTAAAACCACCATGGTAAATGTGCTGTTTGGTCAGAGAGAGAGATCTGACCTGTCTGTATAATGTGGTTGTTGTGTCAGTGTGGTGTCCAGACGTGGGTAGAGAATAGATTTTGACACATGGCCCATACTTTGATTGCAGAGCTGCGAGTTTCTGTCGTCAACGAAGCAGTATCTACTCGGGTGGTGATTTACACAAGTGTATCTGTGCAGTCCTTGTGACAGAGACCACCATTATTGCCCGCCAGCACGGAGAGGTGGGACCACCTGATTTCAGCACCAGAGCTACAAATTCCAGATGAGTGAGCCTCTGGTCTGCTGGATATTCACCAACCCCATTTAGTTGCAGATACCCCATAAAAATTCCCACCATTTTCTGGACACTATGTAGTCAATATAGACAGGTGTGATGAGACCACCCCAACAGCACAGACAATAAATATCCTCCTTAGTAGCTGACTACCAGAACATTTTAATAAAACTAACTATTCTAGTACTTAAATATGTACACTTTTGCATTTATTATGTAACATTCCATGCATAATTTTCATAAATTTTAAATCCTTCTTTTAAAACAAGTTCTGGTCAAAATAAAACTTGATCCAGAACAAATAAATGTAATATAATTATATCAAAAACTTTACACACGTGAGTTAGTTCAGTGTATTGTAACACTTGTTAATCTTATTAGTCTTGTTAAATATCTATGGGTATATTTATAACTATCACACCACAGTACACATCATAACCCTAGACACTTTACGCAGCTACATTCATTAAAAAAAATTAAGTGTGAGGTCGTAGTGGTAGCAAGAAAGGCCTTCTGACAATTCTCAATTACATTTTAACTCAGGAGCCTTCACAGCTGGCCTCATACAATTTACATGTAGTACCATCATCATCATACAATACCATCAATCCCACTACATTGAGTAAGAATATGTTTTCCGAAGTAAGAACATTGAAGAACAGCAACTTTAAACCATTACTTCGAGCAATAAACGACAAGGGCGACCACTCTAACAGAACGTAAAGATATCCTGAACAAATGGAAGAAGTACTGTCAAGAAATGTACAAGGAAATAAACAAAGTGGCAAATAACCACATCATGAATGTAGTGGAACGTGAACCAGAACCTACCATAGAGGAAGTCCTGAATGCGATCAAACACTTGAAAAGCAGAAAATATCCTGGTTGTGATGAAATAACAGCTGAAATGATACAGGAAGGATGAGAAGGCAGAGCTCGTATGTGCCATGCATTTTTCTGTAAGATCTGGCAAAGCGGAATTTGGCCCAAGGAATGGAAAATATCAATTTACGATACATAATAATACGATAAATAATTTCGTACATACCCTTGCCAAAAAAGGGTAACCTGAAACTATGCACAAACTACAGAACTATCGCTCTTACAAGCCATGCCAGCAAAATACTATTACATATCATAATGAAAAGAATGCAACAAAAGCTAGAAACAGAAATTCACAAAGAATAGGCGGGTTCTCGACCAGGCAGAGGCACCAGAAACCATATATTCAATACGAGGAACATCATAGAAAAGTGTAGAGAATTCAACGCTGACCTTTATACGTGTTTCATTGATTACACCAAAGCTTTCGACTGTGTACAACATCAGCATTTATGGACTATTATAGACAATATGGGATGCCCAAACCACCTTATACAACTCATCGCACTGCTGTATCAAGAACAACAGGCAGCCGTAAGAATAGATGGAGAAACATCAGAATGGTTTGAAGTACAGAAAGGAGTAAGACAAGGCTGTACCCTTTCTTCTTACCTGTTTAACATTTTTGCTGAGAATATCATGAGAAACGTAAGAGATGACCAAGAACACACAGAGTTTGACTCATTTAACATTTGCGGGTACCAGATCCCGGAAATCAGAAATGCTGACGACACAGTCCTTCTATCGACCAGCCCAGAAGGACTTGAGCAATTATAGTCCGTTCACCAATTGATGTTCAACTTTGAAATTTGTTTTTAAAAAAAAACGACCTTCTGTAATGAATTTATATTTTGCATGTAGTCTTATATTATCCATGACGTTACAAATATGTTGTCGTTAAGTCAATTTCGATTTTGCATTCTTCAAAACCGTAAATTTCCTTTGATCTTTTCCGAATCTTACAAGAAGCACGGCTTAAAAATTAAATTTTACAGTATACTTCATCATAAATGTCAAAAGTAGGATCAGAGGCATATCCATATCTGCTCACCGCACAGGAAACAGCCATAAGTAGTGATACATTTAAATCTGAAACGTGGGAAAAAAAAATATGTATTCAAAACTGTATTGTATACGACAGGGTAAACTTTACATGTATACCTGCATTATTTCTTCTTGTTTTGAAGGAGCATAATTACATTGTTTTATGTGTTTGATATTTGTCTCAGTCCGTATCTGATGATTCCATTATTTCTTATGTGTCCTATCTAACCTTCACTTTCTTTCCTTTCCCTGACGAAGGCCTTGTGGCCGTAACGTTGGCTATCTTTTTATTCTTTTGTCCTCGTAAGACGAATCACCTTTTTTCGATTTTTTTTTCACACCCATCCATTAGATTAACAACTGTTAGAGGCTGGATAAACATTAGTCCATCACGTTGCCAGTATTCTTCTTTTTCACGGAGCACATGATCTACACATTTCTTCAAATATAATACAATGCAGCTATAACTTTACAATAATTTCACAATACGCCACTGACTTCACTAATGATGTCGCACTATTTCAGCTTTCAACAGCAGACAACCGCGGTGCACGAAATGTCATGATTTTGTCTTAAGATATATTTTTTTCTATTAAAAAACCATTTATTGTCCGTGCAACACAAATGTACTGCTGACATGCTACATTTTAATACCGGTAGGGGAGTGTGATTTTAATATAACCTGAAGAAGAGATATTTTAAACTAGATACATTTTCTGGAGGCAAAAAATGTTTTCATAACGTCATGGATAATATAAGACTACATGCAAAATATAAATTCATTACATCAGGTAGTTTTTTTTTAAAACAAATTTCAAAGTTGAACATCAATTGGTGAACGGACTATATTTATGTCCACCAAAAAACACAGCGAGTCCCAGAATCTATACCTACACGCCAAGAAGACCAAAGTATTGACAACAGACAAAGTAAAGATCAAACCGGAAATTGAAATTGATAAGAACTGGAAGGTGTTAATGAATTCGAAAGCTTATGATCAATCATCAACAGCTCTGTCGACTGTGCAGTAGAAATTGAAAGAAGATTTGCAATTGCCTCACATAAACTAGTACAGATGAAAAACCTATGGCAAGGCACAAGGACAGAAACAAAGTTGCAACTGATCAAAGCATGTATATTCACAGTAGCAACATAAGGCTGTGAGACATGGGCATTCAATAAAACAATTGCAAAACAGAATCATTAGAAATGAAATGCTACAGAAAGATGTTGAGATTACCCTGGACAGAAAAAAGACCAACGGAGAACTACTGCACTCACTAAATGTAGAGGAAAATGCTCATAAATACCATCGCAATAAGAAAGCTGACATTTGTCGGTCATATAAAAAGACAGTATAGTCTTTAAAAATTAGTAATGGAAGGCATTGCCCCTGGAAAAAGGGGAAGGGGGCGACCTAGGCAATGGTGGATCTAGGACATCACAGAGAGTCTGAACTTGTCTTTGGAGGATGCAGGTAGACTTGCCCAAAATCGTGATGCGTTTAGAGCAGCTGTAACGGAGACAACGTTTGGGAGAGAATACGTCACATGACAATGATGAGTTTAAAAGTGACTATTGGCTTTCCATACTAAATAACTTAACAGTATGGCAGAGCAAGCATCAGAAATTACCTTGTTGTTTAAAATGTTCCTAGAACAAATGAAGTAGCAAAGTGAAGACCAAAGAAAAATATTAGCTCTCCTGTTGCAGAGGCAAACAACTAGCAGCAGCTCAGATTGTGCATTGGCACATTCACCTGCAATCAAAGAACACACTCCTGCATTCCCTGAATTTAAGGTAGTATAAGATACATTTATCTTGAGCAACTAAATCATCATTTTGATGCTCATCGACAAATTGATGACCTGCTCGAATGGCACTATTTCCATTCTAGGATAGACACTTCTTTATATCAGCTAACGCAGAAGAAATGTGGAACAGAAGATCTATTTAAATTTACAAATACAGAACTGACATCCAAGCTGACAACGCTTCCGACACTCAATACATCATTGCTCGTCTTAAATTTCGACAATCAAGGAAGAAACCAGATTAGTCATATGTACACTGGATTGTTGAACTTCATGGTCTATCGATTGACTGTAGATTTGTATGCCCAAAGGACAGTTGTGGGCAGTCACTTTATTTTGGAATGTTTTATTAATTTTATTTGTTTTTAAATGTTTTTCTTTTCTCCTTGTTTTTAATTTTTTAAAACATTATTTATTTGTTTATTTATGTTTTATTTTTAATTTTTTTTTTAATTTTTTTTTTTTTTTTGGTTTGTTTAAGTTAAGGGGATGTAAAACAAATTGAGTCACACAATTTAAGTTTCGATTTGCTATATTTGGACTGAGTGGAAGTCTGAAGAATATACTATATTTGGATATCAGAGATCCGATTTTATTATCTTGAATTTGTTACACTATATGTCCTAATTATAACCCATCAAGGGTTGAACGGGATATTTTGTTTAAAAAAAAAAAAAAATTAACATCCATTTTTTAAGGCAGTGTTTTACTAAAAAAAAAAAAAAAAGGTGGCAACACTGGCAACTACGATACCTTTGTGCAAGGCTGCATGGATCCTTGAGTAAGTTATAAAAATTGTCATTATTTATAAACAAATACGAGGAATATGTACCTTTGTTATCTTCATGTACTGTGCTCGCTAGCGTAGGTGACCATGACGGTTGACAATTTATTTCGCTCGATGCTGTTAATCAATTTCGTGGTTAAAAGACTATTACTGGAGACCGCCATGTTAAATTTGTAATTTTATTTCAAAGCGACCTCGGTGTTTGTCGGGCGTTATAATTTTTTTGAAAATTTCGAAACAGTGATGGCGATAAGTTCTATCTTTCTATCCCATGCAATTTCCTATTACTCGTACCTTTTTGCTCCGCAGTGAATATGTGTAGTTATGTCTTGTTTCGTACCAGTTAGGGTTAGGATTAGGGTTAACACAAACCCTAATCCTAACCCTAAACCTAATCGCCTAAACCTAACCCTAACTGCTACGAAAGAACACATAACTACACATAGGCTATTCACTGCGGAGCAAAAAGGTACGAGTAATAGGAAATTACCATATTGGGTATTTTTTTTTTTGACCCATTAGCAAAAATAGATATCCTACGTTTTGAGAAATTTTAAATCGTTGTTTCTTCTCTTATTTGAAATCTGGTAGGCTAATTTCTTCTCATGATGATAGGAAACTCTTTACAGAGCGATACAACAGGAAGCAATCTGATCATCAGAAAAAGTCCCCCCATCTGGCTTGTGTTTCGGCCCGATTACTCCTTTACACTCGGGGGAGGGGGGCGGGGGGGCGGGCCCACTTGGGTCATGACTCCCAAGCGTCTCAGCCTCCTGTTGTCTTGTATCGAAAATGAACCCATTTCACTTATGGTAGCAACTTTTAAATCCACAACTCCGCCAGCCGTGGAGGCAATTGTGAAAGTAACAAAGAGAAGACAAATTATTCCGTTTGTTCCGTCGCCCTTCACAACTAAGGACACACGCTGAGACACCAGCGCGAAGCCAACGAGTCTTAGCCACTGCATGCAAGCCACTGAAATTCTGTTCCTGACACCCCTTATAATATACACCGCCTGTCACCCCTGAGTCGCAGCCCTTTCACTAGTACACCAAAAAAAAAACTCAGCGTATTGTGGACTTAGAAAAATTTTGGTGCTTTCTGTACCGCAGCGTTTATTGTCATGATGCCCATTGCGGTTGTTCCACAGCCAGCCTAATGCCTTTTCGGCAATTTCACTAAGCCTCTTCAGTGCCCTTGTTCTCGACTGTCCCTTCAGCCCCAACAGTTTCAATAAATCATACACTGATGCAGCCACAAACCCACTTCAACTGCCATGACCCTTGCATTGAACCCATCGTGTCTCAGATCCGCGGCCAGATCGCTATACTTGGCCGCTTTGAATGAATGTTGCTCGTTTAATCTGGATTCAAATGGCACAGTCAGTTCAATCACTATGACCTGAAGCGTTGCTGAAGAATGAAGCACTATATCCGGCCGTCTCCACAATTTTCTGATACTCTTTGGATATGCCCCCGTCCAGGTAGGTTTGCAGCCATCTCCCAGTCGTTTGCACAGTCAAGAAGAGATTGTAAACTGCTACCAGGTTTACTCGGTTTGGGGTGTACTGACTTTTCTGCCCTCAGAAAGTATGTATTTGCGGTGTCTGGCCAGACTTTGCTATTCGCCTTCATTCTTGCCAGATCTATTGTCGCAGCAAGCTCATTTAGCACTTTGTTATGGCGCCAAGTGTATCGCCCTTGCCCTAGTGCCACCTTACAGCTGAGAGCATGTGTTCAAGTGTCTGCCTCCCCTGGCACAGGGGGCAAT
This sequence comes from Oreohelix idahoensis, assembly GCA_024509875.1. Lineage (NCBI taxonomy): Eukaryota > Metazoa > Mollusca > Gastropoda > Stylommatophora > Oreohelicidae > Oreohelix > Oreohelix idahoensis. The sequence goes on along the minus strand of JAMPIV010007261.1, from coordinate 8,416 downwards.
GCTCATCATCCAACTTTCCCCATTTCACAAGGTTGGTGGCCGACGGCAGCAGGTCATACATTGATCTAACCACGAAGCTGAGCCTAAGAGGTGCCATATGCCATATAACATTCCATGTTAAGGACCTCTGCAGGGCTCCTTCCCATGTAGTCCATTGGCCTTGTTGGACCTGCTGCACTGAATATTAAACCAGTTGGCTGAACACTGAGGGGGTGCGGGCAGCATTGGCGTAGCTGTCAGTCCTTTTCAGGACAAGTCATTTTCAGGGCTTTATCATGATTTTAAAAAAATTTTGTTCGGTTTTCACCTTCTTTCTGGTGAGGCGCCTGCCTTTCAACCTATTTGGTTATACCAGAGCGCATTTACCATCATAAATAGTATCTATCATTGATGATCGGGTTAGCAGTCAACTAACGTTATCTATCTGCTAGCATAAAGCCCTAAAATGGACTCGCCAGCTACGCCAAAGCCTGAGCTTGTAATTTGTAATATTCGTTATCATGATCGATGGTGTTAGACCTTTTATAGACTTAGTGTCTATCAACCTTATTCGGGCTAACAGTCCTTTTCGAGGCTATTTCAGCTACCTGATGGATGCTAGTAGTCATTTTCTGGGCTTATATTTCATCAACACAGCGCCTCACTTAACAGAGTTCCTTTATTTTTGAATAGCGAATTGTGCTTGGATATAACCAACAGACTTTAGTCTAGGTTGAAAGTAACATGCCTCACCCTTAGAAGGCACCATCTTAAACAACAACTGCATTAGCTTAGTAAGTACATATGTTATACATAAAAACGTGAGAAATTGGCTGTGGAATCTTGTGAAATGCTATAAAATGTTATTTGGTGTGAAAAAGTAGGCCCTATCTGTCAAGTCTTGTGAAGTGTAGACCTGACTGAAAAAAAATAAAATATATATATATATAAAAAAGTAAAATTGTGAACTTAAACTTATATAAAGTGTATAGCAACTGGTGTTGACTTTTGCTGAGCGATGTCATTTAAGTGCTGGCTGAATCTGTCCCCAAGTCGTTTGCCTGTTTGGCCAATATAGGTTTTGCAGCAACGTTTACATATGATCGTATAAATGACATTGCGCGATTCACACGTGAAGCTACTAGTGATGGTGTACGTAGCCTTATGAAAGGACACCTTCTGGGTTGAGATGACATACTTGCACGTGTCTGTTGGGCACTGAGGGCACTAGATTCACCTCCCATCTCCACTTTATTCACACCTGCCTCCACCACAAAATTCTTCCTAATGGATTTTCTTCCAATTTTCATCCATCTGCTGGTACACTCAATCCTAGGGAACAACGTCTCCTACAACGAATTGAGACCAGATGTGGCTTTCAACGTATGCGCGTAGTGGCCGCCAGTCACTCCCGCCTTTTATCAGACCTCAGTGCCCAACAGACCCAGCTTCTGCTTCGCTTACGTTGTCTCACCTCCAACAACTTCCCTTTCTATTCTATGATACGCACCACTATCCACACACTGAACCGGCAGCTGCATGAGTTCCTTTCCACGTCTAAACACCATAAACTATCCCGTCTCATCCCTACCCCCATAGCTACCCCTCCATCCTCCACTCCATCATGCACTCAGGTAGTCTGCATCCCCCCAGATCTACCCCTCTCTGAGAACCGTCTTATCCACCGCATGGGGTGTCTAAAACCAGCCGGTCTCAACACTTTTCACACCTTTGTCTGAGGTCACCCTCTCCTCTCTTGCTCTATTTTACTCTTTCCACTCTTATCCTATTCTTCTATTTGTATGCCATATACATTTTTTTATTTCATATTTATTTATCTCCCACTCATTCTGTCCCCTTCTATTTCCAGTCCCCACTTTTATCACGTTGGGTAGTTTATTTTCCGGTTTCGTTTTTTAGTTTCTTAGTATGCATTGTGTACATCCGGCGGCGGAAGTCGCTTTCTGTTCAGCCACGCGCTTATCAACAGGACAGCGATTTTGATAGAATTTCGGTTCTTGCCTTCAGGGAAGTACCCAGTTTTTATTTTATTTAGTTTTTATGTGTCCTATCTAGCCTTCACTTTCTTTCCTTTCCTGACGAAGGCGTTGTGGCCGTAACGTAGACTATTTTCTTTGTCTTTTGTCCTCGTAAGACGAATCACCTTTTTTCGATTTTTTTTTCAAACCCATCCATCTTAAAGTTACTGGTGATGTTTTAAAAACAGGCAATAAAAGATAAAGGATATGGTTATACGTCCATTGAGGCATACTAGTAATATGATGTTAGGCCCATATTTTCTTGACCATCGACAGACTAGGGGTGATGTGGAGTGCACCACATTGGCTGCCTTAACCTTACCAGAGTTGCTTTCATACCCAATTCATGTGGCTGGGTCGACCTCAGCCATTTGTGGTCTAAAAAATCTAACCTCATCTGGGGATCGAACCATGGACCACCGAGCTATGAAGCCTGTGCACTAACCACTGCACTACCACAGCAGACAAAAAAGGCAGTAGATACATATATTATTTCAGTAGGTGCTTTTGGTATATATAAAAAATGTAAGAAATTTTATGAAAAATCTTGTGAAAGGCTTTAAATTTGTTTAAAAATGAAAATGTGTGTGTTATTCTTTGTGATTGTGCAAATGTAATAAAAAATAACGTAAAGAAATGAAAATAAAATTGTGTCCTTCACTTAACCTAAATATTTCAGCTGCAGTTTAATCTATAGCAGTAATATGTTTAGAATTTTAATACACATTTAGTTTGAAACATATATAATTGTTTTAAATAGAACCACATTTTTTTAAAAATAGAAAAACTGGCATCTAAAATGTGTGCATTTTTTTTCTAAATGTTTTAAAAACAAGTGGTAAAAATATAGGACCTACATTGATCCAGTACCCCTCACCAGAAAAGCGTTCTTGGTCGACGTAAAGAGACGATATCTGATTACCAAAAGCCAAGAAAGAACAGAGACTAATGATGTCGACCAGATATTCAACACCATCTCAACAATATACAAAGAAAGCAGCAAGTCATGCTTGGGATTCCAGGAAAGAAAGAGCCAAGCCTGGATAACACCAGAAACGCTAAACACCATAGCGAAGAGAAAGGAAATGAAAAGAAAGAAAACAGAAGCTAAGTCTCCCAGGTTAAAGGCAATATAGTACAGTCAGCTGGACAAGGAAGTAAAACGTCAAACCAGTGCTAGCAAAATGACATTTCTGGATGACCTTGCAAGACAGGCAGAAGAGGCTGCACTGAGAAATGAACAAAGCACAGTTTATAAAATAACTAAAGCTATCAGTGGAAAACGAGGTGCAAACAACATAACGTTAGTAAGAGACAAGCAAGGAAATTTCATCACCACAACACAGGGGCAGGAAACAAGATGGGCAGAGCACTTCAGAGAAACACTGAATAAGGAACCACCAGAGACTCAGCTGAATGTTCCTAAGGCTGAAAGTGACTTAGACGAAAATACAGATATTCCACGAAAAGAAGAAATCATCACAGCTATCAAAGGGCTAAAAAATGGAAAAGTGCCTGGTCACGACAATCTAAATGCTGAGCTATCCAAGACAGACCCTGAACTAGCAGCAGAACTATTAGAACCACTATTTGCACAAGTCTGGGAAACTGAGACAACACCAACAGAGTGGAGTGAAGGAATAATTGTCAAATTGCCCAAGAAGGGCGACCTTGCAGACTGACGAGTTGGGTGTATGTGGGTGGATGTAAGTTAGACAACACTTATACACCGCTCGTATAGCTCACGGTCTAAGGAACAACTCCAACAGCGATGTCAATCTCCAACAATGTATTATCTTCACAATAAGTCACAATGAACGTTGGGCCATAACAAATATTAGATCCATCACAAATCCCGAGTATCCACACACACTCTGCTCCTCGGAATAACTACAGCCACAAATAGGCCACTTCATGAACAACCACTGCAACGTCTACAACACAACTCCGGCCCTCTACTCACGCACTACTATAGACATCCACCCTTCTCTTCTCTACGCTCTACGCTGTCTCCTGTCTACTGTTTGCTCTCTACTGTCTCAACACTCTACTGACTCAACACACGTCTCCAACCGACACACTCCTCCCGCTGACTGCTCCTTTCATGCGTATTCACTAAAACCCGTGAAACCCTTTCACGCTCCACTGATCTTCATGCACGCATCCTTAAAGCTAACAGCTTGTCTCAAGCAATGCTCACAACCCTGCTTGTAGTTAAATCAGTACAATGCACGCATTCCCCGCTCGCAACAACTCACATAACTAATAAACTCCCGCTGGAACATGGAAACATTCACACATGCAAAACACCCTCAAACACTCCGTGACATCCACCCCCTTCCCCACGTGAAAAATTGTGGGTTTTCACAGTGAAGACAGAGATGGAAGTCTTATACATCATCAAACCTAAAATACATCATCAAAGTAAACAATGCTTCCATACAAAATACATCAACCCACACTAATAACATACGAATTATTCTAGCTATAATCACATTCAATATTTATAAAACTAAACAAAATTCATTTTCTATCAGAAATGCATGCATAATCTACAAAATTCATGTAAAGTCATCAAACTTATACCAATATAACTACAAGTAAATATGTTTTACTATAACCTCGACAAGACATCTGCCATTACATTGGATTGTCCCATTACAGGCACGATAGTGAAGTGGAACTGTTGTAGGATTAAAGCCCATCTTGTCAATCTGCTGTTTGGTGACTTGGTAGACTGCAGAAAGACGAGTGGTTTGTGATCAGTTTGTAACATAAAATGTGATCCCAGCAAATAACGTGACAGCTTGGATACTGCCCAGATGATAGCCAGACATTCTCGTCTCTGCCGGCAACAACTTTCGGCTGGCATAGAGGACAGGGTGCAGGGTGTCGTTGTGCACCTGCATGAGACATCCACCTATGCCTACTGCTGAAGCATCTGTCCTGAGAATGAAAGGTTTGCTTAAATCAGGGAGCATCAAGACTGGACTGTTTGAAAAAATGTTTTTAATTTTGTCTAAAGTGCTTTGACACTCATTTGTCCACACTACTCTATTTGGCCTCCCTTTCTTAACTAGCGATGTTAGTGTGTCATTTAGCGAGGAAAACTGAGGAATAAATTTGTTATAGTAATTAACTAATCCAATTAGACTCCTCACTTGTTTTTTTGTTTTCGGGACCTGCAATTTCAATATTTTACTGATAGTGGCCTCTTCTGGCATGAGCATGTTTTGACCTACTTTATGACCCAGGAATTGTATCTCAGAAAACCCAACTTTTACTTTAGTTGGTCTAACAGTGAGTTTATGTGCACGTAAACAGCGGAAAAGTGATTCTAGTCCTCTCACGTGGTCTTCCCACAAGTCATGAAATATACAAATATCATCTATATACGTGATGACATCATCTCGATCACCTATCAGCCTTCTCATCATTCTGACACATGTGGCTGGCGCGTTCACCAAACCAAAGCACATAAAATTGAACTCAAATAACCCCTTAGGAGTGGTAAACGCAGTTAAGGGTTTAGCCGACTTTGCCAAAGGAATTTGCCAGTATCCTCTGTAGAGATCCAATTTAGTGAAATACCGAGTATTGCCTAATGCAGCTAATAATTCTTCTTGATTTGGCATGGGTTCTGCATCCAACACTGTGATGTTATTTAGTTTCCTAAAGTCAATGCAAATTCTCAAGGTATTGTCCTTTTTCCGTACAATCACCATTGGAAATGCATAAGGGGATTGAGATGGTGAAATTATCCCTAAATGCAGCATCTGGTCTATTTCTTTATTTACTGCTGCTCGATAATTTAGCGGCAATGAGTAGGGTCTTAATCGAATTGGATGGTCTTCTGTCAATATAATGTCATGCTGTATCAATTCAGTCCGGCCTGGGATATCTGTCAACACATCTGAAAATTGTCTTATCAGTTCACTGACTTGCTTTATCTGATGTTCTTCCAACGATGTACTTATTTCAACATCATGGTGAGACTCTGCTGGGGTAAGAGGTAGGAGAAGTATTTGCAACTCAACATCATTTTCTTCATATTCCACTTCATCAATAACTGCTGAGCACGTAACACTGCTATTAGAAACTTCTATAATGACTGGTTCCAATTCAATAGGGCGGTCCACAAATGCTTTCAGCATATTGACATGAAACGTCTTGTCCTTTCCTCTTACACTTATGGCATAGTCTACATCTGTCACCTGTTTAATGACACGGAAAGGTCCCTGCCATTGAATTAATAAATGATTTTCCTTACAAGGAAGCAACAACAAAACCTCATCATCCGGTTTAAATGATACCAGTCGACTGTTCCTATTTCCATAAAACCTGTTCTTCTTATTTGCAAGTCGTAAAGAGTCTTGCGCCATCATGCATGAGTTTATAATCCGCTCTCGAAGATGAACAACATATTCATAACTAGATTTTGTTTCCTGCTCCTTGTAATTCCCTGTCCACAATTCTTTTAGAATGTCTAGTGGTCCTCTAGGGTTAGCTCCGTATATCAACTCAAACGGGGAAAATCCAGTACTTTCCTGTGGTGCTTCTCTATATGCGAATAGCACTGCAGGTAAATATACATCCCACAACTTGGGAAATTCAGCGGTTACTTTCCCCAACATCTGCTTCAATGAACCATTGAAGCATTCACATATGCCGTTGGACTGAGGTCTGTATGGAGTCGTGAACGATTGCTTAATCTTTAACATATTGCAAACATGCTTCATCATGTCAGAAGTGAACTGACCACCCCTATCTGACAAAATTTCCCTCGGGAAGCCAATTCTACTAAATATTGACATCAAGGCTTCCGATACAGCCTCTGTAGTGATGGTTCTTAGTGGCACTGCTTCTGGCCAACGGGTACATAAATCGACCAACGTCAAAATAAAACGATTGCCTTTCTGAGACATGTCTGGAAGTGGCCCAACAATATCTATAGCCACCTTCTGAAAAGGTCGACTTGAGAGATCCACAACCATTAATGGTGCCCTTGGGTTCCTACCTTTTGGACTGAGCACTTGACACGTCTTGCACGACCTGCAATATAGTTTGATATCCTTATTGTATCCTGGCCAGTAAAAATTTGCCAGGACTCTGTGGCGTGTCCTAGCAACACCCATATGACTGGCAAATGGTGAATCATGAGCTGTTCTCAGTACAATAGATCTTAAAGAGCTAGGCACCACTACTTGACGCAGTAATCTGTTTTGCAGAGCGAAACATCTAGTAAGGTTGTCCTTTTTAAGTTCGAACCATACCTTTGCTGATTTGGTATGCTTTACAATTCCAGTTCTTGCATGGGCAAATAACTTCCGAAGTGATACATCATCATGTTGTTTAGACACTACATCCAGCATTGATGTCTTAGAACTTGGATCATTGTCTGATAAAGTGACATCAGATAGTGTTACTATAGGCTGATGTTGTAATATCATATCATCAGCTTTCTGCTGTGCTCACATAGTTGCTACCAATGCAAAATCGCTATGTCCCTGCTTCCATAATTTCATGTCCTTGTCAGTACATTCTCTAATTCCATGGACATTGCCTAGTATCAGATCGGCGACCACATTATCATCAAGAACACATGCTTTTACCCTACCCCGCAAGAATGGCGTATCAATATCTATCAACACCAGAGGGTAAAACTCCACCCTGCCACCAAAAGTGATACATCGAGCAGTTTGCCCCAACCAACGAGACCCCTCAATGCACGATCTCAGCACCCCAATTGTCGTACATCCTGTATCCCTTAAAACAGATACAGCCTTTCGTCTTATGTAACCTGAATGTAAAATTAGGTTTCCATCTGTATGAACTGCTGATAAACAAGGAAGTGGATGGCCACAAATTAAGATTGGTTTCTCATCTTTATGAAAAAGTGGTCTGCACCCTTCACAACTCTCGCTATTAAATGTATCTAATACTACAATTGAATTTGCATGTTCAAGTTTCTTATTTGGACAATCAAATTGAAGGTGACCCATGCCATTACATACAAAGCATCTGTACTCCTCACGTCGGTTCTTTTGTGGACTTTCTTTAGTACTATTTTGGGTCTTGGCTTGACTTGATGTCTCAGGCTTGTCACAGAACTTCGCTCCATGGCGCGGTGATCCACATTTAAAACAACCAGAAGGTCTTCTACTACCTGACTCTGTCATATTCTGTTGTTTCCTGGGGGATGTACGGAAGTTTCTTTCTGTCCATTTCCTACTTATTGCCTTCTTATCATAAGGTCTCTCCTCACTACGAGAATTTTGTCTCCGATATGGTCGTGTTTCATAACTCCGCTTGGCCACACATGTTGTAAATGTTTCTGGCACCGCCGATTTATGAATCGGTCTGCCTGGATGTGCATTTGCATATTGTTGCCGTAACTG
>JAMPIV010007260.1:0-77336 GCA_024509875.1 Oreohelix idahoensis | reverse complement strand
AAGTATATGTATTAATATAAGTATTGTTATAATGATGTTATGAGTGTTGTTTTTAAGGGTAGTGAATAATTATGTTGTAGTGTGATGTAGGATATTTTGTTGTTTTGAGAGAAGGATAGTAAGGTTGGTGAGATAGGTGATTTTATTATTTAGATGAGAATTTTAGTTTTTGTTGATCATGTGTGAAAGGGAATCTATAAGTAGTTAGAAAACTAAAGTACACAGCGTTTAAAACACACCAAAAAATTGCCAAGTTAAAGTTTTTTAAAAGATCAAGAGTGCAGAGTATGCTCTATATAACAAGGGCCCCCCCAACTCTGCAAAAAAAAAGGAATATTACATAAATCAGAAACATTGCCTGCCTTTTTCTATAGGAATTGGTGCTTTGTGTTAATTCCAGATGGTTAATAATTTCCTCCCCTTTCTATAAACTACTTGTTGTTAATAAAAGCGGCCCACAATAATTATTCTAAAACACGCTTGACAAAATAGTAAAAAGTGTTTTTGTTTTTGCTGCCTTTCCAACTTGTATTGTAAGTTCTGCTTATAATAAAACTGTATCCTTTACACCGTTTGAGAATGTAAAAACGCCATGTAGGCCTAACTTTCATACTTCTATCTGTGCCTCCTTTAATTGAACACACTCTGCATTCTTTACTTTGATCTCTTCTCATTCTCTTCCTCAAATAGTTCTTTGTGTTTATTTAATGCTCTTATTAAAAAACCCCATCCTGCTTGAACGGCGATCACATGAATGTTATTTTGCATGTTTGTGAATCTTTGGTGCATGTTTGTGAATCTTTGGTTCATGTTTTAATGAATGTTTTTGGTGCATGTTAGGTGAATGTTTGGGTGAATGTTTAGTGCAAAGTTTAAGCTGAATGTTGGTGCATTATTCCTGCAGGAGATCAGCATCAGTGGTGGTTCTCTGCCTTCATATCGGGCGGAAAAAGTAAATTGGTCCTATTGGATGACATGCACAACTTAAACTGCTTACCTGCTTCAAGCTCATCCTCTCGTCACCATGACCCTCTAACAGAAACAGATTTGCTTGAGATTTCACTCAGACCAGATCATATCGCATCATGATACTTACTCACAACTAAACAAACTAATACAGTCAACCAAATATTACCACCCCTAGACCTTGAGTACACAGATGTAACCACATACCAAAACATCACAACATATTATTCTATCAATCATAATCAAATTCTTATTATGACCATCTAGGAAAATTTTAAGTCTTCTTTCTCCACTACGCCCTATCTCATACTCAGTCCTTTATTCTATTGTCTTTTTTCAGGCAATTACCTATAATGCTATAATTCGATTTATCTTGTGCTCGAGTATCACTCGTTAACAATCTTTACAAATATCAGTTATATAAATGTTAGCGGATGATTTTCTCCACTGGCTACTACTAAATGTGGAGGACTTGAATCTTCCAATAACCCCATACTATAAATGTTGCAGTATAGGTCTAATGTTGATGCTAAGATGTAGCCAAGTAATGTACTCATCACTACTTTAGTCACCAAGGATGGACGAAGGCTATAAGTAAAGGTGTCTTGTCTGGTCTGTTGTTGCTGTGAGTGTAGATGAGATGAAGTTCCACAGATCTACAATACATGGGTCATGAGGACATTACATTCACTCACGACGTGAAAGTAATAGACGTATGAAACTGCTGGTGACGTTTCCATCATTATTTTATGACTCCACAATGACAAGTACGTTAACATCCATATTACATAAGTCATCAGACACTGTAGGACATAGTAATCAGCATAAAAAAAAACAAAGTTCATCAGTAAAATCATGCATATATCATTTTAAGCTGTTTTTTTCTCGTATAATTTCAGCTTACAACAGCCTCAGCTCCATCTCCTCACTCTATGAGTGTAACAACTCCACTCTGATACTAGTCGATCAGCGAGATGTAAATAAGTCTATCGTAGGCCGCACGGGGAATTGCGGACCTATGAGCATAGTTAAGGTTGACCTTTGTAGGCATTTATTAAGTCAATATACCTTGATGAAGGTATAATTCGCTAGCATAGCGAAGTTTCAAGGGAGCAAAATAACTGTTCTCTGGGCCTAGAGTGACCCGTATGCATATAAATCTAAGGTATGAGGATACCTGGGTGTATTTTCCTAGTAGAAGATGCCTCTCCTGGGCGTGTAGATAGTGAGCGCGAGCATAGCACGACAATGTCAAAAATCTAAGTTGACTACAGATTTCAATATTAGGAGAGCATTTACCTTGCTTCGGAAATATCACCACAACACACCGACGCCTCCATGGCGTTTTCAGAAACATATAGGGAAAATCCTCATTAGGTGAAACTTCTCAATGCACAAAAGGACTTCCATTTCTTCATCAAAAGATCACAGACGCTGAAATAAGCGTCTTGCTCTGCTCAATAACAAATTAAACTTAGGACTCCCGAACGGAAGCTTTTTCAAACCACCTCTAAAAATTCTGGACATGCGCAGAAGCGCTCGACCCCTGAGTTCAACATCAAACCGGGCGATGTTAGACACATACCAAGCAAGATGCAGACCAAATCAAACGCCTTATAAGGGGACAGGAAATAAACATCAACCAGGGTTGCATACATTCCCCCCTAAGAAAAACGTTAGGACCTGTTTTGACCATATAAGGAGAACCCACAGACAATCTATCTAAAAAATAGACCGCTTGGTTAAGGACACAAGAGAAGGTAACAAAGTCGATAGTCAAAATGTAACCACAGTTTTACCAAGAGTTATAAACCTTTGACCCAAAAAAAAATTTAAAATGATCAAAAAAGACGGGACAAATTTATACTGAATCAGAAAAAATCTGTGGAGTAAAAGTTTACCTACCGCACCGACCCGGGGAAAAAAAATGAAACTTTTTTTGTAAAAATCCTAAGAGCAAAGATCCAACAGGCTTACTAACGCACAAATGAATGCGGGGTGGATAAAAATATCAAGTAAAAAAATTATTGCCTGAATATGAGCTAGCTCGACGCATGGAGCCATAGTTGAGATTATATCTCAGATCCTTATAGAAAACATTTCCCTAAAATACATATTTTTTCCATGGAGGTGCCACCATCCTACATACGCCACAGTGCTGGCAATCTTATAATGGATATCAAGCAACATTACACATATAAAAATCTATTTTTGTAGCCACAATTGTAATATATTATCAAAGGATTAAAAACAAGGAATGTTAAAATATTGTTACGGACTTTTTAACAACCTTTTGACACCCAGTTTTAGAGTCAGGTAATCTAAATGCTTAGGATGACCCCAAGGGCCCCTGTAGTGTGCGTATTCTGATCTTGAATAATGTGATTATGAGTGACCTGTCTATTCTTGCCTATTCGTGAGTAGACACAAACTATTCAATAGACATAAGTTTATAAACCATAGTTCCATGTACGTGTCGAATTGAGTTCTTATTATTCATTAAAGCATATGTTCACTAATATATATATATATATATATATATATATATATATATCGATTATATTATAATATTATATATATATATTATATATCATAATTATATATATATATATTATATATATATATATATATATATAGTTCATGTATCGATGGTCAGTTCCTTCTGGCCAACATCCTGTGGCATAAACTATTCATAGGGCTAACTAGGCTTACTCCTGTTGCTAGTTAATAATAGCCCTTTTTCCACATAGACTTACTTCCACTGCTAGTTTTGAAATATCCTCCTTACGCTAGTCTTTACATCTCGCTGCTAGTCGTCTAATATCCTTGTTACACTAGGCTTCCGTCTGCCGCTAGCTATATAATATTCGTTTTACACTAGTCTTACTCCTACTGCTAGTTACGACTCTCTCATTTGGCATACACTGCCAGGCTAATCTGACCATAATTACAAACTGCGTTAATAACGAGACGACTTACGTTTAATCCAAGTAACACACTGCTAAATAGGCTTCCCAGCCACATATATCTTCAGTGGACAATGCCACACATATACTAGTGGTTTTATACCACACATATCATAGTGGCTAGGCCACACAACACTTGTAAAAGCACGCTGCCGTTAGGGTCAAAACCCACGATTCGAATGACGTTTACTAAGTCCTATGCGTAATGCATAGAGATATGCATTCTATGTCGTTAGTATTCATTTGCGGTGTTCCCATGGTGCACCCATTCGAGTCGGCCAAACTCAAATGCCTGCACACATGCAACAACTCCCGACATCATCGATCATTAATATATTCACTCATTTGAGGTGTGTTCCATGATACAGCCATTCGGATCGATGTCAAATCCAAATGCCTGTAAACATGAACCAATCCTCAACATCAATCAAAACAGCGGTGTCATATACTAATATATCCGCATAATAGAGATACATACATTTTTAAAACCATATAGTACATTACCTAAGCATGTAATAATATTATGATTAAAATGCATTATTACATAATACTTAATCAAGCATATGTTCCCCGAAGACGTGGACATAAACAAGAGGACACATCTACTGAGTCGTTCCAAGGTAAGTTAGCACTTGCCATACTTCATGGATGATATAATGACAGATTCTCGCACACATCAATGATTTGCTGCGAAAATATAAATAACATAATTCTCTATGATAACTGTTAGATTTCTAATACAGTAATCAACATACTTTTAAATATAACTTGTGGCCATGAGAACTTTTGGCCCATATATTGCTAACTTAGCCTTATTCCGTTATACCAACCTTGGTAACAGAAAAATGAAATCATATAGTACAATGTTATAAATTCCCAAAAAGTGAGAACAGATGTGCTGATATATAATTATGGTAGAGAACTGTTATAGATCTCGACGTCTATCAGGCAATATAGGATAGAAGAGTCAAGTGGAATCATGTGTGCATCTGAACAGAATGTCTGCCGTCACATTATCCGAACCACGGATAGCTCGCACCGTGAAATGAAAGGGGTGAAGAGCTATGGCATAACGAGTGGACCTCGAGCTCTTCAAGTTTTTACTCTGAATAGCAGTAAGAGCTTTCTGGTCGGTTTCCACAATGAAATGCGCGCCCAGAAGGAATCTTTGTAACTTGAGAATTGACCAAACCATAGCCAACAATTCACAGTCTAGAACCGAGTAATTCCTCTCTGCCGCATTTAGTTTCCTGGAAATATACATCACCAGATGCAGAGTATCTGAATACTCAGGCATTAGTGCTGCCCCAATCCCAGTTGATGAGGCGTGACTTCGAAGAACAAAAGTCTTCTCAAAAGTAGGTAACCTTAAGATAGGTGGAGATGAAAAAAAAGATTTAATCTGGTCCAATGAGGATTGGCATTCTTGAGACCAGCGGATCAGATTAGGCGATCCTTTCTTCAATAAAGTAGAAAGAGGTGCCATAATAGAGGACAGATTTGGAATGAATCGGCCATAAAATTGTATCAAACCTAAGAGACTACATACTTGTTTTTTCGTCTTAGGGACAGAAATGTTTAGTATTTTTGAAATATTGTGGTCCTCTGTCTTTAAGAGACCACGACGAACACGGTGACCCAGGAAAGAAATTTCACTAAATCCTATAAAGGCTTTAGACGGTTTTGCAGTTAAATTATACTCGCGAAGAGTAGACAGCAATTCGTATAAACCCAAATAGTGATCTTCCCAGGATTCACTGAAGAGACAGATATCGTCTATGTATGCTATGACATCTGTGCGATATGAGAGAATTCGACGCTTCATGCGTACGAATGTAGCAGGGGCGTTCATGAGACCAAAAGGCATAACATTCCATTGAAATAGACCCCTAGGTGTAGATAAAGCAGTAAGAGGTTTGGCATGCTCTGCTAAAGGCACTTGCCAATAACCTTTCGACAAATCCAGTTTGGTAAAGAATCTAGAATTAGATAGTTTGTTTAGTAGCTCTTCTAAAGAAGGCATAGGTTCAGCATCGAACTTCGTAACTTGGTTCAATTTGCGATAATCAGCGCAAAGGCGAATGTTATTGTCTTTCTTTCGAACAATAACCATGGACGAAGAGTATGCTGAAGTTGATGGTTCAATTATTTTCAATTGTATCATTTCATCCTATTCTTTTTCGACTTGTGACTGAAAATGGATAGGTATAGGATAGGGTCTGACTCTAATAGGATTATGGTCAGTTAGTATTATGTCATGTTCAATGACATGTGTGTGTCCAGGAATGTCGGTAAGGACATCCTGAAATGTTTGTAACATCGAAGAGACTTGTCGATGTTCCTCAGCGGAAAGATTAGGAGAATCAGTAACGTTTTTCCAAGATTCCGTAGAATGAAGTGGGATCACAGGAAGATGAAGATTGACATCAGAGAAAGTAGTTTAATCATCCTGTATAACTGACAGGGATGAGTAATGACCATGAGGTACTGGAGAATCGTCCGTCGGGTGGAAAATAGGCTGCAAATAGTCCGGTCGTTCATGAAATTCCGAGAGCATATTTATATGGAAAGTTTTATGCTTTCCATCAATATCGACAACATAGTCGACATCGGAAATTTTTGAGACTATCGCATATGGACCTTACCATGCAATAAGAAGTCTGTTCTCCCTAGAAGGAAGTAGAACGAGTGCTTTGTCACCCGGACAAAGTTGTCGTAGACATCTTTTCTTTTTTGCAAATTGCCTTGCCTTTTCTTTAGCAAATTCGGATGAAGAAGTTGCTAGTTTGCATGCCTCGATGATCTTTTGCCTCAGAGCAATGACATACTCATATGAAGATTGTGTGTCATCGCTAATATTAATGGCAGTGATAAGATCGTGGAGCGAAGACATAGGGCCGCGCGGACGCGCGCCAAAGACAAGTTCAAAAGGAGAAACAATGTGTGTTCATTGGGAACCTCTCTATAAGCAAAGAGAGCCGCGGGTAAAACCCTATCCCAATCCTGAGGATGATCCTCAGTTATCTTCCCAAGTAAAGTCTTGAGTGCTCTATTCAAACGCTCAACTAACCCATTAGACATTGGGTGATAGGTACTGCTGAGAGACCTTTTAATATGTAGAGTAGACATTACTTGTGACATAGTGTCAGATATAAGTTGAGTGCCATGGTCTGACAATATTTCTCTGGGGAATCCCAAACGAGAAAATATCAGCCAAAGAGCATCTGCGATATTGGCAGTGGAGATGCTCTTGAGAGGTATAGCCTCTGGCCAACGTGTGCACATATCGACACATGTAAGGATAAACTGATGTCCTCTGGCCGACTTGATCCTAAAAGGACCAATAATATCTATTGCCGTTTTTTGAAACGGCCGAATTGGAATGTCGGCAGCCTGGATAGGCGCAGCATGTCGTGGTCCTCTAGATTTGACCTCTTGACATATTTTGCAAGATCGGCAGTAAATACGTATGTCCTTGTTCATAAAAGGCCAAAAGAAAGCCGCAAGAACTCTCGACTTTGTACGAGAAAAACCCATATGTCCAGCACATTGCGAGTCGTGAGCATGTTGCAATATTTGTAATCTCATACTCATAGGCACAAGAATTTGTGAATGTGTAGACGCAGTCGAGTCTTGTATCATACGCACAAGTATGCCGTTTTTCATTTTAATCCAAGACTTTCTATTTGTATTTTGATTTGGATCACCTTTTTTTGCTAGAATGAAGGATTTTTGTAAACAAGGATCTTCTTGCAACTTTATGAAAGAGTCACGTGAAATAATCAAGTGACTATCTTGGCTATTCACTTCATTATTACCAGTCAATGAAGTTTGAGGTGTCTCCAGAGCTTGTGCTCTTGTGACCACTGCATTGGTAGCATGCATATTTTGATCTTCCCAAGCAGCAATCTGCTGTGGGGTACATTCCCTAACTCCGTGAATACGACCGATAATAAGGTCCGCAATAGGATTTGGTAGAAGACACGCATGGAAATCTCCCGTAAAGAAGGGAGTAGCAATATGTATTATTGCAGTAGGATACTTTTCCAAAGTGCCACCAAATGTGACACATTTGATCACCTTTACTGTAGCACAGGATGGATCTACTAGCGAATTGCTTAAACTCCAATAGTAGTGCATCCAGAATCAAAAAGGACTGAGACTGGATTACTATTTACTAGACCTTTATGTAGGATAAGAGAACCTCTCCCGTCAAGCGCAACTGCAGCGGGCAGAGCGGGAAGAGGGTGACCACAGCTCAAGGTAGTTACCGTAGTCGGTTCGAACAAAGTAGAGCATTGGGGGCATTTAGTTGCTCTACCAAAGTCAAAAGCAGAACATGTGATAGCGCTAGAGTTTTTATTATCATCAGCCTGTTTACAGGCTCCCTGAGACTCTTGGTGTACAGAGTTTGCCTGTTCATATCTCTTTTTTTTTTTGTTGAGTTCTACCGCGACAATTATTACGTCTAGAATTATCATTGTATTCACTATTGTATCTGTTATCCTGGTTTGAATCCCAGTTTCCATAATTATCATTATCGTTTTCATATTGATGAAAACCTCTTTTAGTTTGGTTTTGAGGTCTCCGCGAAAAATAGTATTGATAGCCTCTATTATGACTATCTCTGCGGAAATGTTTATAATTATAGGGTGTAGAATAACGAGGACTGTCAGCTTGTCTCCAGTTCTTCGAAGAAGAAGCACCATGCAATTGATAGCCCTGATTCTGAGTATAATTCCGGTTATTCTTCCTATTAAAATTTTATTGTGTACCCTGAAATTTACGCATGAAATTTGGGCCATATGGTGCTGCCAAGGCAACCGGCAAACCTTTTTTCACTTTAGAGTTGCCAATGGTTACATGAGGGTGCGCAGTAACATACTGGCAACAATATTCTTCCATTTCTTTAATGTTTTTACGCTTACGCTCATGAAGAAAAGCAAGAAAAGACTCATTGACAGATAACATAACTTTGTCTCTAAGTAGTAAGTCCATAAGTGCTTCAAATGTATGTTCTGTCTTAGACAGCTCAACCCAACGTGTAAATGTGAGACGTATTTTTGAAATGAATTCAGATAATTCCACTCCAGTTTCTGGCAACATATTTTTAAATTGAAGACGATAGCCGTCTTCGTTAAGTTGGTATTTCTTTACCAAAACTGCCCTGACAACCTCATAATTGTTCTTGTTAGGCTCATCTACCATGCTTAGCATACTCAGAGCATCACCTCTAAGTAACTTCGATAACTGATCAAATATAGTGATTTATCTATATATTATGTGTTTTACATGAACGTTCGAATCTATCCAGATAGAACGTTTATGTCGTCACTGGAAGAATTAAAAGCTGGTAGTTTAATCTTGAAAGTACTAGCATTAGCCCCATTATCGGAAGATGACACCTTATTTTGATCATTAACATTACCCATGTTCATCAACTTCAACTTCTCTAACTCCAAAGCTAAGAGTTTTTCTTTATGCTCTATTTTTGCTTTTCTCTCCTCGGCTTCTAGTCTTTTATTATCAGCCTCAACCTGTAGTCTTTTAGTTTCAGCTTCTCCTTCTTTTTGTAACTTTCTTTCTTCAGCCTCAGCTTCTCTTTGTAACCTTTTCTCTTCAGCCTCTATTTCAAGTCTTTTATTTTCAGCCTCTATTTCAAGTCTTTTATTTTCAGCCTTTGCTTCTCTTTTTTGTTTTTCCATTTCCATCTGGAATCTTACTTTCATCTACTTGCATCTGCAATTTTAGATTCCTCAGCTTCTATTTTCTCTCTGTTCAGCTTCTGCTTTTATTCTTTTTTCTTCCGACTTCAATGCCTTGCATATTGAACAGTCGCAAATTCTTCTAATTTTATCACCGGTCTTACCAAATGATTTCCCTTGCTCAATAAAGTACTCAAGTTAGAGACATATTGTCTAATAGTATGAGTCCAAAACCTGAAATTAATTAATTATCTTATTTCAACCTTTAATGGTAACAAGTCTTAAATAAAGTACTTGTATAATCACATTACTTTACCCCAGTCTCTGTGGGAAAACAAGTTTTTGACAAAGAATTTTTATAATCCACTGTATAATAATGATAATACCAGTCAATTCTTTATTATAACCGACAGTTTGTTATCATAAGTGCACTACACAGCTAATAGTGGGCATGAGCAAATATAATCCACCCGTTTGTTATCATAAGTGCAATACACAGCTAATAGTGCATGACCATATATTTATCACTAGTGAATGCTAATCAAGAACAATGTAAACAATAACAAAGATCTGTTGTTCGTCCATCACGGGTGATGAAGACCACTCTGCTCATCATCCAATTATTTAAGAATATGTTAGGTTAGTCTATGGGTACGAAGGTGACTGATGAGCCCGATACGGGCCTGGAAAGATCTCGGACAGTGTGGGCAGGGAATGTTTGCTTCATGTGAAGGTTTTATTACACGGTCCTTTTCTAGCTTGTCTCCGCTGTTCCGCTGCTGCTCTTCTGGATAATTCGCATGCCGCTGCACTTTTACGAAGAGATGTGCGCCAAGCAGTTTGGTCTTGCGCAGCAGCTTCCCATGTGTCTGGGTTTATGTCAAAGGTTTTCAATGACGTCTTTAACGTGTCTTTGAAGCGCTTCTTTTGACCACCATGGGAGCGTTTTACCCCTTCTGTATCTCACTATAAAAGAGTGTCTGTTTGCTTTAAAGTCTTTGTCAAGGAGAGTGCGCACATTCCATGCGCCTAGAATGAGGGGGAAAAGTCTGCCATTTCTTTTTCTTATATGTCGCCCGCCGAAGTAGGGTACCCACCAACCGCGGTAAGCTGGTTAGGTAATGGTGGAGCAGGCAATGTTTAGGGCACCTTTTCTAGCCCCTTCCTCATGCCATGGAGGTGAGCAGTGCTTTCCTAAAGAGGGCTGCTCAGTCACTCAGGGGGCTGCCGAATCCCACTGCTGCTCCGATCAGTGGAAGACGACCATATGGCCTGAGCCGCCTGTGTAGGTCTGCGACTACGACTGCCAGCGTACCCACGCCTGCCGCTTCGCCGCTCGCCCATCGCCACAGGACTTGTTGTGAGTGGATGGACGAATGGATTAAAGAGTGACTTGCGCGGTGCTTTGGATTAAAGTGAGGAAGAGTTGCGCAATTCGTCGACCTCACTCTCTCGCCTGGGTCCATCTCAATCCAGTGGCAAGACAAGTCAAGACGACTGGAGATGAAGTCAGGTGCAGTGGATGACCAGGGCTTTCTACGTGCCTCGCCGTGCTCCTTACGCTCCACAGCGCGTTGCTGGTAATCGCCGTCATGCCCGTTGAACCAACAGGTGGTTTCTTCCGCGCAGTCTATCCAATCCAGTCTTCGCATGTGTTGGGAAGTCAGGTATTGGTAGTACCTCTGGTGAAGGAGCTGTCATGCCCTTCTCAGTGCAGCTCGGCCACCTTTGGTCCAAACCTGCTACCAGCTCTCACCTGTGGCTCCTCGTAGCTGTCAGCATTCGACAGCGGCCACCCCCGGGCAACGGCTTTGACAGGCCGGCTAAACTAGGTGAGGGTAGCTGAATGGTTATAAACCTTTGGTGAGTTAGGGGTCGGGTGGGGGGAACAAAGATCAGAGACAATACGAAAACATTCGCAGAAGTCAACTAAATAAACAGCAAAACTAAAGAAAATGTCACAAAGGATGTGATGATAACTGCGAAAAAGTAAACAATACAAATGACGTCACAGTGTATAAATAAAAGGGTGTATAGAACTAAATAATAGGAAGGGGAGACCTACAAATACAAACAAATGAAATCAAAACTCAAGAACAGAAAAAAAAAATATAATGAAAACAACGAAAAGGTACACTTCGTCACACCTAAATAGAAATAGCACGAAAAGTCGCTAGCAAATTTCACACAGGAAATTTGCAGAGGCCCTATAGAACGCTGAAATAGGACCTCTGTCACGTGGTATCACCTATATCAGACACCGCCCAACCGAAGAAAACCCCTGCTGAAAAATAAACAAATGTAAATAACATGTAACATGTATAACATGTAACAAAAGAATGTGTAAGTACAGAGAACTAAGTAGCTCAGTTAAGACAATATAAAGGCACAGTTCACAAACACAGGCCACTTATCTTATTACAATCTTATCATCAACACAGTGCAGAACAGGTAGTGATCAGCATTCTCAGGATAGATGATCCAACGGTGATCGCCCACATCTGAACTTGCATCAAAAAACACAGCAAAGACGATGGTTACAAACTTGAACCTCTGATGAAGTACTGGAAAAACAAATACGGAACTTGTCCTTCTCACATGAAGCAGCAACACGCTTCACTCGGCACTTGACCTTCTAAATACAGTATCTCTATTCAATGGGCACTTGACCTTCTAAATGTTGAAGAGACTGCAAAAGTTGGCAATCTATCTAGCAGCGCTGGGTACTTTCAGCTCCTAGGTACAGCTGACATATTACGCTTTGCACGTCACTATGTTGATGCAGGGAAAACTGTATAATCACTGCTGATATAGCTACTGAATGCATGAAGTGACAACAGTTCACTGTATTTTTGCTTTCCAATATTGCACGATGAATGGGTTATGGATCCCGTAATTCGCTGGATACCAGACGAAACCAGATTTTGGCCACCATAAATGTAGCGGATGATTTTCTCTACTGGCTACTATAAATGTAGAGGACTTGAATCTTCCAATAACCCCATACTATAAATGTTGCAGTATAGGTCTAATGTTGCTGCTAAGATGTAGCCAAGTAATGTACCACA
The DNA here is from genome assembly GCA_024509875.1 of Oreohelix idahoensis. Classification (NCBI taxonomy): domain Eukaryota; kingdom Metazoa; phylum Mollusca; class Gastropoda; order Stylommatophora; family Oreohelicidae; genus Oreohelix; species Oreohelix idahoensis. The sequence goes on along the minus strand of JAMPIV010007260.1, from coordinate 64,631 downwards.
ACTTTAGACACCAAGGATGACGAAGGCTGTGAAGTAAGGTGTCTTGTCTGGTCTGTTGCTTGCTGTGAGTGTAAATGAAATGAAGTTCCACAGATCTACAATACATAGGTCATGAGGACATTACATTCACTCACGACGTGAAAGTCATAGAAGTATGAACTACTGGTGACGTTTCCATCATTTGTTTATGACTCCACAATGACAAGTACGTTAACATCCATATACATAAGTCACAGACACTGTAGGACATAGTAATCAGCATAAACAAAGTTCATCAGTAAATCATGCATATATCATTTAAGCTGTTCTCGTATAATTTCAGCTTACAACAGCCTCAGCTCCATATCATCACTCTATGAGTGTAACAACTCCACTCTGATACTAGTAGATCAGAGATGTAAATAAGTCTATCGTAGGCCGCACGGGAATGGCGGACCTATGTGCATAGTTCAGGCTGACCTTTGTAGGCATTTATAAGTCTAACCTTGATGAAGGTATACTCGCTGGCATAGCGAAGTTCAAAGGAGCATAATAACTGTTCTCTGGGCCTAGAGTGACCCGTATACATATAAATCTAAGGTATGAGGATACCTGGGTGTATTTCCTAGTAGAAGATGCCTCTCCTGCCTGTAGATAGTGAGCGAGCATAGCACGACAATGTCAAAAATCTAAGTTGACTACAGATTTCAATATTAGGAGAGCATTTACCTTGCTTCGGAAATATCACCACAACACACACGCCTCCAGGCGTTTAGAAACATATAGGGAAAATCCTCATTAGGTGAACTAATGCACAATAGGACTTCCATTTCCTCATCAAAAGATCTCAGACGCTGAAAAGCGTTTTGCTCTGCTCATAACAATTCTTAGACTCCCAAACGGAAGCTTTTTCAAACCGCCCTAAAATCTGGACATGCGCAGAAGCGCTCGACCCCTGAGTTCAACTCAAACCGGGCCGATGTTAGACACATACCAAGCAAGATGCAGACCAAATCGCGCCTTATATGGACAGGAATAAACATCAACCAAGGTTGCAAACATTCTAAGAAAAATTAGACCTGTTCTGACCATATAAGGAGAACCTCAGACATCTATCTAAAAAATAGACCGCTTAGTTAAGACACAAGAGAAGGTAACAACCATAGTCAAAATGTAAGCACAGTTTACCAAGAGTTATAAACCTTTGACCACAAAAAAATTTAAAGTGATCAAATAAGACGGGAAAATGTATACTGACTCAGAAAAAATCTGTGCGTAACAATAACATTAATGTATGAAATTCTATTATTCATTACTTTCAGCAAAACCAACTGGAATAGGTGCCGTTGGTAAGTGAGTTTTTGAAACAGTATGGGTGATACGAATGGGAGCTTGGTAGTTAGACTATCTCCTTAAAGGTTAAGAAGGGTTGTCTCTCTTTTTCTTTCGTTCTTTTTTCTTTCTATACAGAGGGCGTGATGTGTAGTATAGTGGTCTAGTCTTCTAGTTCAGTAGACTCGCTATCGCAAGAGTTGTTATTTCCTAGAAGAGGTTTTACTGACTCAGGTTTTTTGGATCTCATTTATGATGGAGACCATGTGGTTAGATAACTATTCAAATTCCATAAAGATAATTTCAAAAAATAGCGACAGTCAAGTGTTTAATAAGTCATGGTGATAAACATTTTCAGCTCTTATTTGTATAGGTTCCAAATCCGGAGTATTTTCAGAACATGCTCATCTCAATTCACTATGGTTACTGATTTGAGATTTTTCTCTTTTCAGATAAACAATCAATCCTTTGTTCGTAAACTCTCTCATGCAATTATCTCAAATATAGCGTTCCTTCGTGGGGATCCTCTACATCGTTCTGGTATTACTAATTGATTAGCCCTCTATATCTATTTAGTTGCAATGTGTTATCATTTTTTAAAACTTTTTTTTTCCTTCACGACCTTTCAGTAGTCTATGTCGCAATCAAGCGAAACGTCTTAGTCACGTGCTTACCTTGTGCAAATGATGTACGACATACCTCGTGGCCGAGTAACACTCTGATCTGTAAATACCAAATTGTTGTAAACAAAATCAGGAATCAAATTCAATGACAAAGTACGAAAATTCTCCACCGACAAGACTAGAGGTATTTTTTCAAACCAGGGGGTGGTTACAATCGCAAACCGCCGTGCCCGTACAGTTAGAACACCTTATGCAATGTTCATATTTGTCTTTTCTCTTCTCCAACTTGAGTCAGACTCCCCAATTCTTCAATACCCTTTGATATATACCCAAAAGCAGTGCCTAGCTGACTACTAATGCAGGTTTTCCATTCGTTAGTAGACCGGAAACCATTGATGCATGGCTTAGGATTGGTCTTCCGGTCTAACTTGTGTGTACTCACACAAGGTTTAATAACGTCAGTGGTTCTTGTTATACACAAAAGTGTATTGACGTCAACGTTTTATGAATAGTGTTAATTTTACTAGCTAGTCTTTATCTAATACTATTTTCTACTTAACGGTAGCGCTGTTAGCGCTTAAGTAGTAGGAGTAGGCCATCCGGTCACATACAACGTGGGGCCAACAAAATGTAAAGGGAGACATTTTCGTCCTAGAAAAAACTAAAAACCGGAAAAAAATTAACGCAAAAAATGTGAGGATCCCACAAAAGCACTGCGTAATAATAACAATTACAAACAATTGGACCCACGGCGGAACACAGGATGCCGCGGAGTCAGAGGGGGAAATGGTGGTGATACATCATGCTAATAAGTGGCAATGGGAATTGAACACAGAGGGGAGAAAAAGAATGTAGATTTAATGAATGTGCTAACGCATAAAGGCTCAAGAAAGAAAAAAATGACGCATATTGGCATACTATAATTGGAAGGAACGGGACATTGAAAATGAAAAAAAAACACACAAACACACAAACGAATAAAATATCGTTTGCGAGTGATCATGAACAACATCGTAGGGATGAAATGAATAAGGGAAGAAGCACTGCTTTAATACAAACATAAGTGCTAATAATTAACTATACGTTATGATTATCGAAAAAAAAAAATAATTGGAAAACGATAAAATGGACAACGTCGCCAAAGAGATCACCATAGCTCAACAAGTAATCTAAAATGATATGAATGGCAAAACGCAACTTGGTACAAAGCAAAATGTCGGATGACAAAATCAAATGGCAAGAGGGATAAAGCACAGAGTTAAGAAGTGGAGAGAGGGATTATGAAGGAGGAGAAAGAGCAGATGGAATAATGAATGAAGAGGAGAGAAGGATAGTAGACAAAAGAGGCTGCCAAACAACATAGGACTTGAGCGAGAAAAAAAAGAAAAAAAGCGATCCAAGGCGCAGACAGGAAAAGGCGACTGAAGACATATGTCATAAGATTGAGCAGACAGGATAGAATATGTAGGGCGGGCATGGTTAATCGCAAGAACATAAGAAGCAAGCTTAAAAAAAATTATAAAAAAAAACGAAAAGGCATGCCAGCTCTTGAAAACGGGGACGGACGTCGTGGAAACTGGAAGCTCCGAAGTGGATGGCATCACGAAACATGGCGGGTTTCAACATGACGTGCAGGAAACATGGCGGCTTCAATATGGCGGGCAGGAAACTCTGTCGTTAATGCAATACCTCTGTAATTGTTATTACATTGCAATTATAAAACTCTTTCTCAAAAAACTGGCAATACATTTTTGCAAAGAAAACATTTTGTTTGTGTGTGTTTTTTTTTCAGGAAGTCAAAGTAAACCTAAACCCCCTCGTAAGTAAACTGGCAATTAACGTATGTTCGAACACTTTCAGGAAAACAGTTTAGACAAAATAAAATACAAAACACTTTCAGGAAAACAGCTTAACCAATATAAAATATAAACCGCTTTCATGATAACATTTTAGACAATATAAACTACAAAACGATTTTAGAAAAACAGTTTTGTTACACCGTTGTGCACGTATGTGTTTATAGAATGTACACCGTCGTGCATGTGTGTTTATAAAATGTTCAAGGATGGTTAGTTGTATGCTAATGCGAATGCATGGGTCCTCTTGAATTGTTGATTAGACATGCACACACGGTACACCATACGAGAGCACTATGATCCAAAATGTAACGTAAGAATACGATCGAAGACTCCGTACAATTTCACAACATTTATTGGGTACTTCCCACAATACACAGGCTCCATGTTATTTAAAGATACATAGTTCCATATTTATATATTCTGCAATAATTTCTCTGTCCGTCTTCTTAGTAATTATATAGGCAGGATGTCAGATATCCATTATCGTTGTCCATGCCGTCAAATGTATCCGTCGTCATTCAATCCGGCGACAAAAATCATATTTTAATTTATACGGAAGAAATGCCTTCCTCATCTGCATCAAAATGTAAGTGTCGATCTGCTATAGATCTAAGAACACTTCATAGAACGGACTTACTTTATAAATTCATACCATCATGAAATACTTTGAGGGGCCTAACACATACGAGAACACACAGATCGAAGAACACCATCAAAAAGCTCTAGAAGAAAAACCGTTAGTATCGACGGCAGACGATTATGAATTCATGCAGTGGTACTTCACAAAAGAATTAAATCGCGCGAGTTCACTACTCGTTTATTATCGTGCTACTTTGTCAATACACACAACTGCATCGCCAAAACTAATGGGTATGCTCCTGTGTGCAAGGTCATCTCGTAACAAGATTAGACAACATAAAGTACAAATACTTAAAACACACACCGAAAAATTGCCAAGTAATATTTTTAAAAGATCAAAGAGTGCAGAGTATGCTCTATAACAAGCATCTCTGCAAAGAAAGAATATTACAAAAATCATAAACGTGCAGCCTTTTTCTATAGGAATTGGTGCTTGTGTTAATTCCAAATGGTTAATAATTTCCCCTTCTAGTATACTACTTGTTGTTATAAAAGCTGCCACAATAATTATTCTAAAACACGCTTGACAAGATTAGTAAACGTGTTTAGTTTTTGCTGCCTTGTCCAACGTTGGTATTGTAAGTTCTGCTTATTATAAAACTGTATCCTTTACACCGTGTTGAGAATGTTAAATGCCATGTATCTTTCTATACTTCTCTCTGTGCCTCTCTTTAATTGAACATACTCTGCATTCTTTCTTTATCTCTTCTCATTCTCTTTTCAAATAGTTTTGTTGTTTATTTAATGCTCTTTAAAAAAAACCCATCTGCTTGAACGTTGACACATGAATGTTTTGTGCATGTTTGGTGAATCTTTAGTGCATGTTTGGTGAATGTTTGGTGCATGTTTGGTGAATATTTGGTGCATGTTTAATGAATGTTTGGTGCATGTTTGGTGAATTTTTGGTGCATGTTTGGTGAATATTTGGTGCATGTTTAATGAATGTTTGGTGCATGTTTGGTGAATGTTTGGTGCATGTTTGGTGAATATTTGGTGCATGTTTAATGAATGTTTGGTGCATGTTTGGTGAATGTTTGGTGCATGTTTGGTGAATGTTTGGTGCATGTTTGGTGAATGTTTGGTGCATGTTTCCTGCAAGGAGATCAGCATCAGTGGTGGTTCTCTGCCTCATAAGGGGCGGAAAGTAAATTGGTGATGATGACGCACACTTAACTGCTTACCTGCTTCAATCTCTCCTCTCGTCACATGACCTCTGACAGAAACCCACTTGCTCGAGATTTCACGTCAGCCCAGATCATACGCTTACATGTACTCACTCACAACTAAACAAACTATATGCACCAAATATTACACACCTAACCTTGTACACAGTGTAACCACATACCAAAACATCACAACATTTATCTATCATTATAATCAATTTATTATGACCATAGGATATTTTTAGTCTTCTTTCTCCAATACGCTCCCTCTCATACTCTCTTTATCTATGTCTTCTTTCAGCATTTACCTAGTATGCTATATTCGTATCATCTGTGCTGAGTATCAATCATTAACAATCTTTACAAATATCAGTATATAACATTAACGTATGAAATTCTATTATTCATTACTTTCAGCAAAACCAACAGGAATAGGTGCCGTTGGTAAGTGAGTTTTTGTGAAAGTATGGGTGGTACCAAGGGGAGCTTGGTAGTTAGACTATCTCCTTAAAGGTTAAGAAGGGTTGTCTCTTCTTTTTTTTCTGTTTCTTTCTATACAGAGGGCGTGATATGTAGTATAGTGGTCTAGTCTTCTAGTTCAGTAGACTCGCTATCGCAAGAGTTGTTATTTCCTAGAAGACGTTTTACTGAACCAGGTTCTTTTTGGATCTCATTTATCATGGTGACCTTGTGGTTAGATAAATATTCAAATTCCATACAGATAATTATAATTTCAAAAAATAGCGACAGTCAAGTATTTACCAAGTCATAATGATAACAATTTTCAGCTTTTATTGGTATAGGTTAAAAACCGGAGTATTTTCAGAACATGCTCATCTCAATTCACTATGGTTACTAATTTGAGATTTTTCTCTTTTCAGATAAACAATCAATCCTTTGTTCGAACACTCTCTCATTCAATTATCTCAAATATAGCGTTCCTTCGTGGGGATCCCCTACATCGTTCTGGTATTACTAATTGATTAGCCCTCTATATCTATTTAGTTGCAATGTGCTATCATTTTCCAAAACCGTTTTTTTCCCTTCACGACCTTTCAACAGTCTATGTCACAATCGAGCGAAACGTCTTAGTCACGTGCTTAAATTGTGCAAATGATGTACTACATACCTCGTGGCCGAGTAACACTCTGATCTGTAAATACCAAATTGTTGTAAACAAAAATAGTGAATCAAATTCAATGAGAAAGTACGAAAATTCTCCACCGACGAGACTTGAGGTATTTTTTCTAACCAGGGGGTGGTTACAATCGCAAACTGCCGTGGCCGTACAGTTAGAACACCTTATGCAATGTTCATATATGTCTTTTCTCTTCTCCAACTCGAGTCAGACTCCCCAATTATTCAATACCCTTTGATATATACCCAAAAGCAGTGCCTAGCTGACTACTAATGCAGGTTTTCCATTCGTTGGTACACCGGAAACCATTGATACATGGCTTAGGATTGGTCTTCCGATCTAACTTGTGTGTACTCACACAAGGTTTAATGACGTCAGTGGTTCTTGTTATACACAAAAGTGTAATGACGTCAACGTTTTATGAATAGTGTTAATTTTACTAGTTAGTCTTTATCTATCACTATTTTCTACTTAACGGTAGCGCTGTTTGCGTTTAAGTATAACGAGTGGGCCATCCGGTCACATACACCTGGGGCCACCAAAATGTATCACAGAGGGAGACATTTTCGTCCTAGAAAAAAAACTAAAAACCGGAAAAAAATTAACGCACAAAATGTGAGGATCCCACAAAAGCACTGCGTAATAATAACAATTACAAACAATTGGACCCACGGCAGGAACATGAGATGCCGCGGAGTCAGAGTGGGAAATAGTGGTGATACATCATGCTAATAAGTGGCAGTGGGAATGGAAAACAGAGGGGAGAAATAAAATGTAGATTTAATGAATGTGCTCGAGAAAGCTCGAGAAAGAAAAAAAATGACGCATATTGGCATACTATAAGCGGAAGGAACGGGACATTGAAAATGAAAAAAAACACACACACACACAAACGAGTAAAATATCGTATGCGAGTGATCATGTACAACATCGTAGGGATGAAATGAATAAGGGAAGAAGCACTGCTTTAATACAAACATAAGTGCTAATAATTAACTATACGTTATGATTATCGAAAAAAATGATTGAAAAACGATAAAATGGACAACGTCGCCAAAGGGATCAACATAGCTCAACAAGTAATCTAAAATGATATGAATGGCAAAACGCAACTTGGTACAAAGCAAAATGTCGGAGGCATAATCAAATGGCAAGAGGGATAAAGCACAGAGTTAGGAAGTGGAGAGAGGGAGGATGAAGGAGGAGGGAGAGCAGGAGGAATAGTGAATAAAAAGGAGGGAAGGATAGTAGACAAAAGAGGCTGCCAAACAACATAGGTCTTGAGCGAGTAAAAAAAAGAAAAAAACGATCCAAGGCGCAGACAGGAAAAGGCGACTGAAGACATATGTCATAAGATTGAGCAGACAGGATCGAATATGTAGAGTGGGCATGGTTAATTGCAAGAACATAAGGAGTAAGCTTTAAAAACGAAAAGGCATGCCAGCTCTTAAAACAGGACGGAGGTCATGGAAACTGGAAGCAACGAAGTGGATGGCATCACGAAACATGGCGGTTTCAACATGACGTGCAGGAAACATGGCAGCTTCAACATGGCGGGCAGGAAACATAGCGGCTGCAACATGGCGGGCTGGAAACATGGTACCAGGCACGAGAAGTGACCTCTGAAAATAACCTGAAAAGTCACAAAATGAACGACTGAAATAACATCTTAAGCATTTAAATTTCTGACAACTAACTGTAGGGGTTCGGACTGGAATACGGGAAGGATGTGGAGTTGGGGGCTTGGGAGGCTTACACGGAGTAGAAGGAAACATCGGAGCTGTGCGAGGAGGACTTAGAGGCTGGAGTAAAAGGAGCCGGGAACGAGAGAATAAAGGCGGACATTTTCTTGTGGCAAACGAAACCACTTGGGGTGGGGAGGAGAATCATCCGAGGGAGTAGAAAGATTTGTTGTGAAATATAACAAACCGGCTGCTTGAAATTACTGAACGTAGTTTTTTTCTTTCCTATCATTTCTACCAGAAATTTAATTTCTGATTCCTTTGAAATATCATTCATGAAATGTTCAAACAGGTAATTTTCGTCTCTTTATCTCGCTCTGTGGTTCTCTTTAACTAGACTCATTCACAGTTCTCTAACTTTCTATCTCTTTAGCGCTGTCTTTTCGTTCTCTTCTAAACGGTTTGCTCTGTCGTTAATGCAATACCTCTGTAATTGTTATTACATTGCAATTATAAAACTCTTTCTCAAACAACTGGCAATACATTTTTGCAAAGAAAACATTTTGTGTGTGTGTTTTTTTTCTTTCAGGAAATCAAAGTAAACCTAAACTCCCTCGTAAGTAAACTGGCAATTAACGTTTGTTCGAACACTTTCAGGAAAACTGTTGAAACAAAATAAAATACAAATCACTTTCAGGAAAACAGTTTAACCAATATAAAATATAAACCGCTTTCATGATAACATTTTAGACAATATAAACTACAAAACGATTTTAGAAAAACAGTTCTGTTACACCGTTGTGCATGTGTGTTTATAGAATGTACAACGTCGTGCATGTGTGTTTATAGAATGTTCAAGGATGGTTAGTTGTATGCGAATGCGAATGCATGGGTCCTCTTAAATTGTTGATTAGACATGCACACACGGTACACCATACGAGAGCACTATGATAAAAACTGTAAGGTAAAAATACGATCGAAGACTCCGTACAATTTCACAACATTTATTGGGTACTTCCCACAATACACAGGCTCCATGTTATTTAATGATACATAGTTCCATATTTATATATTCTGCAATAATGTCTCTGTCCGTCTTCTTAGTAATTATATAGGCAGGATGTCAGATATCCATTATCGTTGTCCATGCCGTCAAATGTATGCGTCGTCATTCAATCGGGCGACAAAAGTCATATTTTAATTTATACGGAAGAAATGCCTTCCTCATCTGCATCAAAATGTAAGTGTCGATCTGCTATAGATCTAAGAACACTTCATAGAACGGACTTACTTTATAAATTCATACCATCATGAAATACTTTGAGGGGCCTAACACATACGAGACCACACCGGTCGAAGAACACCATCAAAAAGCTCTAGAAGAAAAACCGTTCGTATCCACGGCAGACGATTATGACATCATGCAGTGGTACTTCACAAAAGAATTAAATCGCGCGAGTTAACTACGCGTTTATTATCGTGCTACTTTGTCAATACACACAACTGCATCTCCAAAACTAATGGGTATGCTCCTGTGTGCAAGGTCATCTCGTAACAAGATTAGACAACATAAAGTACAAACACACACACACACACACAATTTTTCATATCCAGGGTGCGTCAACTACCGATTAGTCTTCTGACTAATCAACCATCTGTTACCGCGAAACGTGTCTGGACGCGTTTCGCAACCAGATTAAAACTAGTTTTCCTTCATATAAATAGACACAAGATACGGACCAGCCTCGTGTCGGATATATTTGTTAAACGAACTGGGGTCGTTAAAGTTTTAGCTTGTGACCAATTATCTCCGCGGGTACACACACACACACACACGCACACACACACAACGACAGACGCGCGCACACACAACCACACATAACCACAGACGCGCGCCAACACAACCACACACACACCCATCTTCACTCCCACCTCTTCACGCTAGACGTAGTATAGGTAAGTCTCTAACACTTCACTCTCTCACAAAGAAAATAAGTTTGTAAATTTAAGAGGCGAAACAGTTAGTATAAGATTTCATGATAGAGACAGCTAAAATGTATCTTAGAAACAAATGTAAGAACGAGTAAATTAAATATTTCTGGCGCTCAAAAAGACAAGATATATATATATATATATATATATATATATATATATATATATATATATATATATATATATATATATATATATATATATATATATATATATATATATATATATATATATATATATATATAACTATTGTCTATTGTTGATGGAACATATATCAAATGTAAAAAAAAATATCATGTGATAATATGGCATCAACGTCAAGAAATTCGTACAAAAATAACACATTATGGAAATCAAGTGGAGGTGTCTGAAGTAAATGTGGAAGTGTAGATGATATTGTGTAAAAAAATTAGGTGAAGGTCTGTGAAAGGCAATGTGGTTGGTAACTGATGTGTGCGAAAATAATCCAATTGTCCTTTAAATGTGGTGATCGTGTTTGTGATATGAAAAAAACCTCTGGCTTTATCAAAAATAGCCAATACATATAAAAAAAAAATATCATCGCTGTGTATCATTATACACTGTCTGAATCGCTGAGTTAGAAAAATTTACTAACTGTGTAACGATACTCTGCATAAGATTGATGTGCAGTCAATTAGAATTAACAGCTGTATACATGTTATTTACAATTGTAAGACTCGCATTTAGGACATGGTGCATGAGCTGTGGATTGTCTGTGATCGTACGTACGTGTAATGCGAGGCTGTTTATGTTGTCATCAGTGGAAGTCCCAAAAAAAAAACTGGAGCTTGACCAATGAAAGGTGTACTAGCGCTACGATATCTACTTACAGTATTGAAAACTAGTTTGCATGACAACTAAGGTTTCTAGTAACTGTAATGTCTCTCTACTCAACATGGTCGATAAAACACATAAGAATGAAGTTGTAATACAATGTAAGTATTAATAGTCTCAGTGATATACTGACTTATTATGCTAAACGAGCACATAGTATCTTGCAATTCCGTCTGTGGTGGCCGTAAGGAAGTGACAAGAGTAATCGTCCATCTAGATGAGGAGTCGGATACGTCCTTGATCTTCTCAAAGAGTGTTGCATCACGTCACACAAGATTGCTGGCCGAATGGGGTATGACTAATATCGCACAGTGCAAGATCAAAAGAATGATGTAACCACTCATTATCATTCTGAAAAAGACTAAGAAAACGACAATTATAAATGTTAGTGTTTGGCAAGCATCATTCTGGCTAGTTCTAGTCTCGTGATGATATGCGCTGATCAAATTGAGGGTTGTCTGTGTGGGGAGTAGTCGTGGTAATATGAGCGACGTGTTCATCAGGGTTATGAGGATGTGTATCGCCCGGAGAGAAGGTGGGCAATTTTCGACGTTTTCTTCGAACTCGCAGCTGTACATGTTCCTGTGTAGGTCTTATCAGCTTCGACAATAGAGCTGAATTAGTGCAGGACGATGAGTAATGACGTTTAACAGCGCATCGAGTAGGTATGTCAATTTCAATATCAGAATGGACATCTTCAAACATGGAGGGTGGTGGTAGTGGGTCAGAAGTGATATATCTCCATGATTCCGCTGTAAGTGTGGCAGAGGAATCCGTCTAGTCATCTGGTGTAGGTGGTTAAACTGTAATCGGAGATGAGGTCATGTTGGAGTGTTGTGGAGAAGAATATTCATCTTCGGTCTGTGGTTCAGTATGACTTCGTAACCGAGCATTGCGTTGTTGTATCCTCTGTCGTAATTCTTGTAATGGTATGTTGTCTTCCTCGGATGAAGTGTCTCGTTCCTTTCTATTACAATTCACAGCTTCTCTGAAAGCTGTAGGGATATCGGCATGAGGAATGGATTCGTCATCGCTGGAAGCAATGGAAGTGGAAGATGTATAATGTGAAAGAGTAGCTTTTCTAACAGGTCTCATTGATTTCATCCTAGGTGTCGGAACAGGTCTGTGATCATCTAACTTTATCTGAGACGCATGAGCTTTGGTGGTGGTGTTAGTAGTCTCGTGCAATAAGATGTAATTGGTAGGGGAAGTATGTTCCAAGATTCTATAACCGTCTATCCAGCGGTTATCAAACTTTGAGTCACATACATACTTCTTAAAGTATACAGGGTCTCCAATGGCGAACGTGTCTAATGTAGCATTTTTGTCACGCGACAATTTCCGTCTGTGGAATGCTTTGGTGGCATTCTTGTGTGCGATGCAGTGAGCACGATGTTTTTCCTTAAGTATGATCTCTATTGGATTGTCACCGAAGTATCTTCGCTGGGGTGTGAATAGATTATCCAGTGGGAATATAGGTTCTCTGCCGTAGAGTAGAAAGAAAGGCGAAAAACCTGTGGTATAGTTGGTATTGAATCGAATCGCCTCCAATGCATGATGAAGATAAATGTCCCAATATTGAATGTTCCCTTTAATGTACTTTGCAAGGACATCATGGAGCGTGGCATGCATCCTTTCATTTCTTCCGTTGGATTGTGGGTTGTAAAAACTGGTTGTCGTATGTTTGATATTCAACTTCATCAATGTTGATTTGAACGGGTCACCCGTGAATTGTTTACCATTATCTGTAATCACTCGTTTGGGGTATCCATGTCTGGGTACAAATTCAGTGAGGAAGATGTCAGTAAGGGCATCTGAAGTGGCGTTTGGAAGAGGAAAACATTCAGGCCAAACTGAGTACTGATCCACTATGTGTAGGATGTACTTGTTGTAGAAATAGTGATGGGGTATGGACCTGATAAATCGAGACTGATTACTTCCATGGGAAAATTGGAGGTCATTTGCTGCAGTAGAACTTTCGTAGCCTTCATGTTACGTATCTTACAAGTCTCGCAGTGAGAGATGTAATCTATCACGTCTTTGGAGAGAGTGTCCCAATAGTTTCTCTTCTTTATAATATTCAGAGTTTTATCTCTTCCGAGATGACCGTTGTCATCATGAAATTGGACTAAGACATTCTGAACAAGATGACTGGGGATGTATTTCCGCAATGAACTATCTGACTTGTCATCAATGTAATAGAGGACACAATCATCAGGAAGGATGATTAAATGTTTGAACTTCGTAGGGGTAGATTTCACTTGTCTGATCAATAGTGTAAGTTCAGGGTCTTTTTCCTGTTCTATCTTCACATCGAAAGGAGTGTTCGTAATAGAAGCAGCTGATGTGTCGTCAGGGGTGGTATCCACTCTTTGGCTTTCATCAATAAGGTTAATTTCTTTGCTATTGTCATGTATATCTGTGAGAGCAGCAGATGTATCGGCGTCATGAGTGTTGTCTACTTCATCAGTTGGATAAGGAATCCGTGACAATAAAGCAGCACATGTATTTAGAGTGCCCGCAATGTATTCGATTTTGGCGTCGTAACTTTGTAAATTTAGTGCCCAGGTTTGTAGCTTTTTCGGCTGTTCTCTAGTCTTTGCTAACCAGTTTACCAGGGGTTGATGGTCTGTCTTGATAGTGATGTCAGTACCACGGAGATAGAAATCTAATTTCTGTACGGCGTAATGGATAGCAAAAGCCTCTTTTTCAGTTGTAGTCCATCTACGTTGCGACTTACTCAATGCGTGAGAAATAAATGCTATTGGTTTTTCGTTCGGAATGTTCGGTAGGATAGGAACATCTTCTGGTGAGCAATGTTGAACAAGGCAGGCACCGATACCATTCTGCGACGCATCTGTGTATAAAATCATCGGTTTGAACGTGTCTGGGTGTGCAAGCAGAGGAATTGTGGTCAATGCATTTTTCAAGTAATCAAACGCTTGCTGACATTGTTCGGTCCACCAGAATCGTGAATATTTCTTTGTGAGGTCTTTCAGTGGAGCTGCGGCGCGTGAGAAATTGACAACGTGTCTGCGGTAGTATGAGCAACATCTAAGAAAACCTCTGACATGTCGTACAGTAGTAGGGGTGGGCATGTCTCGAATAGCTGATACTTTTCCGTCATCCGGTCTGATTCCATGGCGATTAATAATGAATCCAAGATATTTGGTTTCGCTCTTGAAGAATTCACATTTACTCAGTTTCAACTTGATGTGATGATGCCTGAGGCATTGGAAATACCTTTTCGACATGTTCTAAGTGACTTTCTATCGAACCAGGAGTGTGGGATCAAAATATCATCAACGTAGGCTAGTGCATAATCCTGAATTCAACGGAGTACCTCATCCATTAAGGACATATAGGTGGAAGGAGATCCTTTCAAGCCAAATGGCATAACATTCCAAGAATAACTGCCAATATGGGTGCAGAACGTGGACTTTTCCTTGGCATCTCGAGTCATGGGGATACACCAGAATCCCGAGGGTGGTAAACCAGTTCGATGTTCCTACTCTGGCTAAGATGTCCGTCTACTCGCGGAAGTGGTATGAAAATGGTGCGAGTAATTTTATTCAGCGCACGATAGTCACAACAAAATCGACGTGACCCGTCTTTTTTGTTTACAATCACGAGAGGTGCAGACCACTGAGAGCGGGATCGTTCTATTATTCCGGCTTCTAGCATTTCATTGATCGCTTTTCAACTATTTCGTTATTTTTGAGTGGTGTATGATATGGTGTCAGGTGGATGGGAACATCAGTGTAGTGTGGATGTTCATTTCGACAGTGTTAGTTCGTTCTAATTCCATATCAGATAGAGCAAAGATGTTGTGATGTTCTCGAACAAATTGTTGTAACCTGTGGGAGTGTGGTTCCGTAGTATGCAGTTGTTCCCATTAAAACTGTTTCCAATCTGGTTGTCGTCAACTGAGGTGCTTTCATGTATGAAACATTGGATGTTTGAATCGCGTTAATCTCATGACCATGAGAAGGGAATTGTTGGTGGAACCTTGTATGGGAATCGGCAAGGATAACTTTGGACTGGAGGTTCATAAGAGGAAGGAAGTGTTGTTGGTGATGTGAAAGAATTGTTGCTAAGTCGTCGAAAAACAGGGCAGGAATGTCTTTTGTCTTCTTGTCTATAAATGTCACGAATGATATCTTGATCTAATAAACATCTGCATATTCTTAGATCATTTTCGGAAACCCGGTGAGGAAAGGAAGTCTATGTATAGTGTTCTGTCCTAATTTTTCTCATAAGCAGAACGTAGTATCTCTTGATCAATAGGATCTGCGTAGGCATCAGAGTGGAGATATGAGGGTGGGACCTATCACGCTGTCGATAATCACGAAAGCTCTGATTACGATTGTAGCTTTTCTCAGTGTAACCTGCAGTGGGAGGATTGCTTCGTTTCTTGTGTGTTTCGTTCACTTGATGTAGTTTTAGGTGACAGCGTGGGATGGGAAGTGAGAGCAAACATGGAATGTGGGAAGGAATGGTATTACTCAAGAGAGATTGTCGTCTTGGAGCTTCTTGTTGGAATTGTTTATAGCTGGATTTCTGGAGGTGATCGACAGAATCATGTTCTGTAATTTGAGCAACTATGGCGCCTCTAGCAATGGATGCGGTTGTACCAGTAGCATTAACAATCATTAGAGGGAAATCTCGATGGGTGGTAATGTTAGCTATCCCATCAGTGACTGTGATATGTGGATCATCATTAACATCCATTTTTGATAGTCGTAAAATATAGATTGATTGTCCTGTATGGAAGTAAGGTGAATTCTTGATTCTTCCTTTGACAAGGGTAAGCGAATTAGGCTGTAAGATGACAGGCGCAGTTAACCTTACCAAAGAGGCAATGTGGATAGCATCTTGGAGTGGAATGTATTCATTATTCACTCTGATTTTTCGGAGATCAAAATAGATTCTTACATTGTGTCGTGTGTGGAAATCCCGTCCGATAATGAAATTGCGAGACATTCCTCTGGTTATAATGAATGAATGGTTAATGTTCTGTGAGCCAATACGTAACCGAATGTGTGCAGTACCTATTGATTTTAAAGCTTGCCCTGTGACTGAAGCCATGAATGTACGTGAAGGACTGAAACGTACCTTATGATGAATCGTGTTGTACAGTTTCTCACTAATCAAACTGACAGTGGCGCCGGTATCAATAAGCGCTCGATATGTTATTATTGCTATTGGTAATCAAGCAAGAACTGGGGGTCTGGTATTAATTGGCAATTTTTCTGGTGTAATCGGATGGACCAGGGGAACTGGAGTTAAGAATGTTCTGTCTGTTTTTTGTTGCTTAGTAGTGTCCGCATAAAGAAATTGGATAGTTTTCTTCTTCGTGTGAGACGGATGATTTGAACCTCTCATTATCGTCTCTACTAATGATCGGCTCTGCCGTTTCCCTGGAATCGTGGGTATGAATGCTATTTGAGCTGTGTCTAGGTTGTCCACGAAAGTAGTTGATGTGAGGGTGGTGGTGAGGATTGTTATGTCTAGATTGTCCACGTGAGTAATTGGCGTGAGGTTGATGCTGAGAAGTGCCTTGCGGTTGTTGTGTGTAGGGCGGAATCTGGTCACAATTCCGTGCAACATGTCCAAGCATCCCACAATTATAACAAGTAATAGGTGTTACATTGTGTATTTGTGGCAACCGTGAAGTCATTGGAGCATTGCGTCTATCATAATGTCCGCCATCATTCCTGTAGAAAGTATTGTGACTGTGTAGATTACGATGTTGTGCGTCCTGTGAATAAGATGGGTACCGTAAATCATTGTTGTTTGTATTTCTCCTCCTTAGATGTCGAAAGTGGTCTACTTCCATTGGTTCTGCAAAATAGTCTGATCGTGGTTCTCGTCCAGTGCGTTGATGAAAACGTTTTCTTACATTTTCTTCGTAGACTTCAGTCTGAAGCGTTTCCGTGATAGATTTTGAATCTTTTCTTAAAAGGTGGAGTTTTAGGTTATCTGCCCAGAGACCATCGATGAAGATTCCGACCAGGTGTCTTTCTAATTTTATCGGAAGGAATTGATTGCCCCAAGGAAAGCATCCTCGGCTAGATTTAGTAAGCGATCCCCAAACATTTGAACGGGTTCATTACGCTCCTGTTTAATCTTCCTAAGAAGTGTCCACGCGTGCGTTGAATCGGATATGTTAGAGTAACGATTCACCAACTCTTTGCGAGGGCTATCAAATGTTTCATCTGGAAAAGCCTTACTTCTGCGGCGTAAGAAATCTGTAACAAGTCCATCCGAAGATAAAAAATGCAATCCGTTTTCGATCCGAAATCTGAGGCTGAGTCAATCAACGATGCAAATTTGTTCCATGTCTACCAACCATTTTCTAAAAATGTGTAGGATCTCCCGAAAATTGGAGTAACACCTGTACGAATGGCATGAAACTTTGCATAATGATCCCACCTGATAAAGAGAGTCAGTAATCTGCTTCAAAGCCAACATGGTGGGATCCATATCATGGGATAATGGTACAGTATACGGTACTATAGGTTGCTGTTGCTGCTGATGTTGTAACATTTAATGGTGCAGAATTTGTTGTTGTATTTGTGCTTCTGAAGCGCTAGTGGTGTCCATTATAAATTTGTAATTGAATGTGTAAATAGTTCAAACAGAATGTTCAATTAGATATGGTAGACAGGGGCGTGAGCTGTTTTCACGGCACCACTTTAACTTGATGTGACCGTAAGGGGACTGAACGAAGGGGAACGGCACTATTTTGTCTATGTGTGACAGGGGAGGAAGTTTGATCTCAAATGGCCGTTAGATAATATTCATCAGTCAAATGTCACCTTTTGCTTATGTGAAAGTGGTTAGGTTTCGGTGATTGTTATGTGAATCTCTCGAGTGTAACTGGTTACCACCAGAGCTGTTGTTACCCGAAGGAAAGATGATGCAACCCAAGTTCTTATTACTCACCACAGGCTGTCACGTTATCTATTCTCCTTGATACATTCCACTACGACATGCTTAACCAAAATGACTCACTGTTTTTATAAACAATCAGTTTTATTTATAAAGTCCAACTGGACTATAAGGTTCATATAATGGACACATCTCAATATCCTGACTACTGACGGTTCAGATCGTTCACAATCAAAAAGAGCATTGTTCCTTTATAAAAACGACAGCCTCAATGAAATACTGTCCAATGACATTTGTAAACAATGGCGGCTTCTACTGACACTTCAACTATAAAATTCCTGGTTAAGGTTATCATAATGTTCCTACAACGTATCGAGATGTACAAACCTTCTACAATTCTTCATACATAATATCTTGACTTAGTCGTGTGAAAAAGGTTTCACTTGCAGAAAGGGATAGTTCTCAAACTTTTAAAGAAGGAAAAACTCACCGATCTGCAATAATATATCGTGTAACTGTTATCTAAATATATCTCCCTATTGTCTAAATATATCGTCTTCTTGTTATCTAAATATGTCCTCTTCTTGTTGTCTAAATATATCTTCCTATTGTCTAAATATATCTCTATATAAAAAGTCATGCGCCTCCTGGCCCACCTCCTACGCGCCTCCTGAATGCGCTTATATAAAAGTCACGTGCCTCCTGGCGTTTTTGCTATATAAAAGTCACGCGCCTCCTGGAGCGCTTCCTGAATGCGACCTAAGTTGCGCCTGACATACTACTGATAAAGCACAGAGTTAGGAAGTGGAGAGAGGGAGGATGAAGGAGGACGGAGAGCAGGAGGAATAAGGAATGAAGAGGAGGGAAGGATAGTAGACAAAAGAGGCTGCCAAACAACATAGGTCTTGAGCAAGTAAAAAAAAGCAATCCAAGCAGACATGAAAAGGCGACTGAAGACATATGTCATAAGATTGAGCAGACAGGATAGAATATGTAGAGCGGGAATGGTTAATTGCAAGAACATAAGAAGTAAGCTTAAAAAACTTATTTAAAAAAAACGAAAAGGCATTCCAGCTCTTGAAACAGGACGGACGTCGTAGAAACTGGAAGCTCCGAAGTGGATGACATCACGAAACATGGCGGCTTCAACATGACTTGCAGGAAACATGGCGGCTTTGACATGGCGGGCAGGAAACATAGCGGCTGCAACATGGCGGGCAGGAAACATGGTACCAGGCACGAGAAGTGACCTCTGAAAATAACCTGAAAAGTCACAAAATGAACGACTGAAATAACATCTTAAGCATTTCAATTTTTGACAACTAACTGTAGGGGTTCGGACTGGAATACGGGAACGATGTGGAGTTGGGGGCTTGGGAGGCTTACACGGAGTAGAAGGAAACATCGGAGCTGTGCGAGGAGGACTTAGAGGCTGGGGTACAAGGAGCCGGGAACGAGAGAAAAAAGGCGGACATGTTCTTGTGGCAAACGAAACCACTTGGGGTGGGGAGGAGAATCATCCGAGGGAGTAGGAAGATTTGTTGTGAAATATAACAAACCGGCTGCTTGAAATTACTGAACGTAGTTTTTTTTTCTTTCTTACCATTTCTACCAGAAATTTAATTTCTGATTCCTTTGAAATATCATTCATGAAATGTTCAAACAGTTAATTTTCGTCTCTTTATCTCGCTCTGTGGTTCTCTTTAACTAGACTCATTCTCAGTTCTCTCACTTTCTCTCTCTTTAGCGCTCTCTTTTCGTTCTCTTCTAAACAGTTTGCTCTGTCGTTAATGCAATACCTCTGTAATTGTTATTACATTGCAATTATAAAACTCTTTCTCAAACAACTGGCAATACATTTTTGCAAAGAAAACATTTTGTGTGTGTGTTTTTTTTCTTTCAGGAAATCAAAGTAAACCTAAACTCCCTCGTAAGTAAACTGGCAATTAACGTAT
Organism: Oreohelix idahoensis; assembly: GCA_024509875.1. Classification (NCBI taxonomy): domain Eukaryota; kingdom Metazoa; phylum Mollusca; class Gastropoda; order Stylommatophora; family Oreohelicidae; genus Oreohelix; species Oreohelix idahoensis. The sequence goes on along the minus strand of JAMPIV010007260.1, from coordinate 44,520 downwards.
GTTCGAACACTTTCAGGAAAACTGTTTAGACAAAATAAAATGCAAAACACTTTCAGGAAAACAGTTTAACCAATATAAAATATAAACCGCTTTCATGATAACATTTTAGACAATATAAACTACAAAACGATTTTAGAAAAACAGTTCTGTTACACCGTTGTGCATGTGTGTTTATAGAATGTACACCGTCGTGCATGTGCGTTTATAGAATGTTCAAGGATGGTTTGTTGTATGCGAATGCGAATGCATGGGACCTCTTAAATTGTTGATTAGACATGCACACACGGTACACCATACGACAGCACTATGATCCAAACTGTAACGTAAGAATACGATCGAAGACTCCGTACAATTTCACAGCATTTATTGGGTACTTCCCACATTACACAGGCTCCATGTTATTTAAAGATACATGGTTCCATATTTATATATTCTGCAATAATTTCTCTGTCCGTCTTCTTAGTAATTATATAGGCAGGATGTCAGATATCCATTATCGTTGTCCATGCCGTCAAATGTATGCGTCGTCATTCAATAGGGCGACAAAAATCATATTTTAATTTATTCGGAGGAAATGCCTTCCTCGTCTGCATCAAAATGTAAGTGTCGATCTGCTATAGATCTACGAACATTTCATAGAATGGACTTACTTTATAATTTCATACCATCATGAAACACTTTGAGTGGCGTGACACATACGACACCACACCGGTCGAAGAACACCATCAGAAAGCTCTAGAAGAAAAACCGTTCGTATCCACGGCAGACGATTATGACGTCATGCAGTGGTACTTCACAAAAGAATTAAATCGCGCGAGTTCACGACGCGTTTATTATCGTGCTACTTTGTCAATACACAGAACTGCATCTCCAAAACGAATGGGTATACTCCTGTGTGCAAGGTCATCTCGTAACAAGTATAGACAAAGTAAAGTACAAACGATTAAAACACACCACAAAATTGGCAAGTAATATTTTTAAAAGATCAAAGACTGCAGAGTATGCTCTATAACAAGCCACTCTGCAAAGAAAGAATATTACAAAAATCATAAACGTGCAGCCTTTTTCTATAGGAATTGGTGCTTGTGTTAATTCCAAATGGTTAATAATTTCCCCTTCTAGTATACTACTTGTTGTTATAAAAGCTGCCACAATAATTATTCTAAAACACGCTTGACAAGATTAGTAAACGTGTTTTCTTTTTGCTGCCTTGTCCAATGTTGGTATTGTAAGTTCTGCTTATTATAAAACTGTATCCTTTACACCGTGTTGAGAATGTTAAATGCCATGTAGGCCTATCTTTCTATACTTCTCTCTGTGCCTCTCTTTAATTGAACATACTCTGCATTCTTTCTTTATCTCTTTTCATTCTCTTCTCAAATCGTTTTGTTGTTTATTTAATGCTCTTTTTAAAAACCCCATCTGCTTGAACGTCGACACATGAATGTTTTGTGCCTGTTTGGTGAATCTTTAGTGCATGTTTATTGAATGTTTGGTGCATGTTTGGTGAATGTTTGATGCATGTTTAATGAATGTTTGGTGCATGTTTCCTGCAAGGAGATCAGCAGCAGTGGTGGTTCTCTGCCTCATGAGGGGCGGAAAGTAAATTGGTGATGATGACTTACACTTAACTGCTTACCTGCTTCAATCTCTCATCTCGTCACATGACCTCTAACAGAAACCCACTTGCTTGAGATTTTACGTCAGCCCAGATCATACGCTTACATGTACTCACTCACAACTAAACAAACTATATGCACCAAATATTGCACACCTAACCTTGTACACAGTGTAACAACATACCAAAACATCACAACATTTATCTATCATCATAATCAATTTATTAAGAACATAGTACATTTTTAGTCTTCTTTCTCCACTACGCCCTATCTCATACTCTCTTTATCTATGTATTCTATCAGCATTTACCTCGTATACTATATTCGTATTATCTGTGCTGAGTATCAATCATTAACAATCTTTACAAATATCAGTATGTAACACTAACGTATGAAGTTCTATTATTCATTACTTTCAGCAAAACCAACTGGAATAGGTGCCGTTGGTAAGTGAGTTTTTGTGACAGATGGGTGGTACGAAGGCGAGCTTGTTAGTTAGACTATCTCCTTAAAGGTTAAGAAGGGTTGTCTCTCTTTTTTTCTTTCATTTTCTGTCTATACAGAGGGCGTGATGTGTAGTATAGTGGTCTAGTCTTCTAGTTCAGTAGAATCGCTATCGCAAGAGTTGTTATTTCCTAGAAGACATTTTACTGACCCAGGTTCTTTTGGATTTCATTTATGATGGAGACCTTGTGGTTAGATAAATATTTAAATTCCATACAGATAATTTCAACAAATAGCGACAGTCAAGTATTTACCAAGTCATGGTGATAAAAATGTTCAGCTTTTATTGGTATAGGTTCAAAATCCGGAGTATTTTCAGAACATGCTCATCTCAATTCACTATGGTTACTGATTTGAGATTTTTCTCTTTTCAGATAAACAATCAATCCTTTGTTCATACACTCTCTCATTCAATTATGTCAAATATAGCGTTCCTTCGTAGGGATCCCCTACATCGTTCTGGTATTACTAATTGATTAGCCCTCTATATCTATTTAGTTGCAAGGTGCTATCATTTTCCAAAACCGTTTTTTTTTCTTCACGACCTTTCAACAGTCCATGTCACAATCGAGCGAAACGTCTTAGTCAAGTGCTTACCTTGTGCAAATGATGTACGACATACCTCGTGGCCGAGTAACACTCTGATCTGTAAATTCCAACTGCTTGTAAACAAAATCGTGAATCAAATTCAATGAGAAAGTACGACAATTCTCCACTGACGAGACTTGAGGTATTTTTTCTAACCAGGGGGTGGTTACAATCGCAAACCGCCGCGCCCGTACAGTTAGAACACCTTATGCAATGTTCATATTTGTCTTTTCTCTTCTCCAACTCGAGTCAGACTCCCCAATTGTTCAATACCCTTTGATATATACCCAAAAGCAGTGCCTAGCTGACTACTAATGCAGGTTTTCCATTCGTTGGTAGACCGGAAACCATTGATTTATGGCTTATGATTGGTCTTCCGGTCTAACATGTGTGTACTCACACACGGTTTAATGACGTCAGTAGTTCTTGTTATACACAAAAGTGTATTGACGTCAACGTTTTATGAATAGTGTAAATTTTACTAAGTAGTCTTCATCTAATTCTATTTTCTACTTAACGGAAGCGCAGTTAGCGCTTAAGTAGTAGGAGTAGGCCATCCGGCCACATACAATCCGGGGCCGCCAAAACGTATCCCAGAGGGAGACATTTTCGTCCTAGAAAAAAAACTAAAAACCGGAAAAAATTAACGCAAAAAATTATAGGATCCCACAAAAGCACTGCGTAATAATAACAATTACAAACAATTGGACCCACGGCGGAACACAGGATGCTGCGGAGTCAGAGGGGGAAATGCTGTTGATACATCATGCTAATAAGTGGCAATGGGAATGGAAAACAGAGGGGAAATAAAAACGTAGATTTAATGAATGTGCTAACGCATATAGGCTCGAGAAAGAAAAAAAAAATGACGCATATTGGCATACCATAAGCGAAAGGAACGAGACAATGAAAATGAAAAAACACACACACACAAAATCGAGTAAAATATCGTATGCAGGTGATCATGTACAACATCATAGGGATGAAATGAATAAGGGAAGAAGCACTGTTTTCAATACAAACATAAGTGCTAATAATTAACTATACGTTATGATTATCGAAAAACATGATCGGAAAACGATAAAATGGTCAACGTCGCCAAAGGGATCAACATAGCTCAACAAGTATCATTTTAAGTAAGCTAAAATGATATGACTGGCAAAACGCAACTTAGTACAAAGCAAAATGTCGGATGACATAATCAAATGGCAAGAAGAATAAAGCACAGGGTTTGGAAGCGGACAGAGGGAGGATGAAGGAGGAGGGAGAGCAAGAGGAATAGTGAATGAAGAGGAGGGAAGGATAGTAGACAAAAGAGGCTGCAAAACTACATAGGACTTGAGCAAGTAAAAAAAAGAAAAAAAGCGATACAAGGCGCAGACAGGAAAAGGCGACTGAAGACATATGTCATAAGATTGAGCAGACAGGATAGAATATGTAGAGCGGGCATGGTTAATTGCAAGAACATAAGAAGTAAGCTTAAAAAAATTATTAAAAAAACGAAAAGGCATGCCAGCTCTTGAAACGGGGCGGACGTCGTGGAAACTGGAAGCTCCGAAGTGGATGGCATCACGAAACATGGCGGCTTCCACATGACGTGCAGGAAACATGGCGGCTTCAACATGGCGGGCAGGAAATATGGCGGCTGCAACATGGGGGGCAGTAAACATGGCACTGCAACATGCCGGGCAGAAACATGGTACCAGGCACGAGAAGTGACCTCTGAAAATAACCTGGAAAGTCACAAAATGAACGATTGGGATAACATCTTAAGCATTTCAGTTTTTGACTACTAACTGCAGGGGTTCGGACTGGAAAACGGGAACGATGTGGAGTTGGGGGCTTGGGAGGCTTTCACGGAGTTGAAGGAAACAACGGAGCTGTGCGAGGAGGACTTAGAGGCTGGCGTACAGGGAGCTGGGAACGAGGGAGTAAAGGGCGGACATGTTCTTTTGGCAAACAAACCACTTCGGTTGGGGAGGAGAACCATCTGATGGAGTAGAAAGATCCTCTTGAGAGGTTGTCGGACGGAGTAAGATGGAACGTCTTCAGCGATAGCGCTTGGGATAGAGACGGCGGCGGACTCTAAGTCGTAATCCACTGGAGGACTAGAACCGGAAGGTGCAGAAGGATAGGCAAAGGAGGAGAGCAGAAGAGCAGGAGGCACCAAGTAATGGGTGGTGGCACCTGCGGTGGAGGGAGAAAGAATAGCATCCGGAAGGACGGAGGTAGAGGGAAGCAGGTGATAGTCAGCGGGAGATCAGTAGGCGACGAAAGGAAGCGAAGCACGATAAACATCACGGGACCGATGACGATGAACAGCTTCCGAGGTAGAGGAATCACGAAATTGACGCTGACGATCAATCGCGGCAGAAGGATGAGGAGGAGAGGGTGTATCATCAGGAATGGAGGAGTCACCAGAGAGTGATGAAGAAGAAGAAGAAGAAGAGGAAGGGGAAGGTGAATGTGGAAGCTGAAGAGTGGCCTTACGAACAGAACGGCTGGACGAGAGTATAGGGACGGTCGGTGGACGTTGAACGTCTAGACGTAATTGGGAGGCGTGAGACTTCGTTCTGTGGTTACACTCTTGACGGGAGTAGTTTTCTGGATTATCAATCCAATGATCGTCCAATTTAGAAGTGCGCCTGTGCTTGCGGAAATACACGAGGACTCCGACTGCAAATGAAGGCAGACGGGCACGTTTAGAATGCAGACGCTGTCGAATATGGAATGCATTGAGGGCATTACATTGGACAAGCTAGTGGGCAGAGTACTTATTCCGCAAGATGGGTTCAATCGGATTCTCACCGAAATATTTCCTCTGCGGGGTGAGAAGGTTGTCCATCGATAAACGAGGTCCTCTGCCATAGAGAAGATAGAAGGGCGAGAAACCGGTAGTGTCGTTTACATTTACCCGCAATGCTTCAAGTGCCTGGGGTAAGTACACATCCCAATAATGGGAATTGCCATTGGTAAACTTGCCAAGGGCGTCATTAAGAGTGGATGCATCCTCTCGGTACGACCGTTCGAATGAGGGTGGTAGAAGCTAGTCGTGACGCGGCTAATGTGAATCTTGTCCAGAGTCGTAAGGTAAGTCTTGCCAGTGAATTGCTTTCCATTGTCTGAGATAATATTATGGGGACAACCATGGTGTGGTATGAGAATATCAGTGACATTATCGGCGGAGGCATCCTTAAGAGGATAGCACTCGGGCTAAACGGAAAACTGATCTACAAAGTGAAGTATGTAGGAATTCACGGAGTCCACACTAACAGTCTGCATGAAGAAATGAGCCTGAGACATCGGTTGGATGGGAACCTGATGCGGTCTCGTATTGCGACGCTTACAGTTTCAGCAAGCCGCAACATATTCTGCTACATCTTTGTAAAGGGTAGACCAATAATAACGTCTTGTCACGACCCATAAGACCGTCGGAATCGTATAATTCGTGAAGGATTCGTGGAACGAGACTGCGAGGTAGGCAGATTAAAAGACGATCCTCCCTTTCGGGATCAACTCGATAAGGGATATTGGTATCAGGGAGGATAGTGTAGTTGGAGACAGACTTAGCGTCATGTTCCCACTGAAGACGAATCTTCAGAAGATCAGAATCTTAACACTGAGCAAAAGGCATGTCAATGGAAGGCAAGAGAGGGTCATCAGAAGAGATATAAACGTCATTCTTCCGGAAGAGAGAAGGCTTGAGGAGGACTATTGGAGTTGATCACAAGGATTTCCTTAGCATTGTCATCTAGGTCTGAGGAGACCTTGGGATCTGACGAAGAAAAGAGACTGACATCCGTACATGCAGGATACGGAATGCGTGAAAGAAGATCAGCAACCGTATTAAGTTCACCTGGAATATGTTCAATTGTAACATAATAGTTCTGGAGGTTCAGAGCCCAGGTCTGAATCTTTAGGAGGTTGCTCAGAGGTCTTAGAGAGCCAAGTAAGCAGAAGCTTGCGGAGATAAAAATCCACCTTTTGCAATGCAAAGTGGATTGCAAATGCTTCCTTCTCAGTAGTGGTCCACTTCTGCTGGGTCCGACTAAGAACATGTGACAAAAATACAATGGGGATTTCATAAGGCACATTTGGAATGATAGGAATAGAATTAGAAATCTCCTCTTGGACAAGGCAGGCACAAATAGCACGATTAGAGGCGTCCGTATAAAGGATCATAGGATGGTGCACATCAGGATGGGCCAATTGGGGAATAGTAATCAAAGCCGATTTCAAACATTCAAAGGCCTGTCGGCAAGCATCTGTCCAACGAAATCGAGCATACTTTTTGGTTAGAGCGATAAGAGGCTCAGCAGGTCTGGATAAATTGTCAATGTGCTTTCTATAATATGAACAATTGCCTATGACCCCATGAACATGGCGGACGGAAGTCGGAGATGGCATGTCACGAATCTCTTGGATTTTGGCGTCGTCCCGGCGAATGCCATCTTTGTTAATAATGAAACTTAAATACTTGATTTCATACTGCAGAAAGACACATTTGGATAACTTAAGCATGACTTTGTGAGTACGTAACCGAGCAAACACTTTCTCAACATGGTAAAGATGGTCCTCAATGGTACCCGAAGAATAGATGAGGATGTCATCTATGTATGCCAAGGCGAAAGACTGCATATCCTTCAATACTTCGTCCATAAGGGACATGTAAGTGGCAGGGCTGCATTTTAGGCCGAATGGCATGACATCCCATTTATAACTCCCCATGTGGGAACAGAATGACGACTTTTCTTTGGCTGCCGGTGTCAATGGAATGCACCAAAAGCCAGAACGGGCATCCAGGGTGGTGAACCACTGTGATTTTCCAACTGTGGCCAAAATATGATCTACTCTAGGCAAAGGGTAGGAGATGGTTTTTGAAATGGCATTAAGAGCCAGGTAGTCACAACAAAATCTGTTGGAAACATCCTTCTTGGACACTATCACAATTGGTGAGGACCAAGAGGATCGTGAACGTTCAATTATGCCGTCTGCTAGCATATCAGTAATGGCTTTTTCAACAATCTCCCGATTCTTCAAGGGAATGTGATAGGGTTTAAGAGACACCGGAACTTCCGTTGTCGTCTCTATGTCCATTATAATGGTAGATGTTCGTTTTAACTCCATATCAGGGACAGCAATAATGTCCTGATGTTTCTGAACAAACTGACGAATTCGGGATTTATATGGTGAATCAGTGTTCAGTTGTTCTAGGAGCTGAGAAAGTCGAAAAGGAGATGAAGATGTGGAAGGAGCAGGGGGATCGGACGGCTGCGAAGGCTATGTAAGGAGTGAGGTTCTCTATGATTATAGGAAGGCCGAGGAGTGTTGATGAAGACAGGCAAGGGGGAACACGGGCGAGAAGGAGGGAATGTACTATATGGCAGATACTCTTGTGCTGCTGCTTTGGGTGTAACATTGGGTGGGAAGAGAGGAGGCGGATAAGCTGGAGGCGGAGAGGTAACAAAGGGGTGACCAGGGCCAGGAGGATGGGAGACTCGAAGGAAAGGAAGAAGAAGCAAGTTTGACAACAACAGTACCCGCTTGATAGTAGTGGGCTTCCTAGAAGTGTTAAGCAACATGAGGGGAAAGTCCCGGGAAGCAGAAACAGTAGCAATTCCATCGACGACTTCGATGCAAGTGTCATCGAGGATGGCAGTATTAGCCACCTAGTATGGAAAGACCTAGAAGAACGTAATCCGTACGCTTAACCCTACCAGTGACTATGATTAAAGCGTAGGGTTTGAGAGTGACAGGAGCAGTAAGACATACTAACGAAGCAATATGAATATCATCCTGAAGAGGGATTTATTCATTATTGATACGTATCTGCTTGAAATCAAATTAGATTTAAAAGATGTATCTATCAGTTTATCTTATGACCACATTAAAGACAACAACTATACATCTGACGAGTTACAAAGTATACCAGGCATGGTTGGTTTAGTTATTCAAATATGAAATAGAATTATAAAAAAGCATGCCTTGGTCTAGTGTAGCAGATTTCATCTCACAAATAGGCTGTCCTTTATCTGGGCTTCACTGTTTGTTTCATCTGTTCTCAGAATTGTCAGTTATTCCCCGTTTAGAAACTTTATAGCGGGCAATAAAAATGTCTTGTTTCCATTATTGCCCAAATAGTTAAATGGGGTATCTCGCCTCCTATTCTGCGAAAAAGTTAATCGTCTCAATTACACCATCTGTGAGAAGCAAATTATGATTCTTGACGTCAAGTGTTAACCTTCCTGGGCGGTTATGATGCAATATCTCTTCGCCAAGAAGTCTACAGTCGTCTCGGTTCTTAGGTCAAATCTATTTTAATGTGAGTGGAGAATGATCAGAAAAGCGCTGACAGCAGAATATGGCAACAGTTCATGACGAGCTGCTACGCTACGCCGCAAATGTGTACAATCAAAGGGCATTTGAACAAATAAAAAAGCTCTCAATGACTTGAGAACTTCAGATATTATAGGACGGGAAAAATATTGCAAGGAAAATTGACGAAGTTTTAGGAGAAATATAGAAGAGGCAAATGGACGAAATATAATGTCGTCACATCTGACCACTGGTTAAATGTGAAAGGTTTTTTTTAACTTACGGCGGCTAATATTCGAGGCAAAATCTCAGGTTAGTATGTCTAAGATGAGTATCCTATGTTTCTTGTACGCTGACAGATGTCCTCTCGCCATTCAAGGAGGGATATGAAATAAGAACAAGTACAGTAGAAGAAATGGACAGAAAAGTCAACAAGTTCATAAGGAAATTGCTAAGGGTACCACCAAGTCTGTCAGACATAGCACTGTCCTGCGGGATGTCAAAGCTTATGCTTCCTTTCAAGTCATTTGTGGAAAAATACAAAGCAAGAAAGGCGTTACTTGCAATGATGCTATGCGAGTCAGCAGATTACGGAGTAAAGTCTATTCAGCCCACAATGAAAACTGGAAGGTAGTGGAAAATGGATCAAGCTGTTGGTGCTGCTTAAGAGTCGCCCAAGCTAAAGGAGGTAATCGAATACACACAGACTAATAGACGGGGATTTGGCCATCTGTGGAACCACTTCCAACATAGTCAAGCATCAGCTTGTACGTTCCCACGCTTCAGAACTATCAGTAACTTGACGGTCCTCAGACGCCTTCGAGCAACAAACATAAGTGTTTACAAAACAGCACAACGGTTGCGCCTGCTTCCGCGACACATCGCAGCAAGTTACAAATGGGCCAGACAGCACGTCAGATGGACTAACAACCAATGACATGTTGTCGTGTGATCTGACGAATCCAGGTTTCTCCTTAAACGGCAGGATAGCAGGATCCGCGTACATCAAAGGAGGGGTGAAATTATATTCTTCTAATTGCATTCAGGAGGCAGCCAGTTTCGGCATCGGAAGCGTTACAGCAATCCGAGCGCTCTGACGTTCCTTCACTAACATGAACCAGGCCTAATTTACATGCAGGATAATGCCTCGGCTCACAGAGCAGTAACAGCCCTAGACTACCTCAATGCAGCTAATGTGAACATACTCGACCCTTGGTGTAGCGGGAGGTTATTTAAAAGTATATATTATGTAAGAGTATGCCAGTAAAGAGTTCTGACCTTACAAGTAATACCCCAGTCTTAGAAATAAGCACTGGTGTATTGTTATCATAAAAATAGTCAGACTGTAAAAACCCTGGCCCAGTTGGTAAGAAGTAGTACCAGGATTTAAAGTGTCTCCTCCCTATGACTATCTTATGATTACTTATATTCTAGGGGATAATAAAATGAACATTCACTGAAACCACAAATGGAAAAAGTGAATAAATCCTCAGGTACAGTTAAAATAGTTTAATAATTACACTAATATTCTATTTCTACTAGTTGGAAAAGAGTATACACATATATATAAAAATATTCACACAATTACTATTATTGTCTGTTTAGACTTCAAGATCTTAAATAAGAAAGTTACTGAAATCACTGTTATTAGTCCTTTGAATTTAAGGATAACTGTCATCAGTTGACTGAGTTTATGTATGGTTACTTATTGTTTTCAACTATTGGCTGTTTCACATGTATAGGTGGTCAGTGTCAAACAGGACACTTATCTTTCCAACTTGATACTGCTGAAACTGTCCTTTGCTGATATCAGACTTGGTAGGCCCAACAGTAGGGATGCCAATGACCAGTTGAAGTTCACTCTTTGGGGTCCTGCACTTTTGTGGGATTGCCTCGGGTAAATAACTTGATCCTTCCAAATCATATCAAGTACAAATTCAAATCTGATGCTATCTTAGCAACTACCCAAAATTAATACATAAAATAAATAAAGTGAGTGACCACGTGATCAGGTTGCTTTCTACTGAAACTGGCTGTAGAACACTCCAGTTTACCAGCTGTAAATGGGTACAAAGTTGTGCGCTCGAACTAGGGAAGGCAAAGGCAGCGAGGAAGGGGACTAGTCACCTAACCTCGTAAAAGCGGTATCTTCCATGCTGAAGCTTCTAACAATTTATTTCCCTAAGACAATCTCTGGTCATGGGACTGCCTTTATCTTCGTAAGCGATAATGCATTTAATATCGACGAGATACAGCATTAAATATAATAAATATTTTCTATTTGGCTGTGGGGCTAGTTTTGATACGTTTTTGTACAAGCAACCATCTTCCACTAAGCACATGAATAAATCATATTAAAATAATAATACGTTATATCAATGAATATTATACAGGCATATTTTGTGAATTCTAAATGAACCTGTAATACAAAATAAAAGAAATTATTATACAGGATAGCTATCGTAAATTCGCTTACCCTCAGACTCCAGACACTTAGACTGAAATTTTCTGGCGATCCGCTCACACTTCAGATGGATTTAGAGTCGTGGCGTTATCTGCCCTCAGTCTTGTCTCAACCTCTTGCGTTGTGTATCTCTCTCAGTTTTACCGAACTGCTTTATATACGACAGCGCGAACGTATCGGAGAGCAGATACGTCACAGCCTAAGACTAGACCTGGAAAAATCCTTCCCGAACCGTGATTTCAGCCGATCTGTGCGTCGACTGAAATTTTGCCTTTCTCATACTCAGCATATATAATATCCATATTGTTCCATCTTATCTAGTTTTATACAGCTGATAAAACTCTATCTTCCTATCCATGTAAATTCCCAAACTGTTATTTGTTGATTTTAATATTTCGAACAGAAGTGGGTTTACCAGCTGTTAGCGTAACTGTGGGCAGCCGAAATACGCATATATCTCCGTAAATGAGAACTTCCTACCGTTCCATCTTATATGCAGTTATACACCATCCTTCCCTGTACTGAAATGTAAAATCCTTTTCATACGGATTCCCTTCTATTTTTAATTATTGTTGGCGATTCCCTCTGTCCGATACACGTTTCGCTTATACGCCGCCATTTTGAAAGCGGTCACTCGATCGTAGATGGGTTTATAAATCTAACTGAACTCATTTGCAATGACTTGAAACCAATTTCGCGACATAGCTCCCCCATATTTTAAGCTGGATGATATCTAGCTTAACTATTGGGTACAAGACAATTGCAAATCGACCATTCCGAGGTTAGTTTTCCTTCCTTCTATCCTCCTCACGCTCTGTGGGATGACGACTAAGAAAATCTGCGCCCACATTGTTTTCCAAGATAAAACGGGGTCGGTAGGTTTCCCATGAAGTTTACCGCCCTCTTTTCGTTGATAGTTGGATGTGGTTTTCCCTCGCAAATCCGTAGGTGGTTGATTTTCGCTACGTGATTTGTTCCTTTTTTCCAGCACATGGGGTTCAGACTGCCATTGAACCTGTGTGGGATGTTTCCTTTCCCCTCCCGTGCAAATCTCGGGAGTACCCCTGATTGCTGGTTTGCTTGTAGATTTTTGATGAAGACTCTTCCGTCGACTTTCTGAATCTACATAGGTGCACTCTGGACAGGAATTTACATACTGATTTATGTCTTCCGTAATACCTGGCCAGTAGAACTGGGTGGCTATTCTTTGTTTTGTGGCACCATTACCCAGGTGTTCACTCAAAGTTGATATGTGTCCCCAGCCTATAACCTTATTCCTATAGGTGGATGGTACAACAATTTGACCATGACTTTTCGTCCCTCTTCCAGCTTTCCTGTACAAGAGTCCATGTTCCCTATAGAAGTGTCCTCTCCTTGGTGTGTTATGTGTCTTTGACAATTTGCCAAAACAAGGCTTCAATGTGCTGTCTGCTTCTTGAGCCCGTTTCATTTCAGTCGAATGAAATTTTACGTTGGTGTCCCTCTCTATGTTCCTGGAGTCAGCCTTGGTCTGGATTCCTGCCATAACCATAGGTTTTACAGGGTCTCCTAAGAAAACATATTTACGCCCCAACATTAGGGGGTAAAAGGGATTTTCTATCACAGCTGCATTTATCTCCCCTTCCACATAGCGACAACTGACATGAATCTTTGCTATGGGTAAAGTAAGGGGTGATGTTCCTTTTAGTGGCCCTTGAATGTCTACTGTTTCTGTGGTGATTTGTTCAGGGCACACCAGAGATGCACACACGACTGCGTCATAGGACAAACCTGTGTCATACATTCCTGTGACTTGTTTGCCATTCACAGTCACTATCTCCTGGGTAGGTGGGTGATGGAGGCTATTCTGACTCACAGTCAGTTCCTTCCTAACAGAAGTCCTCACCTGTAAACATGCAGCATGATGAAGGGGTTTTTTCCTCCCACATTCATCAGTGTTGTGGTTGCTCATCTTACAAAATTTGCACCACTTATCTCCCTGTTTGTAGGGTTTCTTTTCCTGAGTCTGAGGGTTCTTGTCCTTATTATCAAATCTTTGCTTGTTTCTGTATGGTTGATCCATCTGGTCAAACTGGGTATTCTGCGGTGGTGGCTTATATCCTTCTACCTGCTTCCTTTTCGTTCCTACTAGTTCAGCTTGAGCGGCTTGGTACCTCTCTGCACATTTCAAAGTGTCTTCCAGCCTCTCTGCTCCTTGTTCCATAAGGAATTTCCGCATTTCTTGAGACATGGAATCTTTCACTTGCTCTAACATAACCATTTCTTTCAGATCCTCGTATGTTTTCTGATACTTACCTAAACTACTCCATTTCAACAAATACGTTTCTAGCCTAGCTGAGAACTGGTTATATGTTTCTCCAGGTAGAGGTTTAGAAGTTCTAAATTTCTTCCTATATGCCTCAGAGTTCTTTTCATACCGGATCAGTAAGGCTTGCTTTAGTATCTCATAATTTTCCTGATCTTCTTTGGGGAGTTTCAGAAACACATCATATGCAATACCTCTCAATCCCTGGGATAACTTTAGACTCCATTTTTCCTTTTCCAGTCCATAGGTAGAGGCTAGCCTTTCATACCTATCCAGGTACGACTCTATTGCGTCCTCCTTTTCAACAAATGGATCTAGGTGGAAGTTCATGGCCCCATTTGCTGTGTTCTGAAAAGAGCTATTCGCAGAATGAGGTGAGCTATTACCATGGGTGATAGTCCCAGCCTGAAGTTCAAGATCAAGCTGTCTCATTTTCAGCTCATGGTCTCTCTCTGCTTGTAACCTCCTTTCTTCTCTCTCAGCTTCTAATTTCTTGGCTTCTCTTTCTGCTTCCAATTTCTTGGCTTCTCTTTCTGCTTCCAATTTCTTGGCTTCTCTTTCTGCTTCCAATTTCTTGGCTTCTCTTTCTGCTTCCAATTGCTTTGCTTCTCTCTCGGTGTACTTTTCACATTCCGTCGTGACATACCGGATCAGAACGTCACCATCCATGCCAAGCTCTTTTCCCACCTGCAGTGTAGCAGACCTAAATTTGACCAAGTCAGCCATGATGTATCTGTAGTCTAGTAGGGCAAGTGATCTTACTCAAACTAATTTATTACAATATAATTAACTTATTTAAAATTAAAGTTAATTAAACTGACTTCACCATATATGAAACAGCTTTCTTTATCTGTACTCAATGGTACTCCTAAACAAAAAAAAAATTTTTTTTTATATTCTTCCTACTATGTTTACTCTTTCCAAAAAACAAATTTCCAAAAAAGAAAATTTCCTACACAGGAGAAATAGAAAGATGGCTCAGGAATATCAAAGATATATCCCGGAGACGAGCCCCCACTGTAGCGGGAGGTTATTTAAAAGTATATATTATGTAAGAGTATGCCAGTAAAGAGTTCTGACCTTACAAGTAATACCCCAGTCTTAGAAATAAGCACTGGTGTATTGTTATCATAAAAATAGTCAGACTGTAAAAACCCTGGCCCAGTTGGTAAGAAGTAGTACCAGGATTTAAAGTGTCTCCTCCCTATGACTATCTTATGATTACTTATATTCTAGGGGATAATAAAATGAACATTCACTGAAACCACAAATGGAAAAAGTGAATAAATCCTCAGGTACAGTTAAAATAGTTTAATAATTACACTAATATTCTATTTCTACTAGTTGGAAAAGAGTATACACATATATATAAAAATATTCACACAATTACTATTATTGTCTGTTTAGACTTCAAGATCTTAAATAAGAAAGTTACTGAAATCACTGTTATTAGTCCTTTGAATTTAAGGATAACTGTCATCAGTTGACTGAGTTTATGTATGGTTACTTATTGTTTTCAACTATTGGCTGTTTCACATGTATAGGTGGTCAGTGTCAAACAGGACACTTATCTTTCCAACTTGATACTGCGGAAACTGTCCTTTGCTGATATCAGACTTGGTAGGCCCAACAGTAGGGATGCCAATGACCAGTTGAAGTTCACTCTTTGGGGTCCTGCACTTTTGTGGGATTGCCTCGGGTAAACTGCACCGGCTTCTGATACTGGACAGTCTGGTTTGAGTTATTTCATGGAACCTGTAACATATCAGCCTTGGCTAGTATCTGGCTAGACTTGTAGCTGACTAGCACAGATGTCAGACCAGTCAGTCATCAGATGTCACCGTTATACAATCATAGTAAGTAAGGACATCATTTCAGTGATATAGCATTAATATTAACATTTCAATTAAGTATAACTGACTAGTACATAAGTCAGACAAGTCAGTCATCAGGTGTCAAAGTTATACAGTCATAGCAAGTAACATCAGTTCAATGATATAGAATTAATATTAACATATCAGTAATAAACATCATCTGGTTTAATCCGCTCCTATACATCCCTTCATATTCTATAACTTGATCCTTCCAAATCATATCAAGTACAAATTCAAATCTGATGCTATCTTAGCAACTACCCAAAATTAATACATAAAATAAATAAAGTGAGTGACCACGTGATCAGGTTGCTTTCTACTGAAACTGGCTGTAGAACACTCCAGTTTACCAGCTGTAAATGGGTACAAAGTTGTGCGCTCGAACTAGGGAAGGCAAAGGCAGCGAGGAAGGGGACTAGTCACCTAACCTCGTAAAAGCGGTATCTTCCATGCTGAAGCTTCTAACAATTTGTTTCCCTAAGACAATCTCTGGTCATGGGACTGCCTTTATCTTCGTAAGCGATAATGCATTTAATATCGACGAGATACAGCATTAAATATAATAAATATTTTCTATTTGGCTGTGGGGCTAGTTTTGATACGTTTTTGTACAAGCAACCATCTTCCACTAAGCACATGAATAAATCATATTAAAATAATAATACGTTATATCAATGAATATTATACAGGCATATTTTGTGAATTCTAAATGAACCTGTAATACAAAATAAAAGAAATTATTATACAGGATAGCTATCGTAAATTCGCTTACCCTCAGACTCCAGACACTTAGACTGAAATTTTCTGGCGATCCGCTCACACTTCAGATGGATTTAGAGTCGTGGCGTTATCTGCCCTCAGTCTTGTCTCAACCTCTTGCGTTGTGTATCTCTCTCAGTTTTACCGAACTGCTTTATATACGACAGCGCGAACGTATCGGAGAGCAGATACGTCACAGCCTAAGACTAGACCTGGAAAAATCCTTCCCGAACCGTGATTTCAGCCGATCTGTGCGTCGACTGAAATTTTGCCTTTCTCATACTCAGCATATATAATATCCATATTGTTCCATCTTATCTAGTTTTATACAGCTGATAAAACTCTATCTTCCTATCCATGTAAATTCCCAAACTGTTATTTGTTGATTTTAATATTTCGAACAGAAGTGGGTTTACCAGCTGTTAGCGTAACTGTGGGCAGCCGAAATACGCATATATCTCCGTAAATGAGAACTTCCTACCGTTCCATCTTATATGCAGTTATACACCATCCTTCCCTGTACTGAAATGTAAAATCCTTTTCATACGGATTCCCTTCTATTTTTAATTATTGTTGGCGATTCCCTCTGTCCGATACACGTTTCGCTTATACGCCGCCATTTTGAAAGCGGTCACTCGATCGTAGATGGGTTTATAAATCTAACTGAACTCATTTGCAATGACTTGAAACCAATTTCGCGACACTTGGCCAGCTCTATTCCCTGACTTGAATCCCAATGAACATCTCTGGGATCATGTGGACAGAAGAGTTGCCCACCTCCATCATGATCCAGGGACCTTGGACCAGTTGTTTGCAGCGCTTACTGTGGCATAGAACAACATCCCAGAAGGCCAAATCAGACGTTTATAACTCTCCATGAGACGCCCCTGCAGTGCAGTAGTGCATGGTCATTGTGGTCACATTCGTTACTGAGTTTGTGATTTTTGTTTTGGACACCGCACATCTTTAAGGTACGACCCGTGACACTCGATTACTACATTTTTGTTTTGTAACCTAATTTCTGTCAGGACATAAATCCCTTATCGGATTGCCATGTTTGCTTTATCAATTTCTCTATACACATTTATTGAGAAGAAAATACCCGGTTTTCTTCTTCTTCGTACGCTTCGTTCAACTTGAATGTTGTCAAAGAAAGCAGTAGTCAGTTTGAGGCTATTTGAATCCCCGTAAAGCTTTTTCACGAAAGGAGCTTGCGTCGGCCATATGAATTTCGCTGTACCGCATATAAGGGGCAACTCTGAAGCAGATGTTCAGCAGTCATTTTATCAGTGCCACAGTTACACTGATCGGTAGTTCCTATCTTTAGCTTGTTGAATAGATGGTATCTCAATCTGTTGTGGCCAGTGCGGAGTCTGAAGATTACCACTTGTTCTTTTCTGTTGAGCTGGTAGTAAGCATCATTCTGAGTGTGACCTGGATGTTCTACATTATCATTTGTTTCTGTATCTGATTCTAATAAAACACTTTGCCTCCTCGACAGTTATGCTTGCATCAGGCTGAGGTAGATGTGAACCTTCTTTTGCCATTCTGACAGCTTCCTCATTGCCGGTGATGTTACAATGAGATGAGATCCATTGGATCACAACACTTTTGAATCGTTGACAAAGTTTGTGGAGCACTATTCTGAGGTCATCCAGGTCTGTATTATTTTGGCTTTTCAACGTTGCAATTACTGACTGTGCATCAGTAAAGAAAGCAACTTGTCTCTCTGTGCTTTCTTCTGTCAACATAACCTCTGCTGCAGTTTTCAAGGCCTCTGCCTCTGCTCTGAAGTTGCTGGAGAATCGTCCTGTCATCACTGACAGCCTTTTTCTGCACCAGTGCCTAAGGTCAGAAAGACACCTCCACCTCCATTTTCTGTTGCATTTGTTGCTGAACCATCTGTGAATGCATGGGTACAGGTGTTGCATGGGTAATGTTTCTCTATGTATTTTGTCGCTATGGATTTTCTATCTGTTGCAATTTGGCTTTTTTCTTTTAATTCCAGGAATGTTGTCTATCATTTCATGGAAACGATTTTGTTTCCGAACTGGAAGCTTGTGTACAGTGTATATGGGTTTAATAGTGGATATTTCATTTATGGAAACTGCTCTCATCTGTGGTTTGATTGATTCTACAAAGTTGCTTCGTTTCAGTCTTTGTCTTCTAAGAGCATTCATTTTATGGCACATTGGGTGGTCTGTTAGTCTTGCGACAGGTTTCTTTTGTTAGACAGTATATAACAAGCCACTCTGCAAAGGAATATTTTTACATACTTTGAAAATGTGCGGCCTTGTTTGTAGACATTATTAATTAAATGTGTTAATTGCAGATGGCTCCTGATTTCCCTTGCTCGTGTACTACCTGTTGATGTAAACCTTGCTATAATATTTAATCTTCTTCTTTGTACACTCTCAGACGTCAAATTGAATATACGTTCAAAGAAAGCTGTGGTCAGCTTGAGCATTTTTCTATCTTCATAAGCTTTCCGTGAATGGCACTGGTAATATTTATATGTGTTTTCTCTGTTCCTCATATACCTGCTATCTTTGAAGCAGATGTTCAGCAGTCATTTTGTCCGTGCCACTTTTGTACTCATCAGTAGTTGCTACCTTTAGTTTGTTGACAGATGGTATCTGTGTGTGACAGGGGAAATCTTTGATCGTTACATGTTCCTGTGACCTCATTCAACTCCCTCCTGTGCTATTCCTTTTAATTGTTCCCACCTGCACCTTATTGCATGTATTCGCTCTTATCGACCAAGGTTGTCTTATCATATCTTGTCACTCTCTGCGGATACCTGACTACTCGAAGTGCTTGTATGATTACTCGCTAGCCAGACGGATTAAGAGTCTACATTTAGCGAGACTCTTACTGTTTACCAGACTCACGACTGCGAGATAACAATCGTGTTACCCTATGTCGTAGATTTGTGATACGTGATTAAGACTTAGTTTGGTCCCTTCTGAAAAGCAATAGCAACAGGTGATATCTCAGTGGGAGATGATAAAATAGAAATAGATTTAACGAGTGAGATGGAGGAAATATATTAGAGTCGGTTTCTGACCCTCGTGATGATTTCTCTCAGTCAGCCTATCATCTACATTAGATTAAGATTTGTCAGACCGTCCAGTATGATATATATTAAGATATATATCCCTCACATACACACACACACACATAAGTGACTACAATAGACACATAGACGTGAAACTATGACAATGGAAATATAGATAATTGGGAACGAACTGACCGACACACTGGAATAAGTTTAAGTGAAATTTAATTATCATACTAAAATTCCATCACAACACACAAAATTACATCAAACATATACAAATAGTCATAAAGTCAATGAATTGCTACAAGAATGATAGACCCATTGGTATGATCTTTTCCCTCGATGTATAGCCCACAGTCCTGTTAGAAGAAAAGTGATAGCCCCAAAGAGTCACGGATAGATACGCTAGATCTAAGTTTTCCCTTTATAGGTATGAACAGACTTTGATGCTCTGATCTATCCTGAAGAAAATATTGTTAGCAACAAAACTTGCATAAAGAAATTTAAGACAGCAAAATGGGTGAAAGTTGGTATAACAAAAAAGAGTCACTCAGTCCTGCATTCTCTCGGTTCATTCATCAGGGCCCCTGACATACATTCTTACCTACAATCGTGCTGTTGTTCGCCGTCTGGCGCAAACTTTAGTACACCCAAGCCCTTTAATCTGTTTTTTTTCATGTGATGAAGCGGATCCCAGCTCTGCAGATTTTGGGTTTATCCAAGGGTTCCGGTGAGCGTCCTCTTCATGCGAATATTTTTCAGACTAAGGTTAGTGTCACTTGAATCACGAGGTAAGGCTTATTTTAAAGCGGGCTCACGGTGTCAGAATCACGAGGTTTCCACTACTTAGGAAAAATTGCAGGTTTGTAACTTCGATCAAAGGTAAAATTCATGCTCACACCACAGTTTGTCAAAATGTCGGAAGGGTTATTGATTGTAATACTTTACTTGCCACAAGGGCTGAAATGTACTTGAGGTTTTTCTCAGGAAGAATAAAATCTGGCGCGATAGGCCCGTTATTTTATTTAATCTTAAAGTTCCTGAAAATGGGTACTCTGTCGTTCTGGATGCCAACGCAATGGTGAAGTTGGGTCACCCCAGACTGATGAATCACTCAATACTACTAGATATATAATATATTTACCTCCACAAAGAACTACAGACTTACACCAAGAACAAGAATCATTCAATATAAGGGTAGTCTAGAACTCGGCAAAATGTTGCCAAGAAACTAAGAGCTACGCAATACACAAAATATTCCTTCTAGCACTAGCGATCTGTCTACTGCAAATTTGGAGAACTCAATGAAGTCAAGTTTAAACTCCGGTCAGATATCTGAAAACACAGACAAAGGATCCTACGTTATTTCAAAAAAACCCGAAATAGTGCCGGTCTCTCCCCTTCCCGTCTTGACACTTCACCGTCCCTTAGACGCTGGCCGTAACTGCCAAAAACGCGTCTTCACACCTCCTACGACATGTGGCCGTTCTGAGCGATGCATGTCTGGCACTTTCCACACCTCAGGCCAAAAAACTGGCCGTAGAAGCACTGTGACAGGGGAAACTGTAGACTAATGTCTGCCCTTCTGTCTCTCGAGAACGAATTTCTCACACTATCTCGTCTCGTGCAGGGACTGACATCTATTATGCAATAAAAATGCGTTACTAGTATGAGAAAGAACAGGTAAACGTTAGAATGGGACAATATATTTAGACGCAAACGAACGAATGTTAAAACCAGGAAAAGGATAAAAGAGCGATAATAAAGTAAAGGACACGGGTAGAAAAGAAAAGAATATAGAAAATTTATTGATCATAAATCTATATGCGACAGAACGTCCCCCCTTTAAGATATGGAAGCACTCCATGTCTACGTTATGGAAATACATTTCCTATATCCGTAGCTTCAGGGTGTCTGTCCTCTTCCCTCTCATCTCCCTCTCCGTCTCTCTCCAATTCCTACTCAAGTCTACTCCAAAAGTTTCCTTTCTCTGGAATGTCTTCCGTGTGCGCTTGAAAGAGCGTCGCCGCTTTTGACATTTTTGAAAGATTCCATGTGATTGTAGTGGAATTTCCCTTCCACTATCGTCATCTTCGTCAGTTTTGGCAATCGTCAGGAGATGTTCGGAGGTCGGCACCGGTCTTTCCAAAGACCTCTTTAACAGATTTAAATGGAAAACCTTCTCCTTTCCTTCAATAGAGATCTGGTAGTTAGCCTTAGAAATCTTTATCAGGACGGTAAACGGCCCTTGTTATCCGATCCTCAGTTTGTTGTTCCCGGTAGGGAGTAACACCAAATCTTTCTCTCCTGCTTTCAGTTCTCTCTCTTTCGCGACTTTCCTGTATCGGTTAGCGTGCTTTGCGCGTGCTCGCTTAAAGTTGGTCGTTGCTAGATCCCATCTTAGTTTCAACCTTTCCTTCAAATCCGACACATATTTACTTGCTGAGACAACTGTTTCATCCACCTTCTGGTCTGTCAGCGACCAAAGTAAGGCTTCAAGTGGCCCCTTAATACATCTGCCGAATAAAAGCGTTGCTGGCGGAAATCCTGTGGAAGTATGTGTAGATTCTCTGTAGCTAAATAAAGCTGCAGGAATACAAAGATCCCAATCTTCAGGTTTCACTTGTGCCAGTTTACTTAACATCATGTTGAGGTTTCAATTAACACGATCCACGAGCGCATTTCCGACCAGAGCATAAGGCTTTATGTAGATGTATTGGTTCCTCAAGATCTTCACGATCTCATCCATCAACAGATTTCGGTATAGGGATCCGTTATACGTCAACACCTGCTGTGGGAATCCCAACCGAGTGAAAATCTGCAGTAGGGGTTCTGCAACTCGCTTGGCATCTGCGCATGTTAGCGGAATAGCTTCTGCCCATAAATAGCATGTGTCGACTAGGGTCAGGATAAACCTGTTCCTTCGTTTAGTCCTTTCTAAGGGTCCTAAAATGTCGATCACAACCCTTTCAAATGGTGTTCCCATTATTGGCATTTCACCAATGTGGACTGGGGATGTCCGTAGCTTGGGTGGTACACGTTGGCACTGGGCACAGCATTTGACATACCTGATAATATCAGTATTTACTCCTGGCCACCAATAATAAGTGGTTATCTGTTGGTTTGTGGCGTTCTGTCCCATATGTTTGCTGAAGGGAAGAGAGCGCCCCATTTCTACGATTTGGCTTCTGTACTATTTCGGTACTAGGAGCTGGTTGTAACCTTGGTCAGGCTTGCCCGTTTTGCGATAAAGTACGCCATCCTTAAAAAAAATGACTTCGTGCGGTCTGGGTTCCTTAGCCATGGGCAGTTTCCTAAAGCAGGGTGCCAAAGTAGGGTCCTTTTATTGCGCTTCTTTAAGTTCCATCGGTAAAAAATTAGGCGCAGGCTCCCGTTCCTTCTTGGTTTGCCCTCTTGTAGTTACTGCTGCCACAATCGCTCTTCCGGTTTCCCAATAAACACGTATCTACCGCCAAGTATGACTGGGTAGATGAGGTCATCCATAACAGCCGCTTTGATCACGCTTCTGATAAACTCAGAGTGGATTTCCACCAGTGCGATGGGAAGCGCTGTAAGTGCCTCACTCTTAGAAACTCCACAAAGTTTGACGGTTTCTCCTGTCTCTTGACCGGGTTTGACCAGTTGCCTGTCAACATTGCAATCATACGAAAGCCCCGTGTCAAATAAACAAAACGTTTGAGAACCGTTCAAAATAACAGTACCCCGCGTTGAGGGTCTTTCTCCCTGAGGTTGGGAATTGCTGTCAATAATTCCGCCTTGTGAGACTGTTAGCAAGCATCCGATGCGTTTAGGCTCAGTATGCTTGCTCTGATCATTAGTACCGTGCGCAGGAGTTTTCCCTTTGTCATCTTGTCATTTCTGGCCCCGCTGCCATGAAGAACGGTTGGGTTGATCAGACTGTTTACTGTGGTTGGCGTACTTGTTTTTGTAGAACTTGGATTTTTCAGGAGGGGGGTTTAGAGGTCCAGTTTCTCTGTGGTTATTCTGATTAGAAGCACGAGAAGATTGGTCTAGATTATTTTTTCGAAAATACTCTTCTGTCGGTTTACGTTTTGTGGCCGGCAGTTCGGCCAGCGTATTTTGATATCGCTCAGATTTTTCCAAAATGTCTTCAAGCTTTTCTGCACCTTGCTCAGCGAAAAATCTTCGGGTGTCAGCAGACAAAGTGTTCTTTATGTGTTCTGTTATAACAAATTCCTCCAGACCTTCATAGGTAGACGGGAGCTGCGAAAGCTCTAGGCACTTTGTCAGATATCCCTTTAGACGAGAAGAGAACTGCTGAAAAGTTTCAGAGCTCTCCTTCCTGCTGTTGCGAAACAGTTGCAAAAATTTGCGAGTATTCATTTCAAAGCGCTCCAGTAATGCTTTCTTCAACACTTCGTAATTGTCTTCTTGGCTGCTTTCTAGTTTAGCGTAAACATCATACGCACTGCTTTTTAAAGTCTGAGACTGCTTCATATTTCAACACGACCTCTCTAAACCGTACAGAGTTGCAATTTTCTCAAATTTGTCTAGCCATGTGTCATCTTCTCGTTTGGACAAGGGAAAGATTCCAGAGCAAAAGACATAGCGTTGAGTTGAAGAGACTGAGTGCTAGAAGGATCAGTTAAGGAAGAATGAGGAGAAGACTCTCCATTGCTGGAGGTAGAGGCAGCGCCACGACTTTGGACTTCTAGAGTCTTAAGAGCCAACTCATGCTGTCTCTCCTCCCTCTCCTTCTCATGCTGTCTCATTCTCTCTTTCCTAACTCTCCTTCTCTCTTTCCTCCTGCTGTCTCTCCTTCTCTCTTCCGTTCGTCCTTTTGATTTCCATTTCCTCGTCCATCTTCCTCTGCTCTCTTGCTTCTGCTGCTTTCCTCTCCGCGTCATATCTTTCCAGTTCGTCCCTGATAAAAGTTTTTGCTTCGTCTCCGTCCAATCCTTCTTCTCTTGCCTCGTCCCTGCCCTCTCTGCCATTGTAAATCAGTGACTGAGACTAGTCGGGAAAGAAATCAGAAAAAAGATACACTGGTTCCTTACCACTTACGAGAAAATACCAAAAATTAAAAAGTTGATATTATATATATTGGGATACCTCCTCCTGTAATATAGTATCTAACTATCGCTGCTATTAATCTGCAAATAAAAGCTCTAACTGCAAGCGTCTATGCCAAATTAATGGTAGTTAAGATTACTCACTGAAAAATAAGTTGCTACAGTGGAAACAAAATAATTATTGCAAAAATTTTTAAGAGAAAAAAAAATCCCTTAATTTTTAAGTCCACCACAAGTTCCCCCCTGAAGTCAGATCGGGTAAGGGAGGCAATTAATCTGGACGAAATAGTCCGAAACGCACTCCTTAACTTAGTTCAATCCCCTTTCTGCTTCAAACCCAGTGATCGTTAGACAAACAAACTTTACCAGCGTTTAGTATTGCAAAATGAATAATTAACATATATTCCGACAAAATCAACCTGTAATTCAAATGCATATTACTAAAAATGCTGTGGAAAAACAATTATTAATTGTGTGGACAGCACGCCCATAAACAGATCATTGGTCTAGGGGATCAGTTATTTTTAAAGATACACAATATCACGAGACAATCACACTCTTACTCTATGTCAGAATAAAGAATCTTACAGACGAGCTAATATATTTGTCGTACTCGTCTTCCTATTTTAAGTTCCAAAAAAAAAAATCCTACAGACGAGACCACATTTGTCGTAGATTTGTGATAGGTGATTAAGACTTAGTTTGCTCCCTTCTGAATAGCAATAGCAACAGGTGATATCTCAGTGGGAGATGATAAAATAGAAATAGATTTCACGAGTGAGATGGAGGAAATATATTAGAGTCGGTCTCTGACCTTCGTGATGATTTATCTCAGTGAACCTATCATCTACAACAGATTAAGATTTGTCAGACCGTCTAGTATGATATATATTAAGATATATATCCCTCACATACACACACACATAAGTGACTACAATAGACACACAGACGTGAAACTATGACAATGGAAATATAGATAATTTGGAACGAACTGACCGACACACTGGCATAAGTTTTATGTGAATTTTAATTATCATAACTAAAATCCATCACAACACACAAAATTTCATCAAACATATACAAATAGTCATAAAGCCAATGAATTGCTACAAGAATGATAGGACCCATTGGTATGATCTTTTCCCTCGATGTATAGCCCCACAGTCCTGTTAGAAGAAAAAGTGATAGCCCCAAAGAGTCACGGATACATATGCTAGATCAAAGATTTCCCTTTATAGGTATGAACAGACTTTGATGCTCTGATCTATCCTGAGGAAAATATTGTTAGCAACAAAACTTGCAGAAAGAAATTTAAGACAGCAAAATGGGTGAAAGTTGGTATAACATAAAAGAGTCACTCAGTCCTGCATTCTCTCGGTTCATTCATCAGGGCCCCTGACATACATTCTTACCTACAATCGTGCTGTTGTTCGCCGTCTGGCGCAAACTTTAGTACACCCAAGCCCTGTAATCTTTTTTTTCATGTAATGAAGCGGATCCCAGCACTGCAGATTTTGGGTTCATCAACGGGTTCCGGTGAGCGTCCTCTTCATGCGAATATTTTTCAGACTAAGGTTAGTGTCACTTGAATCACGAGGAAAGAATTAGTTTTAAGCGGGCTCACAGTGTCAGAATCACGAGGTTTCCACTACTTAGGAAAAATTGCAGGTTTGTAACTTCAATCAAAGGTAAAATTCTTGGTCACACCACAGTTTGTCAAAATGTCGGAAAGGTTATTGATTGTAATACTTTACTTGCCACAAGGGCTGAAATGTACTTGAGGTTTTTCTCAGGAAGAATAAAATCTGGCGCGATAGGCCCGTTATTTTATTTAATCTTAAAGTTCCTGAAAATGGGTACTGTGCCGTTCTGGATGCCAACGCAATGCCAGACAGGTTTTACTTTATACACCCAAGTCTTTAAGAAAAAAATGTTTTAGTTCTTCACAGATATTTCTCATGTACTACAACGCTGGTAAAGTTGGGTCACCCCAGTTTCACCGAATAAAGAGAAAACAACATATAAAACACTTATACATACTATTCCTTGGTTATAACTTACATTATAAACTGCAAGCTTAGAGCTTGTCTTATCGTTTAAAATTCCCGTGATTTAAGTTATATTCATAAAATCAATCATCATGAAATAGAAATACATACGTATTTCGTCAATACTCAATGATTAATCAGTGCAGTTATAAGTTAGTTAAAATATTATCGACTGATTACTAGAAATTTAATTAAATTCATTAACAGCCGAATGAGTTTAAGCTAGAAATTATAGTTTATTCTGCTTTCCACTGTAACATGTCGACCAGCGAATATAACAGACTTATAAATTATTTTCTACTGCACAGAAATCTAAATAGTAAAATGAAATAAGCGGTTATCACTTAATCACCCAATACTACTAGATATAATATATTTACCTCCACACAGAACTACAGACAAACACCAAGAACTAGAATCATTCAATATAATGGTAGTCTAGAACTCGGCACAATGTTGCCAAGAAACTAAGAGATACGCAATACACAAGATATTCCTCCTAGCACTAGCAATCTGTCTACTGCAAAGTTGGAGAACTCAATGAAGTCACGTTTAAACTCCAGATCAGATATCTGGAAACCCAGACAAATGATCCTACGTTATTTCGAAAATCCAAAATCGCGACGGTCTCTCCCCCTTCCCGTCTTGACACTTCACCGTACCTTAGACGCTGGCCGTAACTGCCAAAAACGCGTCATCACACTTCCTACGACATGTGGCCGTTCTGAGCGATGCATGTCTGGCACTTTCCACACCTCAGGCCGAAAAACTGGCCGTAGAAGCACTGTGACAGGGGAAACTGAAGACTAATGTCTTCACTTCTGTCTCTCGAGAACGCATTTCTCACACTATTTCGTCTCGTGCAGGGACTGACATATGTTATGCAATAAAAATGCGTTACTAGTATGAGAAAGAACACGTAAACGTTAGAATGGGGAAATATATTTAGTCGCAAACGAACGAATGCGAAAACCAGGAAAAGGATAAAAGAGCGATAATAAAGTAGAGGACACGGGTAGAAAAGAAAAGAATATAGAAAATTTATTGATCATAAATCTCTTTGCGACACCGTAGACGGCAAAGGCCGAAAACCGAGACGTTTGTTGATGAAGTTACATATAAACCGTTTGATTCGTGAACACTGATAGAAGAAATTGCCACGAAAGCCATGCTGTTAAGATTTTCCAATTTGGATAACCGATGGTATTTGGAGACAGGTGTTAGTCGCAAACATGACGTGCCCAAATATGCGGCCAATTTCACAGGGATGCCGGAAGATAACCACCTTGTTAAAATTATGGCACGGGAAATAATAACATACCCTGTAGAGTTACTTTGTGGTGGTAATCAACTACCAGAAAGTAACATCTTGCAAGAGATTATAACTGATAGATCTCTGATGTAGTGAGTTGATAAACACGAAAAGTAACGACAATGTTTCATAACAGAAGTGGCGGGGGAATAGGAAGTTCATGACTGCTTAGACGATTTCAGTTGTTGTGATTGCTTTTCTTTAAAACCCTATGAGGCTCCTTGAAGTAGAAGCATCATTCTTCTATTTATATCTCAGTCAAGGGTAATCTAAAACGAAGGTTGATACCTTTAAAGAACCTTATTTTTATGCTCTAAGTTTGGCAATTGTTGGACCACTATTGCAGAGCAGGGGAGTCAATATCTTACTCTGTGGCGAGATAGATGTTAGATAGTTAAATAATTCGCAGAGTCGGACATGAGAACTGGTGAACTTATGTAAGGAGGGCATAGGACAAATTGGGTCGATAACTGCATAATTATATATGGTAGCTATAGTAGAGAGCTGTGATGTAAATCACCTTCTCGCTACACCTCTCATATGCTCCAAGAGCGTCGCTATTACTAAGTGATGCGAATGCAGCTCGTTAATTACATTTTACCCGTTTAAATATTAAATATTCTTTTGAATTACACACAAGAACAATAAATTTCGAAATGTAACTGGAATTTTGATAATATCTCTAAACTGTAATTTATAAAGAATGACTCAATAAATTTTAATAATTAATTTAAAAAAGTATATGGCTAGCAAAAATTGCAAATGGATATTTGAAATTCACAAGCTGGGAATTAATAAATTGTCACTGTTATTTATAATAATTTAGAACACAGTATGACCATTGGTGACTTCTGGATTTTGTATTCTCGTTAATAATTTGCACTTCAGTTTTTTTCTCTACAGTTACTTCTGTAGCT
This sequence comes from Oreohelix idahoensis, assembly GCA_024509875.1. NCBI lineage: Eukaryota > Metazoa > Mollusca > Gastropoda > Stylommatophora > Oreohelicidae > Oreohelix > Oreohelix idahoensis. Next base: position 15,700 of record JAMPIV010007260.1, on the reverse strand, counting down.
TGATACTGTGTAGACTTCCCGAGAGATTTTATTCACCTGGACAAATAGTCACTATGGCATTGCCAGGCTTGCAGTGTTTGTCGTTTACTCATACATTTCAGTCTCTCATTTGACTACCAGTCCAGGTGAATAAAGTCCCTCGCGAAGTTACACCCAAGATGTCAGTCACCTGATATGTTACCTGTTTCCGTTGTTTCTGACTATCACGAGAATTTACTTATGGGTACATGTGTGCTGCTATGCAACCAGATCCGTCAATACAGTAACTGGAAATAACCAAAGCTTGATTCTCTTCAGTCTGTCCCATTTCTCTTGATTCACACCCACTACCCATCCTAAATTGTAAATATTGATGAATTAAACATTGGGTGCCGTCACATATTACTCATCTAACATCATGGCATAGTGTAACATCTGTTATTTAAATTACTCACAAACAAATAAAAAAAATTAGTGTTTCATAATATGATGACGGATATTGTTGTGTAAAAACCTATAACAATGATACAACTTTCTCAGCTCCATAACGGCTAGCAGGATAAGGAAAATAAATCATACCAAAAGTAAGTATGTTGGAGGCTCCTGCCTTTGCATTATAACAATATTTGTTGGGCCAGATCTGAGTAATCACCGGGTCCAATTTCACCTGCGTCGCAAGTCTCTCCGTCCTAGTATACCTTTTTCAGTCATTTTGTCAGCACTGGTCATGACGGAAATGCCTTCCGAGAGATCCGCACATCAGCCAATTATATTTTTTCAGATTGACTTTCTACCAATCGCGTACAAGCAGACTTTCTGTGATTTCATTTTATTGCTAGAAACTCCAGTGTGAAATGAAACTCCATTGTGTAAAATCTCAGGAAGTGTGACGAAATGGACGGACCTCTATCGAATATATCTTATATATATATATATATATATACCTCCTATATATATATTATATATTGATAATATATAGTTATATTATTTAATACATAGATATAATATATATTATATATTATATATATAAATAAGCTAATAAATTTATATATATTATATATATATATATTATTTATTATATATATATTTATATATATATATATACTATATATATATATATATATATAAATAAATAAATAAGTAAATAAATAAATATAAATATAAATATAGATGGAGGTGAAATTCGTTTCTCACCTTAGACGCCGAAAGAAAAACATCAGGAATGTGTATATTTCGATGGATATCACCATGTTATGTTAAATTATAGAATAAGAGATACACCATAGTATCTAGTGGTGTAGATATTTTCCTATAAAAATGACTCGAAAAAACCCTTGAATCGGTCGGTTGGATCGGAGGGTTGATCAGTGAGTTAACAATTCACTATCGTAAAACAAGCTATTGTTACCGAAACAGAACCAGGCTCGACAGTAAACATGACTCACTCTAATATCTTGGGGGGCTAAGGAGATTTCTAAAATTGGATACTGGAATGTAAGATCTATGTATCAAGACGGAAAATTGGAAGAAGTAATTAAAGAAATGGATAATTATAAGTTGGACTTATTGGGTGTCAGCGAGTGTAGATGGACGGGGGAGGGCATAAAATATATTTCAGAAGAAAAAAAGCAAATTATATACTCTGGTAGTAATGATAATCGTCACACAGAGGGAGTAGCCATCCTAATGACACAGAAAGCAGCAGCATCGCTTATCAGCTGGGTACCTATCAATGAGAGGCTAATATTAGCTAGATTTCAGACACGATTTTTTCAAGCTCTCAATTGTACAATGTTATGCACCAACTAACGACGCTCTTGATACCACAAAAGATGACTTCTATGAAGCACTTCTAAGTACCATCAACACAATACCCAAGCATGACATAATAGCAGTCATGGGTGATTTTAACGCCAAAAGAGGTGACAACAACGATGGAGAACAAAGATATCTCGGTACTCTTGGCATAGGCTGTTTGAATCAAAATGGCGAAAGACTTCTAGAACTTTGTGAAATATCAAACCTCGTTGTGGCAGACACCATCTTTCCACATAAGAATATCCACAAGATAACATGGAATTCACCTGATGGCAGAACTAAGAACCAGATAGATCACTTCTGCATAAGCGCTAAATTTCGCTCATCAGTTCAAGACGTCAGAGCATACAGAGGTGCAGAGATCGGAAGCGATCATAACCTCTGCATAGCTAAAATGAGAATTAAACTGAAGAAGTTATACCCAACCGAATAAAAAATAGAAGAATAGATGTACACAGACTGCAATCAAATGATATAAAGAAGGAATATAATGTCAAAATGAACAACTATTTCGATGCTTTAGGCAAAATTGACAACGATATCACCACCAAGACAATCGATACTAAATGGGAACAACTGAGAACAGCAATGACAGAAGCAGCTGTAGCGACCACCGGATACCTAGTACATAAAAAGAAAAAATGGATGAGAGAAGATACTTGGGATAAAATACAAGAAAGGAAAACAGCAAAACTTAAACTACTAGCGGCAAGTACACATAATGCAGTTGAATCTTGCAAACTAACTTATAATTTGTTAAATAAAGAAGTGAAGACAAAAACTCGAAGAGATAAAAGACATTTCATCAATGAACTGGCCGTAGAAGCTGAAAATGCTGCAAGAACTGGTAATAGTAGGTGCCTTTATCAAATTACAAAACAACTATGTCACCAGCCTACTGCTATGGAAACACCTGTTAAAGGTAAATTAGGGAATTCAATACCAACAGAAAAAGAAAAAAATGAAGAGATGGGCTGAGCACTTCATGGAGGTGCTAAACAGACCACCACCAACAGTAACACCTGATTTTAATAATGAAACATCCACAACCACTTTGCCAATAACTTGCGATGAATTCACGCTGGACGAGATCAAACAAGCCGTTAAAAGATTAAAAACTTTTTAAAGCTGCTGGAGTTGACGAAATTTCAGGGGAAATGATTAAAGCAGTTAATGACAACAACCTCTTGAGAATTTTAGATATTATAAATGAAGTATGGAGAGAAGAACAACCACCACAACAATGAAAAGACAGTATTATTGTAAAGTTACCGAAGAAAGGTGATCTATCAGACTGTAATAACTGGCGTGGGATATCTCTATTATCAGTACCTGGAAAATTATTATGTTGCATGATGTTAGAAAGACTTAAATTGCATGCTGACGAAAAGATCAGAGAAGAACAAGCGGGTTTCAGGCCGAAACGATCATGTATTGATCAAATATTCACACTAAGAACAATTATAGAAGAATCAGTGGAAAGGCAATCGCCACTTATTATCACCTTCGTCGATTTTCAAAAAGCCTTTGATAGTCTACACCGCCCATCATTGTGGAAGATACTTACAATCTATGGTTTTCCAACAAAATATGTGAATATAATCAAAGCGCTATATGACAATGCAAGATGTTGTGTTAGAACAAATAAAGGGAATACAGAATGGTTTACAGTAGAAACAGGGGTGAAACAAGGCTGTATTATGTCACCACTACTTTTTGGAATAGCTATTGATTGGGTTATGAGAAAACTATACCACAATGAACAATTGGGTATAAAATGGACAAATGGAAAATTCCTGGGGGACCTGGATTTCGCAGATGATGTAGCATTCTTAAGTTCAACACCAAGACAATCCCAAGAAGCAATAAATAATTTGTGTCATCTCTCGGTTAAAATTGGTCTCCAAATAAATGCCTCTAAAACTAAAGCTACTTTTCTAACGAGACCTTTGATATCATCTTGAACGGGGAAAAACTACAGAAAGTTGAAAGTTTCAATTATTTAGGCAGTAAAATGACTCAGGATGGTGACACAACAAGAGAAATCCATACTAGAATTGCTTTGGCAGCTAGCGCCTTCAATAGATTATCTAACATTTGGAAATTACGATCATTGAATATACATACCAAGCTTCGTCTGTTTAATTCAAATGTTATCTCAGTGTTAACATACGGCTGTGAGAGTTGGAAAAAACAACAAAATCATTGGAGAACAAGCTGAATACATTCGAGAACAAATGTCTTAGAAAAACTCATGAACATCAGTTGGAAAGAATTCAAGACTAATCGACAAATAAGAGAAGGCTCTAGGCAGAAATATGTCTCCGACTATATAAGGAAAAGACGATGGTCATATATCGGTCATGTCCTACGAATGCAAAACAACAGAATACCACTACAGGCGCTCACTTGGGTTCCTGAGGGTAAGCGGAAAAAAAGGAAGACCAAAAGAAACACTCAGAAGAACAATAATAAGAGAAGGAAGAACGTTGGGCCTAAATAATGTGCAAGAGGAGTGGCGTCACAACGAACAACCTGGAGAGCACTGGTTTCTGCCTTATGCGCCGTGTTTGGCGCTTAAAGAATTTATTATTATTATTATTATATATATATATATATATATATACATATATATATATATATATATTATATATATATATATATATATATATATATATATATATATATATATATATATATATATATATTATATATATATATATATATATATATATATATATATATATATATATATATATATATATATATATATTTATTTTTATATTTATTTATATATTTATTTATTTATTTATTTATATATATATATATATAATATATATATATATATATATATATATATATATATATATATATATATTTATATATTATATATATATATATATATATATATATATATATATATAATATATATATAGTATATATATATATATATATATTATATATATATATTTCATATATATATATATATAACGTATATATAACGTATATATAACGTTTATATAACGTATATATAACGTATATATACATATCTCCATGTGAAGTTTAATATGTAAAACTCGCTAGAGGATGTCAAAATCATTTGGGGCTGGCAACCTCAGTATCTAGAATGATGATTAATAAACCACCACTGCACGGGCTGGTGATTGCTTTATTAAGAGCTTCGTAAAGAGAACTAAAAGCAAAAAGTAGTTCCAGGTTCCCTATGGAGCAGGGAGGGAAAGATGAAAGAAATGATGTACATTCTAAGTATAATACTTAGATTTTCAAAGCAGTGTAAATGTCCCTATAAACATATTCACTTTAAAATTAATGTAAGTTTTCAAGCTTTAAACCAGTGTAAATATCTATTTGAAAACATTAATTTTAATTTAATAGAAGTTTCAAACTTTTCCCCAAGTGTAAATATAAAGGAAACATAAATGAATTTATATTGTGAACACTTTTCAAACAGTGGACATGTAAATGTAAACATATTACATATGTACGTTTAACCTTTTCATTTAAATGTAACGTAAAGCTAAAGCTATTCAGTTTAAATATAAAGGAAGTTTTATCTCGAGAGATGAAATTTAATTCTCATCGAAGGTAAATTCTGACATGGGATGGTAGAATAGAAGAGGGGGGGGGGGGGAAGGGGGGGGGGTGGGATAACTGTGTTGGAAAACGTCATACTCAGAAGAGCATTTCGTTTCTGTTTCTATTACCAGTTATTGGTAGTACCAGCAGAAAGTACTATCTCTGGAACCATGTGAAGGTAGAAGTGTACTGACGTTTTGCGAGACGCCTTCATAAGAGGAAATAGAGACGCCTTCATAAGAGGGTCTTATAGACAGACGCAGAACCAAATTAACCATTACACACTCCTTGACGTTCTTTAGAACGTGCGGCGCCTGAACTTTGATCAGAGACGAGCGAGAACAGAGTGAAAGGAACTGGACCAGTGGGAGGAAGAAACTACCCATTGTCAGCAAAGTGGAAAAATATCCACTGCCAAAAAGTGACCTCCTTTATTCAGTTAAATCCAAATCAAGTGATGAAACCTTTTCCATAACTATTCAAATTATTTTCCAACTGTTAAATCTTAAAGTGATTATAAAATTTTGTTATTTGTAATATTACAAATTTAACTTCGATTCAACCCTTTTAAATGTATTACATGTTTGTCTCAGTCAAAGTTACTAAACAACACACTCTAAACACAGTGAGCAAGCTGTATATATTATAATTAATACATTCCATTCCACAGATTAACTCAGCGGTGGGGGCAGAAACGAGCTAGAATAAACCATTGCTTAAAAATTCTGTATAATAGTGTCGGCAGATTATCGACTTATCGTGCTTAGCGACAGCCAGCAATGTTTTTCGCTTACCATAATATATCTTGTGAAGGACTCCCATGTGATAGAAAAACAAACAAAAAGCTTTACTACTTCTTCTATCTACTTTCTTAACAAGAGTAATCTTGTGTAAAGATAGATTCCATTGAAGCCTTATAATAGGTACTGTTGAGTTTTGACAACTGATGGACCACTACTGCAAAGCAGGGGAGGCATTACCGTCACAGGTAGAATAGGCAAACCCCAAAGATAATTAATGTCCACAATACTCTGAAAAAAAAAATCCAGTCATGCAAAAGAACCCCTGTTTGTATTCATCAGAATGTTCCAATCTTTGTTATTATGCATGTTGGACGTATTAAAAACGTTTAGTGTACCTACTTACTTAATCATTCCTTTTTTGACCTTGGGGTGTAGAGAAATTTTGCCAGAGAGAGAGAGTGCCGTACTATTCTATCGGCTGTCTACCTCCTTGTTTGGTTCAAATCTAGTCCTCGGTCCTTCAGAGATTGGCTTATATATGTCCTCCCAGCAAAATTGGGTCGTCCTGGAGGCTCTGGTTCCCTAGCTCTTGACTTCGAATATTTGTCGTGGTATTTTTTTTCCTAAACAGCGGCACTTGGGCTTTCAGCCATTCGGCCCAATGACATGTCATTGCGAGGCTGGGGAACCTGAGGACTTTCCTTCCAACCCGGTCAGGAGCTTCGCTCCTTCCCATCCACAGAGGGTTTACTCAGGTGCCGTTCAGGTTAAAATCATTCAAAAATCCAGGTCTGTGACACTCCTTCAAATGCTCACGTCCCGGGCTTGAACCCATTGAAAACACCTGATTTCCAGCGCATGTGGTAACCATTACAATAGCGCGGCTCCCTGTTTGTGGTATTTGAACCTGTTTCGCTTTCTGCAGACAAAAGCCAAACTAGCGTTTAATAGGGACTATAATAGGAATATATATGAGTAACAACATTTACATTTGCCTGTAAAAAAAGAGACTACAGAAGGTTGATGTAGATATCTTTCTAGATAAAAACAAGCAGTAGCAACACACTTTCAGAAAAATTGGTTCGGTCTACATTACTTGGTAAGGACCCACGTGACGCAGAAAAAAGTGCTAGTTAACTTGTTTTTTTTTTCCCGCTATTCTAAATACGTCTGTTAATTTTCTTTTTATCGTGACCTCTGACAGTAACTCCATGCTACAAACAATATCTACGTATAATTTTGTCCACTTTGAAGCCTCGGTAAAGCTCAGTGGTTAGTGCACTGGCTTCCCAGGATCGGTGGTCCCTGTTCCATTATCCTATTCGTTTTTTGAAACCTTATCTCTATCCCATAACACTTTCCAAGCGAAGTGGGAAAAGGAAAACGTAGACGACATGCTGCAACTCAATATTATTTCACCTTCTACCTCACCTTATTCTTTCCATATGGTAATCAATAGGAAGATAAATAAGAGTTTTAGATTATGAATTGATTTTAGAAAACTCAATAGCATAACAGCATCTGACGCTGACCCAATGCCAGTACTTGAAGAATTGTCAAATGCTACATATTTTAGCAAACTTGACTTATCCAAAGGCTATTGGCAAGAACCTCTCACTGAAAGATCTAAACCTTTAACAACTTTCTCTACGCCTTGAGGACGTTTTTTCCTGGAACAATGTGCTCCGGCTTGGTTAATGCCCCAGCTACGTTTGTTTGCATGATGAGGACACTTTTCTCAGGTAGGTCTGATATCACCACCTATTTAGATGATATTTGTTTGTTTTACAACTCATGGGACGAACACGTTTCTGGTCTCAAATCTTTACTTGAAACTTTTCGTCCTCTAAATCGTACTGCAAGACCTTTAAAGTTTCATTTAGTGTTTATGGAAATCTCTTTCTTGGGTCATAGAGTTGGCGATGGTTTCTCAAGACTGAAGATAACACTGTCTCTAAGATTCTGAATGTGGCTATTCCTAAGACAAAAAATACCAAGTCCGCAGTCTCTTCTTCGACTGGTAAATTTCTGCCACAAATTAATGCCAACTTTTTCTTCTATTACTTCAGTTTTGTCTGTGTTACTAGTAAAGGGCTCTCCTAATAAAATTGTCTGGACTCAGACTTGCGATAATGCTTTAGCTCACATAAAAGAAAAATTTTCATCTGAACCAATCTTGAAACAACCTGTTCTACAATTGCCATTTGTCCTCAGAAAGGATTCTTCACAGGACGGCATTGGTGGTTCCTTAATGCAGCAGGTAGATGAAGTGCTTCATCCTGTACTATACATTTCCAGGAGGTTGGCCAATACAGAGTCTCGATATCCAATCATCGAGCGTGAACTATTTGCTTTCATCTGGAGGGTTACCAAACTTCAACGTTACCTCCTCGGTGCTCGTTTCACAATTGCGACAGACCAGAAGGCACTCTCGTTCCACCAACATGCCAACCTCAAGAACGAAAGGGTAGCAATGTATGCTATCAATCTTGAGGTCTTTGATTATGACATAGACGTAATCAAGGAAGACATTAACGTCTTGGCTGACACGTTGTCCCAATGTGCACAGCCGGAAGACGCTGCAGTTCAATCTTCTGACATTTCCATTTAAAGATGTGACTGCTATGCAGCAGTATATCTATATATACTACTCGTCAAAAGTCAAGGGCCACCCTATTATTTTCAATACACTTTTATATAAGCGCATAGAATGATTAAATGAAGGAAGTTTTTAGTAAAAATGGGTGCAATATCTTCCTCTGACAGTCCTCTATGCACGTTAAGCATTAAAAAAACTCACCGACAACCATGGTGATCACGTGCAATTTGGTTTGCTGACCATAAATTCACATTTCTAATGTTTTTTCAAACTTCCGTACAACCAAACAGGTGAAGTAATCGTGCTGATTGACATTCCACGTGCAATGGCGACTTTTCGTGAACAGAGTTCACTCTTAATTTGTTTTACAATCAGCAGACTTAGGGTAGTTTCATCACTTGCAAAAACCATGCCAACGAGAAGAAGTCTTGACACCTTACAAAGAATGAGGGCTATAGCGTGGGTTGAAAGTGGTTTATCTGTCCGTGAGGTTGCTAGACGGCTTGCAGTGTCACACTCTACTATCCAAAGAATTTTGGAGAGATTTCAGGCCACAGGAAGTGTGGAGGATCGCCACCAGCCAGGTCGCCCTAGATGCACCAATAGACATGATGACAAGTACCTCTTGTTGTCAGCCCTGCGCCATCGAACAGTGACTTGTTCCACTCTAAGATGTCAGCTGAGACAAACTGTAAACGTTAATGTCAGTCAAAGCAGCACCATTCGCTGACGTTTACGTGAAATTGGACTAGCTGCTCGGTGTCCTGCAGTCAGAATCCCTCTTACTCCTGCTCATTGCAGAGCCCGTGTTGCTTGGTGTCGCGAGCACATCCGATGGACAAAGCAATAATGGAGTTAAGTTCTCTTCACTGATGAATCACGCTTCACTGCGTCATTCAATGATGGCAGGATTCGAGTTTAGAGACGACCAGGAGAGCGATTTACTGATGACACAATTCGAGAGGTGGATCGTTTTGGTAGGGGTTCTGTCATGGCCTGGGGAGGCTTCTACAGACACGGCAGGATCCCACTCTACATCATCCAAGGCAACTTGACCGGCCCAAGATACCAGAACGAAATCTTGAGACCAATTGTTCAGCCTGCTCTGGAGGCCATAGGGGTAATGCCATCCTCCAAGATGATAACGCGCGACCAAAACGAGCTCGTGTGGTGTATGAGTTTATTCAGCAACAATGGGATCATCAGGATGGCGTGGCCAGCTCATTCACCAGACCTTTCTCCGATTGAGCACCTCTGGGATGTCCTTGGTCGAAGATTGTCAACAAATCACCCCCTGCCAATGGATGTTGCACAGCTGACTGCATTTCTGCTTCAGGTATGGCAAGCTGTTCCTAGGGATAGTCCTCGGCCGCTTGTCGACTCAATGCGTCTACGCTGTCTTGAATGCCTTGTTGCAAACGGTGGTCATACCCGATTTTAAAATGTCTATTTCTCCAATATCTATTGTGTGACTATTGAAAAGGTGGGTGACACACTTCACAGCTTCATTGCGTTTGAATGTGTGTGTTGCTGTCCTTTCCTTATTTGATTCTTTGGGTATAGATGGGTGATGGTTCAAGGATGACAACTAACTATTTGTGTGTCTTACGCGAATGTAACAGTTGCAAGGTAAAATAGGCAAACAGTTACTTTTCAATAGTCACATCAACTCCAATAGTGTCAAGGGAAGGACACTGGAACTCATGGTTTGATTAAAATGCAATCAACGATTTATCTTGACGGTTACGTGGACACAGAATACAATACGGATTGGTGCATACAATGTTTGATCAATTCTTACTGTGACATGCGATAGTTGGTTTCCATAATATAGATAGTAGAGCATTCATTTTTAAAACTCCATCGACAAATTTCAAGATAACGTTCACTTGTATAGTAAGACGTCTTTTACAGCTGGCTTAAAACAAAATGTTGCCTGGCTTAACCACGGGGACCGGTTGGACCTTTCAAGGGATCAATTACCAACCTTTTTTGTGAACAAGGGTATTGAAAACCCCTCAAACAGTAATACTTCTTCTTATATATTCTGGTAATGAAATGCAACACATTGGTCTTTGAACATCACAGTAGAATCATGAAAATGATAAGTAGCTTCTAGGAATTCTAACCTTCTAAGTTCTGTTTCACCTCTCCAATAATAGGCCGTTTCCTGGGCATGACGGCGATTTCATAAAATACAATTAAGTAAGATTCCTTTTCACTTGAAAACAAATCCTCATTAAAACAATGTTCCAAACTTACCAATGAATTTTCCGACTTTTCCAAGTTTTATTCCATTCTAGGACCATTGATATGAAAGGTACTAGCCTAGAGGTCGACTCTGAATAAAATTGTCAATGAAAAAATAATAATTATCCTATTTATTTCAATAATTCTGATTTGAAATTAAACTTAACGCTTGTGGTAATATAGCTTCGTGACTTAATACTGCAGGAAGCTTGATCAAACATAATCATAAATTCAATCTGCCCGAAAACAAAGGTGCTGAAAATTCCTTATAATCAGGACTAAACTCGCGTCTGGCAGGGATCCTAGCCTTGCACTCATCCGAGCCTTCTACGTCTCCTCGCTGCTGTTGCGGCAACAAGGATTTCGCGCTAATTTTAATATTCCGAAAATTATGGGCGCTAATCGTGCGCGAAATAAATTAAATTTACATTCTCCTTATTCTTAATACATAGGTTGGTGCGTACCAACTTAACTCTGCAGCACGATATATGGTCAATTTTGCTACACGTTATGGTATATACAACAAAAATAATAGTACGATAACAATATTATATATTTATATATATACATACCCCCCCCCCCGAAAAAATATATAATTCTATATAAATATTTAATTTTTTTATATGTAATATCTAGGAAGAAAGGTTGAAGCAGATTTATATCTGCATCTATTAATAATATAACTACTAACTATATTTTTTAATTTAATAAATAATAGAGGTGAAATACAATCTAGAATTCAAAACTCAAAATCAACAAATGGATTACAGGAAATCTTACCGGCCACTATGGACCAAATATGGGAAACAAGGTGTGGGAAAAAACTAAAGAAATTAAAAGTATTAAGGATGATTGAATTCAAAACGAAATGGTAAAAAAACAAATAAAAAGAAATGTTAATAAAATGAATTTAACTAAAAAAGAAGATTTAGGAATTGCAATCAAAAATATGATTAAGTGAACACGTAAAAGAAATTACGAATACAAACACAGTGATAGTGATCAAAAAACTCTAAACAGGGTTCTAAAGTTAATTAGGTGTACTTTAAGTAATTACTACTAAATAAAAAAAAAAAATAAAAAAAAAAAAAAAATTACTAAATCCTTTATACAAATGAGTTGAACAATTACTAGCTCTCTAATAACTAGTAATTAAAAAATTCATTCTAGTTAAATATATTAACATATTAAACTAATTTAGTGATGTTTATTTGTGAAAAATCTATTGATTTATTTTTAAGATTAATTACAATGTTTATTAAGTTTCCCATAAATTACAGGAAAGTTCTAATGTTATCTTTGGAAGCAGTCAGTAAAACATTAAAGTTCTGTTTTATTAAATCCAAAAAACCCGTAGAAAAAAACGGTTACTTTCCGAGGGCAACCAGGTGTAATTCAAAAAATAATTACCAACTGGAAAAGGTTTAAAATATATCACAATTATAAGGATATTGGTTTAATATTCTTAAGTAACTTTCGGAATGAAAATATGTTATTACATTTTTGAACGTTATTTTTCTTATCACAAGTTCTAGATAATTCACTGTTGTCATTTTTTTTGCATTATGGGCAATATAAAGTGTAATGTCTACAACTTTATTCAAAAGTCTAAGGTGAGATTATAAAACAACGTTAACTGATGGCAAATTAATCACAGTTCATGAACAGGTAAGGTAAACCATAATGCAAAGGTTGTATGCGCCAAGAGGGCTCATTCTCTGCAGGTGTTGAAGCATCTAGCCTTTGGTTTCATTTTATGGGACAAGCGCGATTAGATAATGTCTGCCAAAAATCCGTTTTCTGTGATCAAAGGTATGGGACAAAAAAACGTATTGTATAAACGGTAAGGTTTTGCAAGGCTTTTATCGCCTATATCTAGTAGATTTTGGATGAATTGGAACGTCTTGTCGGGTTACTAAGAGCAGTAAGTTGCTTTCTGGGTGGGATTCAACGATTGGAAGTGTGATTACAAAGTAAGTTATCTTTTGGACGTTTTCGTTAGTCGACCCACTCGAGAGCCAGGAAAAAGTTCTTTGTCAAGAACAGAATACTTTGGCTCTGTCGACGTTTAGTTTTTCTCGATACAAACATCACAGGATGCAAGGGTACTTTGCGTATTCCTGGAGCAATACGCTTCCAATTCCGTAATTCGACGCGTCACTGCGCAGGATGAAAGGAAGATTTTGCATTAGTAGTCTTAAAAACCTGCAAGCTGAAAGAGCCAGAAAATTAAGGACAGATATCAGGGGGGACTTATTGCTATAGCGGCAGAGAAAAACAAGAAGAACAACCTGATGACTTGGGAAACCCTGTGGATTAAATACAAGGTCACAGCATAAAGGACAGCTGCTGCAGAGAGCATGTGGTGAAGTCCGACTTGGGAACAAAGAGAAAGAGGGGGGGACACCTTGGTGGACAGAAGAAATTCAAAAGAGAAAATAAGGAGAGAAGAAATGGCATGGCAACAATACTTAGGAGCTAAAAACACAGCAGGACAAATAGAGAAATATACGAGGAATATGTGATTACTCAGAAACAGAAGCAAAAAAACAAGGTGCTTAGCAGCAAAACAGAAGTACCTGGGAAAGGGTAAATTTGAGAGAGGGAAAAGCTAGAATAAAAGGATGCTCGCGCAAGAGGAAAACCAGAAAGAAAGAGAAACTTGTTCTATAAGACCCTAAAGAACCTGAGGAAGGAAAAACAATGCCCTCTCAAATTTATAAAGGACAAGCAAGGCAAATTGCTTACTGCCCCGAAGGAAGTAATGGAAAGATGGAAAGAATATTTCTCAGAACTCCTTGATGGTGAGCAAGGTGGAGCATCAGAAATGATAACCACTAGCACAGAAGAGGATACAAATGGTGATGAAGATGACATAAAGATGGAAGAACTGAGGCAGCACTGGAGAAAATCAAGATGGGCAAAGCAGCAGGGCATGATGGTATAACACCAGAAATGGTTAAGTACATGGGAGCATCAGGCGACCTATTACTCCTAAGGGTCCTACAGGCAGCATGGTGCAACAAGGCCATACCAAAGGATTGGGAGATTGCCATTATAACACCGATTTTCAAAAAGGGTGACAATCGACAATGTGGAAACCACAGAGGCATATCCCTTCTCAGTGTCCCTGGTAAAATCTACTCTAGAATCCTAGAGCAGAGACTCCGATGCCTAGCTGAGCCACAATTGGATGAAGCCCAGTGCGGATTCCGAGCAAACCGAAGTACTCAAGACCTAATCTTCACACTCAGGCAGCTGAGTGAAAAGGCCCTTGAGTACAAGAGTGAGATCCATCTATGTTTCATAGATCTGGAAAAGGCGTTTAGACAGGGTCCCCTGGAGCAAACCATGGGGAACGCATGTTTGGCAAGATAAGAATATTCTGCAGGCACCTCATGATTCATGCTCATATCAGAGCTTTTATCACATCAAAGTCTTGCAGAAATTATGTGAGGACAGCAAACTATAGTCAGAAGAGTTCAGGACCACCACTGGTGTAAGACAAGGCGATATCCTGTCACCTTATCTTTTCATGTCCACAAATGATAAATATAAGTGGATGGAAGCAGACATCATCATCATCAGTTGATAAAACTCTTAATACAAGGACCCTTGCCCTGAGCAAGAGACATGCTGAGAAATCTGAAGCTCGCTCGAACATCACCAGAGTTAAATACTGTGTTGTTGTGTTGCTCGTGGTTCGAGTATGGAATGTCAACTTGACCTACGCAGTGGTGTGTAGACATAGATGGAGTGTATAATGTGCGAATGATAGGAAGAGTTCGTGGTGTTGACAAAATGTTCTTTTCTCACACTCATGTATGGCTGGAAGTCATCGACACCAACGACTGTGTACCTTTACTAAAGTTTAATTGGACCGTACACACACTCGACAGCACAGATTGGACAAAATCACAGGTTAATTGGCATAATACCATTGTACATTTTACCCTATTCACCCAATTACCAATCCCAATGTACAATCCATTTTGGCACACCATACTCCACAACTATACAACCATTCCATACCTACTCCCCCATCCCACATAAATCCCCAACTAAAAACACACCCCACATCTAAACATCCCCCCCTCCCTACCTCAAAACATTCCCCACACCCAGTCATTCAACAAGACCACACTAACCCTCTCCTCAACAACCCCACACATACCTCCCCTAAAAAACCCACACCATTAAACAACAATTTAACTCCACTCCCATTTAACACCATATAATCACAATATACAATTCCCCACACATTCCCACCACCACCTCATCCACCCCAAAAACAACAATCCCTTACCCTACCCATAAATTAACCCTCATCATTCAACCCACTATCTCATACCCACCCTAAATTACCCCTCACAATCCACACATACCACCATAACTACCAAACAAAAACCCCTTCACAAAACCAATTCACTCATAAATCAAATCACCATCCCCCAATCCATCCAACACCCTTCACAACATCATACTTTCCACCTCCACTAAAAAACCACACAACTACATCAACCACCCAAACACTCCCACCCCACCCCCACCCACACTCCCCCCCCCTTTATTCAAACTAACCCTCTCTAACCCCCTCTACACAAACAACCCAATTAAAACCTCCCACATCAAAATCCCAACAATTCCCACCTCACATCCCCATTTTACCCTCCCACCCCTCACTTACACTCCTCCACACCCCAAACCCCCCCCA